>OY992537.1:121923548-122471024 GCA_963921195.1 Pegoplata infirma | reverse complement strand
CTTGCATGTGATTTATATGTTTCATCATCTTTTGATAGACTAGAGGGGCAACTAGTTTAAATAATCCATCTGTACGCCATAGAGGTTTACGTAAACGATCTGATATTATTCCGGTAACGCTGAAAATAGAGAAAGTAAATTTTTGAATTTGGTGAAATAAGTGTAAGTTTTTTAAGATCGGCTGGTTATAAAGGATTTAAAACCATAAGGGTCGAACCAGAATCAAATGGCGTCGCGCAAGGCGTAAAAAAAAAACAAAAACAAACACATCAAATTTGAAATTTTTACGTCCGTTTGATTTAGGTACCTCACATTTAAATATTAGAAACGAAAAATTATTGGGCGTTACGCCTTACGCGACGTAAGGTTGGACGCTAAAATTATGAATAGTCAAAACAAAGTTTTTTTTAAACCAATTGACCTCTCTTGATTTAAAACCAATTGACCTCACTGATTTTTTTGGAAATTCGGATTCTAAAGACAAAGCACCTGCCGACATTAAGGCACATTCTTCAGGGTTTTCTAAAAGATTTGTCTAACTGGGCAAGAGACTGTAGTCTAGTAGTTATGGAAAATAAAAGGGCTTTAGCCCTAGATACATTCACAGGAATTTATACAGCAGTCCAATTCTGCAGTATGGAATCATTGTCAGCTGGCCTCCTTTAGAGACAAAATATGACTGTGTCTTTATCACGAAGGTATAGAGGATGGCGTCGATGTGTGTAACTGAGGTCCTCCTTCACCTAAAACTATTGGACATAAAGGGCAGAAAGTATTCACCACAGTCCACTATTCGACTTAATAGCACACTGCAATGGAAGAGCGGCGAGTGTAGACATAGCGAGATCTCGAAAAAATAACAATACATCAATACGTGGACTGTGTACCCTCTATAAACCTTTTGCAGCGCCACTTTACCACTATAATTTAATTCAGGGAGTCTTGGATAAGGAAGCTACACAAACAAGTTGGCTTCGGAGTCTATTCGGGAGAGCTTGAGTCAAAGATTGCCAGAACATAGTAGTGTTTACCAGGCAGAGTTGCTGGCATAAAGGAAGTGGCTGAATGGTTGGGTTGTAATGTCTTGTCTACAGCCGCAGTCAACATCTATTCCGACAGTCAAGCCGCGGTCAAGTCCCTGCAGTCAATGTTTCTGAAAACGAGATCTGCCTTTAACATAGTACTCATCCGGATCCCAGGGCACAGAGAATTGCAAAGCCGATGAGCTTGCAAGACTGGGAACTACCTAACAGGCAAAATATACGGCTTTGTTTCAGGACGGAGACTAATTAGAGATGGGAACATGGATGGACGTTTGAGACTACACTACAGATTTGGCATTCTTTTAATCAGAAGCGCGCAAATGAGCTGATATCGCTTCCAAGAGGAGATATTTCGACGGTAGTTTTTTAATTACAGGGCACTACCTTATCACGCTAAGCGTTTAAATTTGCCGTCAAATGACTTTTGCCAGAGTTGCATGAATTAGGAAGAGGTGGAAACAATAGAGCACTTTATATGAACTAGCCCGGCACTTTCTGCTCAGATACTTTCTTCACCGGGATTTAGAGAGCTGCACAATCTTTCTGATTTGTCGGATGACAAAATTAAATATATTTTGAGTAAAACACTGTTCTTTGGTACTTTTTTTCTATCTCTTGAAATAATGCTCACAGAAGCTTGTCTACGACGGAGACTAATTAGAGATGGGCACATGAATGGACGTGTAAGACTACACAGACAGATTTGTCCTTCTCTTAATCAGAAGCGCACAAATCAGCTGATATCGCTTCCAAGAGGGGAGATTTCGATGGTAGTTGCTTTAATTACAGGGCACTACCTTATCACGCTAAGTGGTTAAATTTGCCGTCAAATGACTTTTGCCAGAGTCGCATGAATGAGGAAGAGGTGGAAACAATAAAGCACTTTATATGCCCTAGCCCGAGACTTTCTACTCAGATACTTTCTTCACCGGGATTAAGGGAGTTACGCGGTCTTCTGATTTGTCAGATGTCAACATTTAATATATTTTGAATTTCATAAGGAGCTCAAATTGGTTTAACGACAGGGACTAGTAGCGGACTCCCATTAGCGTTCCGTGGTATCACAACGGATCACAGAGTCTATGTTGCTAACGTAACGCAAAAATGGGTAAAACAGTGTACTTTGGTACTTTTTTTCTTTCTCCTAAAATAATGGCCATAGAAAGTGGAAATTTTAAACATACTACTCTTCAACATAAAAAAAAAACATTCTGAAAAAGGTATCGTTTAGGAATTCCTATTTTAATGGGGTGGAACAGGTAAAATATTGTACTTTGGTACTTTTTCTATCTCCAGAAATAATGGTTCTAGAAACTTAAAATATGGAAAAATTGTATGAAGACGTTAGCAATTTTAAAAAATGAGGGTCAGCAATATGTTAGCGGTAAAATTGTTGACATCTTCAAATAATTTTTCCAAATGTCCCCAAGTACAAGTCAGCTGTAAGTCAGCGATGTCAAAAAGCATTTTGGGTAGCCACCAATGCTGATGGGCACTGCTGACTTTTTCTGCGGACATTCGGTAAAATTGTAAAAAAAAAAATATGTCTGCAATTTTAAAAAAGGAGGATTAGCAGTATTTTAGTGGTTATTTTTGCAAACTAGGGTACTTTAGTACTTCTTCAAAAATGAAAAATTGGTACTTTTTAGAACATTTGAACTAAATCCCCAGATTCTCAAAATTTTAATCGTAGGATCCTTTTTCTCATTCAAGAGAAGCACATGTTTAGAAAGTTAAAATTGTTCACTGTAAAAGAGGGAAAAACAATGTTACTTTTTATATGTGTTGAAATAAAGGCTCTAGATTTTTATAGTATCCACTTTGTGGAGGCTATAAGTTTATTAAAAGTTTGTCATTCCGTTTGTAACAATATTTTTATAAAATATTGTTATAAATAAAATTATTAAATCTTATTTCAATTAATTTACTCACTTACATTTTAACAGATTGCACATAACCAATATTCGGATTTAATTGTGCATTAACCTTTACACCCATTGCTGTCTCAGCAATAATATCCAAAGCTGTTAAACAAACAATTGGAAACATATCAAGCGGTTCATTTTCATCTTTGACTGCAAAACTTAATTGCTCCATCATAATATTAGTTTGATAATCAAAAATATCAATAAATTTTTCCAAAATTTTAAAATGAAAACTTGGTGTTAAAATCTTACGACGCGAATGCCACTTTTTCCCCGTACTCATGAGTAAACCATCACCTAACCAAGTGGACAACATGTCATAAGCATCATTCTTAGTTATATGGACGGGACTACTCAATATAATTTCACAAATTTTTGGATCAGCACAAATGATTGTAAGACGATTGAAGATCCAAATATAAACAAATTTACCATAATCTTTGATGAATTGTCTCAGGAGGTCTATCGTATCTAATGAGAATGTTAAAAAGCTTTATGTTACTCAGGATTTTTTTAATAACATTCTGCAAAACTCAAGCATTCAGTTACTTACTTATCGAATCCGTTCCCACCATAAATAAAGCTACGCCAAAAATTGGCATCGACCGAACACCACGAATATTAGATTTTTGTAAAACATTATTTCGATGTTTTTTATTCATAAAATCCCATATTATTAACAATATGAGTGTAGTAATTAATAAAATACCCCACATTTTGAGGTGAAAATGATGGAAAGAAACTTATTAAACTGTAAACTTGTTGTGACCACAGACTACTAACCATTTTTAATTATTTGTAAGCCAGTTCAACTGTTATATTGCAGTAGAAAAATAATTAAAATAAATTACTAACTTTTACAGTGGATCGCGGATATACGGAACAAAAAAAGACATAACTGAATTTTGAAAATAAAATATCCTCCAAACTAGTTAAAACATTTTCCCATAATTTAGTAAAATTGAACTAAAAAATGGAAAACTTTTCTTATTACGAGTTCTGAGATTTTAAAAATGCACAGATGTTGGTAAATAATGCCGAATAAAAAATCCAACAGCATTTTTGTAGCTCCTGACTCATAAAACCCACGGAGTCCGAAACCAATGGGATCTGCACCCAATCAGATCCTCAAATGTGTTTAAAATAAATAAAAAAAATAATTTTTTTACAGCATTTACAGATGTAATTCCAAAAAAAATTAATGGATATTCGAAAATTTTTCTTGTAATTCGAAGATTCTCGCAGAAGATCAATTGTAATTCGAAAAGTATCTATTGTTATTTAAAAAAGATCAATTGTAATTTGAAGATTCAAATTTTAATTCAAAAAAATGCAATTGTAGTTCGAAAAAGATAAATTGTAATTTGAAAAAATCAATGTGTTATTGTAAAATAACAGCAACACATATATTAATAGTTACCGACGGTGATTTAATATATACAATTTTTGCTTTAAAGGAGTTATTTTTGTTGGAAAACAGATTTCGGACCTTCATAATAGTACTTCTCATATAACTTGGGAAATATATCAAATATTATGTCTGGTTTGATGTTTGATTGACCAACGATGATTCTCTAAAGTCTGCTGAAGATTCCTTTAGTGGGGATGAAACTGATCAGTACAGACATACTATGAGATAGTAACTTTTTTAAAGCAATAAATTAAAAATACTCTATTATGACAATATCATAAATAGAAATATTTTTGGGCCTCGAACTAGAATAAAACTCTAATCGAATATATATACATATATAAAGGCCGAATAAATACATTTTATTTTTATGTACCTTTTGGTACTAAAAATAAAAAAACAACAGTTATTCGAAAAATATTAATTGTTATTCGAAAAAGAGCAATTGTGATTCGAAAAAGATCAATTGTAATTCAAAGATTCCAATTGTAATTCGAACAAGTGAAAGTGTTAAATTCGGCTGTGCCGAATCTATTATACCCTCCAACATGTAAAAAAATTAAAAAAAAAATTGACAGGGGCGTTGTTTTAAGGGGGGGTGGGGGTAAGGTAGGGGAAGGGGTCGGTGAGCTGGGGTGACTCCTTGGCCCTCACGGTATATGTTTACAAGTTCATTTTTGTCTGCTTTGTGCACTTAAGTATAATAGTTTTATAATTATTTAAGTTATTTTTTTATCCACGCCCTTAAAAGAGGGGCGGGGCAAAAAAAAAAGACACATTTTTTAATCCCCTGGGTCCAAGCTCAGGACTATTAACTTCTACGAACATAAAAATGTCTCACTTGGTTCACAAAAGTACATAAAAACGTCAAAAAAATAAGTATTTTTAAGAGGTTGGTTTAGTTCTTCAAGGGGGAACTTTTTTCCCCCTGGTTCGATTTGGCCCATTTCCGAACTTAACCTGCCTAGGACCATAAGAGGTATTTATGCCAAACTTGATGGGTCTAGCTCTTTTATTTTGGACTGCATCGTGTTAACTACAGACGGACGGACAGACAGACAGACAGACAGACAGACAGACAGACAGACAGACAGACAGACAGACAGACAGACAGACAGACAGACAGACAGACAGACAGACAGACAGACAGACAGACAGACAGACAGACAGACAGACAGACAGACAGACAGACAGACAGACAGACAGACAGACAGACAGACAGACAGACAGACAGACAGACAGACAGACAGACAGACAGACAGACAGACAGACAGACAGACAGACAGACAGACAGACAGACAGACAGACAGACAGACAGACAGACAGACAGACAGACAGACAGACAGACAGACAGACAGACAGACAGACAGACAGACAGACAGACAGACAGACAGACAGACAGACAGACAGACAGACAGACAGACAGACAGACAGACAGACAGACAGACAGACAGACAGACAGACAGACAGACAGACAGACAGACAGACAGACAGACAGACAGACAGACAGACAGACAGACAGACAGACAGACAGACAGACAGACAGACAGACAGACAGACAGACAGACAGACAGACAGACAGACAGACAGACAGACAGACAGACAGACAGACAGACAGACAGACAGACAGACAGACAGACAGACAGACAGACAGACAGACAGACAGACAGACAGACAGACAGACAGACAGACAGACAGACAGACAGACAGACAGACAGACAGACAGACAGACAGACAGACAGACAGACAGACAGACAGACAGACAGACAGACAGACAGACAGACAGACAGACAGACAGACAGACAGACAGACAGACAGACAGACAGACAGACAGACAGACAGACAGACAGACAGACAGACAGACAGACAGACAGACAGACAGACAGACAGACAGACAGACAGACAGACAGACAGACAGACAGACAGACAGACAGACAGACAGACAGACAGACAGACAGACAGACAGACAGACAGACAGACAGACAGACAGACAGACAGACAGACAGACAGACAGACAGACAGACAGACAGACAGACAGACAGACAGACAGACAGACAGACAGACAGACAGACAGACAGACAGACAGACAGACAGACAGACAGACAGACAGACAGACAGACAGACAGACAGACAGACAGACAGACAGACAGACAGACAGACAGACAGACAGACAGACAGACAGACAGACAGACAGACAGACAGACAGACAGACAGACAGACAGACAGACAGACAGACAGACAGACAGACAGACAGACAGACAGACAGACAGACAGACAGACAGACAGACAGACAGACAGACAGACAGACAGACAGACAGACAGACAGACAGACAGACAGACAGACAGACAGACAGACAGACAGACAGACAGACAGACAGACAGACAGACAGACAGACAGACAGACAGACAGACAGACAGACAGACAGACAGACAGACAGACAGACAGACAGACAGACAGACAGACAGACAGACAGACAGACAGACAGACAGACAGACAGACAGACAGACAGACAGACAGACAGACAGACAGACAGACAGACAGACAGACAGACAGACAGACAGACAGACAGACAGACAGACAGACAGACAGACAGACAGACAGACAGACAGACAGACAGACAGACAGACAGACAGACAGACAGACAGACAGACAGACAGACAGACAGACAGACAGACAGACAGACAGACAGACAGACAGACAGACAGACAGACAGACAGACAGACAGACAGACAGACAGACAGACAGACAGACAGACAGACAGACAGACAGACAGACAGACAGACAGACAGACAGACAGACAGACAGACAGACAGACAGACAGACAGACAGACAGACAGACAGACAGACAGACAGACAGACAGACAGACAGACAGACAGACAGACAGACAGACAGACAGACAGACAGACAGACAGACAGACAGACAGACAGACAGACAGACAGACAGACAGACAGACAGACAGACAGACAGACAGACAGACAGACAGACAGACAGACAGACAGACAGACAGACAGACAGACAGACAGACAGACAGACAGACAGACAGACAGACAGACAGACAGACAGACAGACAGACAGACAGACAGACAGACAGACAGACAGACAGACAGACAGACAGACAGACAGACAGACAGACAGACAGACAGACAGACAGACAGACAGACAGACAGACAGACAGACAGACAGACAGACAGACAGACAGACAGACAGACAGACAGACAGACAGACAGACAGACAGACAGACAGACAGACAGACAGACAGACAGACAGACAGACAGACAGACAGACAGACAGACAGACAGACAGACAGACAGACAGACAGACAGACAGACAGACAGACAGACAGACAGACAGACAGACAGACAGACAGACAGACAGACAGACAGACAGACAGACAGACAGACAGACAGACAGACAGACAGACAGACAGACAGACAGACAGACAGACAGACAGACAGACAGACAGACAGACAGACAGACAGACAGACAGACAGACAGACAGACAGACAGACAGACAGACAGACAGACAGACAGACAGACAGACAGACAGACAGACAGACAGACAGACAGACAGACAGACAGACAGACAGACAGACAGACAGACAGACAGACAGACAGACAGACAGACAGACAGACAGACAGACAGACAGACAGACAGACAGACAGACAGACAGACAGACAGACAGACAGACAGACAGACAGACAGACAGACAGACAGACAGACAGACAGACAGACAGACAGACAGACAGACAGACGAGACAGACAGACAGACAGACAGACAGACAGACAGACAGACAGACAGACAGACAGACAGACAGACAGACAGACAGACAGACAGACAGACAGACAGACAGACAGACAGACAGACAGACAGACAGACAGACAGACAGACAGACAGACAGACAGACAGACAGACAGACAGACAGACAGACAGACAGACAGACAGACAGACAGACAGACAGACAGACAGACAGACAGACAGACAGACAGACAGACAGACAGACAGACAGACAGACAGACAGACAGACAGACAGACAGACAGACAGACAGACAGACAGACAGACAGACAGACAGACAGACAGACAGACAGACAGACAGACAGACAGACAGACAGACAGACAGACAGACAGACAGACAGACAGACAGACAGACAGACAGACAGACAGACAGACAGACAGACAGACAGACAGACAGACAGACAGACAGACAGACAGACAGACAGACAGACAGACAGACAGACAGACAGACAGACAGACAGACAGACAGACAGACAGACAGACAGACAGACAGACAGACAGACAGACAGACAGACAGACAGACAGACAGACAGACAGACAGACAGACAGACAGACAGACAGACAGACAGACAGACAGACAGACAGACAGACAGACAGACAGACAGACAGACAGACAGACAGACAGACAGACAGACAGACAGACAGACAGACAGACAGACAGACAGACAGACAGACAGACAGACAGACAGACAGACAGACAGACAGACAGACAGACAGACAGACAGACAGACAGACAGACAGACAGACAGACAGACAGACAGACAGACAGACAGACAGACAGACAGACAGACAGACAGACAGACAGACAGACAGACAGACAGACAGACAGACAGACAGACAGACAGACAGACAGACAGACAGACAGACAGACAGACAGACAGACAGACAGACAGACAGACAGACAGACAGACAGACAGACAGACAGACAGACAGACAGACAGACAGACAGACAGACAGACAGACAGACAGACAGACAGACAGACAGACAGACAGACAGACAGACAGACAGACAGACAGACAGACAGACAGACAGACAGACAGACAGACAGACAGACAGACAGACAGACAGACAGACAGACAGACAGACAGACAGACAGACAGACAGACAGACAGACAGACAGACAGACAGACAGACAGACAGACAGACAGACAGACAGACAGACAGACAGACAGACAGACAGACAGACAGACAGACAGACAGACAGACAGACAGACAGACAGACAGACAGACAGACAGACAGACAGACAGACAGACAGACAGACAGACAGACAGACAGACAGACAGACAGACAGACAGACAGACAGACAGACAGACAGACAGACAGACAGACAGACAGACAGACAGACAGACAGACAGACAGACAGACAGACAGACAGACAGACAGACAGACAGACAGACAGACAGACAGACAGACAGACAGACAGACAGACAGACAGACAGACAGACAGACAGACAGACAGACAGACAGACAGACAGACAGACAGACAGACAGACAGACAGACAGACAGACAGACAGACAGACAGACAGACAGACAGACAGACAGACAGACAGACAGACAGACAGACAGACAGACAGACAGACAGACAGACAGACAGACAGACAGACAGACAGACAGACAGACAGACAGACAGACAGACAGACAGACAGACAGACAGACAGACAGACAGACAGACAGACAGACAGACAGACAGACAGACAGACAGACAGACAGACAGACAGACAGACAGACAGACAGACAGACAGACAGACAGACAGACAGACAGACAGACAGACAGACAGACAGACAGACAGACAGACAGACAGACAGACAGACAGACAGACAGACAGACAGACAGACAGACAGACAGACAGACAGACAGACAGACAGACAGACAGACAGACAGACAGACAGACAGACAGACAGACAGACAGACAGACAGACAGACAGACAGACAGACAGACAGACAGACAGACAGACAGACAGACAGACAGACAGACAGACAGACAGACAGACAGACAGACAGACAGACAGACAGACAGACAGACAGACAGACAGACAGACAGACAGACAGACAGACAGACAGACAGACAGACAGACAGACAGACAGACAGACAGACAGACAGACAGACAGACAGACAGACAGACAGACAGACAGACAGACAGACAGACAGACAGACAGACAGACAGACAGACAGACAGACAGACAGACAGACAGACAGACAGACAGACAGACAGACAGACAGACAGACAGACAGACAGACAGACAGACAGACAGACAGACAGACAGACAGACAGACAGACAGACAGACAGACAGACAGACAGACAGACAGACAGACAGACAGACAGACAGACAGACAGACAGACAGACAGACAGACAGACAGACAGACAGACAGACAGACAGACAGACAGACAGACAGACAGACAGACAGACAGACAGACAGACAGACAGACAGACAGACAGACAGACAGACAGACAGACAGACAGACAGACAGACAGACAGACAGACAGACAGACAGACAGACAGACAGACAGACAGACAGACAGACAGACAGACAGACAGACAGACAGACAGACAGACAGACAGACAGACAGACAGACAGACAGACAGACAGACAGACAGACAGACAGACAGACAGACAGACAGACAGACAGACAGACAGACAGACAGACAGACAGACAGACAGACAGACAGACAGACAGACAGACAGACAGACAGACAGACAGACAGACAGACAGACAGACAGACAGACAGACAGACAGACAGACAGACAGACAGACAGACAGACAGACAGACAGACAGACAGACAGACAGACAGACAGACAGACAGACAGACAGACAGACAGACAGACAGACAGACAGACAGACAGACAGACAGACAGACAGACAGACAGACAGACAGACAGACAGACAGACAGACAGACAGACAGACAGACAGACAGACAGACAGACAGACAGACAGACAGACAGACAGACAGACAGACAGACAGACAGACAGACAGACAGACAGACAGACAGACAGACAGACAGACAGACAGACAGACAGACAGACAGACAGACAGACAGACAGACAGACAGACAGACAGACAGACAGACAGACAGACAGACAGACAGACAGACAGACAGACAGACAGACAGACAGACAGACAGACAGACAGACAGACAGACAGACAGACAGACAGACAGACAGACAGACAGACAGACAGACAGACAGACAGACAGACAGACAGACAGACAGACAGACAGACAGACAGACAGACAGACAGACAGACAGACAGACAGACAGACAGACAGACAGACAGACAGACAGACAGACAGACAGACAGACAGACAGACAGACAGACAGACAGACAGACAGACAGACAGACAGACAGACAGACAGACAGACAGACAGACAGACAGACAGACAGACAGACAGACAGACAGACAGACAGACAGACAGACAGACAGACAGACAGACAGACAGACAGACAGACAGACAGACAGACAGACAGACAGACAGACAGACAGACAGACAGACAGACAGACAGACAGACAGACAGACAGACAGACAGACAGACAGACAGACAGACAGACAGACAGACAGACAGACAGACAGACAGACAGACAGACAGACAGACAGACAGACAGACAGACAGACAGACAGACAGACAGACAGACAGACAGACAGACAGACAGACAGACAGACAGACAGACAGACAGACAGACAGACAGACAGACAGACAGACAGACAGACAGACAGACAGACAGACAGACAGACAGACAGACAGACAGACAGACAGACAGACAGACAGACAGACAGACAGACAGACAGACAGACAGACAGACAGACAGACAGACAGACAGACAGACAGACAGACAGACAGACAGACAGACAGACAGACAGACAGACAGACAGACAGACAGACAGACAGACAGACAGACAGACAGACAGACAGACAGACAGACAGACAGACAGACAGACAGACAGACAGACAGACAGACAGACAGACAGACAGACAGACAGACAGACAGACAGACAGACAGACAGACAGACAGACAGACAGACAGACAGACAGACAGACAGACAGACAGACAGACAGACAGACAGACAGACAGACAGACAGACAGACAGACAGACAGACAGACAGACAGACAGACAGACAGACAGACAGACAGACAGACAGACAGACAGACAGACAGACAGACAGACAGACAGACAGACAGACAGACAGACAGACAGACAGACAGACAGACAGACAGACAGACAGACAGACAGACAGACAGACAGACAGACAGACAGACAGACAGACAGACAGACAGACAGACAGACAGACAGACAGACAGACAGACAGACAGACAGACAGACAGACAGACAGACAGACAGACAGACAGACAGACAGACAGACAGACAGACAGACAGACAGACAGACAGACAGACAGACAGACAGACAGACAGACAGACAGACAGACAGACAGACAGACAGACAGACAGACAGACAGACAGACAGACAGACAGACAGACAGACAGACAGACAGACAGACAGACAGACAGACAGACAGACAGACAGACAGACAGACAGACAGACAGACAGACAGACAGACAGACAGACAGACAGACAGACAGACAGACAGACAGACAGACAGACAGACAGACAGACAGACAGACAGACAGACAGACAGACAGACAGACAGACAGACAGACAGACAGACAGACAGACAGACAGACAGACAGACAGACAGACAGACAGACAGACAGACAGACAGACAGACAGACAGACAGACAGACAGACAGACAGACAGACAGACAGACAGACAGACAGACAGACAGACAGACAGACAGACAGACAGACAGACAGACAGACAGACAGACAGACAGACAGACAGACAGACAGACAGACAGACAGACAGACAGACAGACAGACAGACAGACAGACAGACAGACAGACAGACAGACAGACAGACAGACAGACAGACAGACAGACAGACAGACAGACAGACAGACAGACAGACAGACAGACAGACAGACAGACAGACAGACAGACAGACAGACAGACAGACAGACAGACAGACAGACAGACAGACAGACAGACAGACAGACAGACAGACAGACAGACAGACAGACAGACAGACAGACAGACAGACAGACAGACAGACAGACAGACAGACAGACAGACAGACAGACAGACAGACAGACAGACAGACAGACAGACAGACAGACAGACAGACAGACAGACAGACAGACAGACAGACAGACAGACAGACAGACAGACAGACAGACAGACAGACAGACAGACAGACAGACAGACAGACAGACAGACAGACAGACAGACAGACAGACAGACAGACAGACAGACAGACAGACAGACAGACAGACAGACAGACAGACAGACAGACAGACAGACAGACAGACAGACAGACAGACAGACAGACAGACAGACAGACAGACAGACAGACAGACAGACAGACAGACAGACAGACAGACAGACAGACAGACAGACAGACAGACAGACAGACAGACAGACAGACAGACAGACAGACAGACAGACAGACAGACAGACAGACAGACAGACAGACAGACAGACAGACAGACAGACAGACAGACAGACAGACAGACAGACAGACAGACAGACAGACAGACAGACAGACAGACAGACAGACAGACAGACAGACAGACAGACAGACAGACAGACAGACAGACAGACAGACAGACAGACAGACAGACAGACAGACAGACAGACAGACAGACAGACAGACAGACAGACAGACAGACAGACAGACAGACAGACAGACAGACAGACAGACAGACAGACAGACAGACAGACAGACAGACAGACAGACAGACAGACAGACAGACAGACAGACAGACAGACAGACAGACAGACAGACAGACAGACAGACAGACAGACAGACAGACAGACAGACAGACAGACAGACAGACAGACAGACAGACAGACAGACAGACAGACAGACAGACAGACAGACAGACAGACAGACAGACAGACAGACAGACAGACAGACAGACAGACAGACAGACAGACAGACAGACAGACAGACAGACAGACAGACAGACAGACAGACAGACAGACAGACAGACAGACAGACAGACAGACAGACAGACAGACAGACAGACAGACAGACAGACAGACAGACAGACAGACAGACAGACAGACAGACAGACAGACAGACAGACAGACAGACAGACAGACAGACAGACAGACAGACAGACAGACAGACAGACAGACAGACAGACAGACAGACAGACAGACAGACAGACAGACAGACAGACAGACAGACAGACAGACAGACAGACAGACAGACAGACAGACAGACAGACAGACAGACAGACAGACAGACAGACAGACAGACAGACAGACAGACAGACAGACAGACAGACAGACAGACAGACAGACAGACAGACAGACAGACAGACAGACAGACAGACAGACAGACAGACAGACAGACAGACAGACAGACAGACAGACAGACAGACAGACAGACAGACAGACAGACAGACAGACAGACAGACAGACAGACAGACAGACAGACAGACAGACAGACAGACAGACAGACAGACAGACAGACAGACAGACAGACAGACAGACAGACAGACAGACAGACAGACAGACAGACAGACAGACAGACAGACAGACAGACAGACAGACAGACAGACAGACAGACAGACAGACAGACAGACAGACAGACAGACAGACAGACAGACAGACAGACAGACAGACAGACAGACAGACAGACAGACAGACAGACAGACAGACAGACAGACAGACAGACAGACAGACAGACAGACAGACAGACAGACAGACAGACAGACAGACAGACAGACAGACAGACAGACAGACAGACAGACAGACAGACAGACAGACAGACAGACAGACAGACAGACAGACAGACAGACAGACAGACAGACAGACAGACAGACAGACAGACAGACAGACAGACAGACAGACAGACAGACAGACAGACAGACAGACAGACAGACAGACAGACAGACAGACAGACAGACAGACAGACAGACAGACAGACAGACAGACAGACAGACAGACAGACAGACAGACAGACAGACAGACAGACAGACAGACAGACAGACAGACAGACAGACAGACAGACAGACAGACAGACAGACAGACAGACAGACAGACAGACAGACAGACAGACAGACAGACAGACAGACAGACAGACAGACAGACAGACAGACAGACAGACAGACAGACAGACAGACAGACAGACAGACAGACAGACAGACAGACAGACAGACAGACAGACAGACAGACAGACAGACAGACAGACAGACAGACAGACAGACAGACAGACAGACAGACAGACAGACAGACAGACAGACAGACAGACAGACAGACAGACAGACAGACAGACAGACAGACAGACAGACAGACAGACAGACAGACAGACAGACAGACAGACAGACAGACAGACAGACAGACAGACAGACAGACAGACAGACAGACAGACAGACAGACAGACAGACAGACAGACAGACAGACAGACAGACAGACAGACAGACAGACAGACAGACAGACGGACAGACGGACAGACGGACATCGCTAGAATGTCTTAAAATCGATCGGGCATCATGAATAATATACATTAGACCGACTCACCTTATATGGGCAAAAATAAAGTTAAAGTTGTACCCCCATCAAAATTAACTTTGACATGTTTTATGAAGATTCCCAAAATATTTGGGCTCTAGCAATAATCTCCCGTGAGCTAAACCGCGTCAAAAAATGGTCCAAAAATGGTATTTTTCATGAATAAAAAATTCACTAATTTTTTTTTTTGGTCCAATGAATGACCAAATATAATAGATATTTAGGAATTCTTTGATTCTGCATTAAAACATTTTAAAAATCTAACCACAGCCTCGAGATAACGAGATGTTTATGTCAGTTTTTTGATGCTTTTCAATTCGATTTTACTGAAAACTTAAATAACTTTGGTATTTTTTATCCGATTTTCACTTCTAATACATCGTTAGAATGGTGTTGACCACCGCTTGGGATTTTAGTCAAAAATTAACCCTTAACTGCACTGTCTTACTTTTTTATAAAATTTACTTCGACATCATGAAAAACCCTTATATAAGTAAATACAAAAAGCATATCTTTGTGCAGGAAACACGTTTAATTAATATATCTGGCCACAATTAATTTAACCCATGCATGATCAATATATTTTGGCAAACATTTTTAAAAAAGTTTTTGCGGAAATTATTGAAAGCTAATTGTAATACTTTTAAAAAATAAAATAAATAAGGTTTTTGTTTATCTAGACGTGCTTATTAATATCAAATAATTACTACGTGTAACACTTTCCCGGTCAAATTTTTTTCGAAATTTGTATGTGCAAATAAATTTTAGAAATAAAATATAAACCAATTTTCTCTTAATCGCATATATTCGTGAAAAAAACGTCTCTAATAAATAGATCTTAATATTTTTTATTTAACCCATTCACGACCAATTTAAAAAAAAAATAGAAAAAATTTAAGTCCAGTTGTAATACTTAAAAAAAATAATATAATTGATATTTTTTTGACACATTTGCTCATTTAAAATATTAGATGCGTTTTTTTGCACGAATAAATGCGATTAAGAAAAAATTTGTTTATATTTTATTTTAAAAATTAATTTGCACATACAAATTCCGAAAAAAAAAATTTGACCGGGAAAGAGTGACCCGTAATAATTATTTGCTACGTCTTGATAAACAAAAACCTTATTAATTTTATTTTTTAAAGTATTACAACTAGCTTAAAATAATTTCCGCAAAAACTTTTTCAAAAATGTTTGCCAAAATATTTTGATCATGCATGGGTTAAATTAATTGTGGCCAAATTAGTGCCTGCGGTCAGTACCGTAGAACCGGGAATACCGGTATTCCCGGTTCTCGGTATTACCGGGAAATGGTACCGGTTTCCCGGTTCTTGAATTATTCCCGGTATTCCCGTGAATACCCGTATTCCCGGTTCCGGTTCTGACGGTATTCCCGGGACTACCAGTATGGATATTTTGCGAAATTTTGTATAATTAAAATTTTTTCTTCGCTTTTACCAACAAAAAAATACGAAACATGTGAAAAACACCATTTCTATTTATTTTATGAATTTAAGAAGAAAATAGTATATAATTTTTAAATAGTTTTACAAACAGTAAGACAGTGCAGTTAAGGGTTAATTTTTGACTAAAATCCCAAGCGGTGGTCAACACCATTCTAACGATATATAAGAAGTGAAAATCGAACAAAAAATACCAAAGCTATTTAAGTTTTCAGTAAATTCGAATTGAAAAGCATCAAAAAACTGACATAAACATCTCGTTATCTCGAGTCTGTGGTTAGATTTTTAAAATGTTTTAATGCAGAATCAATGAATTCCCAAATATCTATTATATTTGGTCATTCATTGGACAAAAAAAAAATTACTGAATTTTTTATTCATGAAAAATACCATTTTTGGACCATTTTTTGACGCGGTTTAGCTCACGGGAGATTATCGCTAGAGCCCAAATATTTTGGGAATCTTCATAAAACATGTCAAAGTTAATTTTGAGGGGGGTACATCATGAACTTTTTTTTTTGAGTCACTCTAATATACATACTTTATGGGGTCCCAGATCGATGTTTCGATGAGTTACAAACGGAATGACAAACTTATATATACCCTCTTATCACTAAGTGGAGGGTATAAAAAAAATGACAAAATTAAAAATCTTAATGATAAAAAACTATTTTTTTTTTTTTATAAAAAAAATAGTAATTTTGATTAAAACATTTTTGTTTTGTTGACTAAAAAAAAAATTTGATAAAAAATGTTTTTTATTCAGAAAGGTTTTGATGAAATAATTTTTTTTGGTAAAAAAAATAATTTTTTACAAAAAAAAAGTTTTTTGTAAAAAAAAATTGACAAAATCAAAAATCTTAATGAAAAAAATAATAAAAAATTTTTTTTTGATAAAAAAAGTTGTCGAAAAAAATATTTGATGAAAACTAATTTCATGTTCATCAGCTGGTGAAAAATATTTATTCACCAGCTAGGATAATTTTGTTCAAGTTACAAATCCAAACCTATTTGGTTTTAAGAAAACAAAAATTGTTAGTTTTTTGGTCGTTAGCTAATACAATCAAACCGAGATGGCTTCCTGCGTCACATAAAAAAAAGTTTAAGTATTTTTTTTTCTTTCTTTTGAAAGTAATCCTGGACTGTGATCACGTAAAACGATTGTTGATTATCGTCGGTTTTTGGAGCCTTGTTGTTCCTAAACTAAACAAAATGTTTTCAATTTTTTTAATGTTTCTGGGTAAGACAACACTCTTTAATAATATAATAAAGAAAAACTTTCAAATTTCCCTTCAAAACGGAGTCTTAATAACAACAAGCTTGATTATATGAAGTATGTATTGTCTGAAACTTTAATTGATGTGTTGTGTGTTACTGAAACATGCTTTGTTGTATGTGTTTACAATCCTAAAAGATCAAATTGCATGTCCGAATTTTTTGACAAACTTCATGATCACTCCATTCATTATGAGAATATCATCTTGTGTGGGGATTTTAATGTTGATTTGTCAAAAAAGGATATACTTGCACAAGACCTTTCTGATAGTATAAACTCCTGTGGGTTGAAAATAATAAATTCTTGGCCTACACGATTTGCACCTAACCGTAGGTCATCATTGCCTGATCTTATTTGTACCTCCAATGATTCTGAAACTATTCATTTTGATCAATTTTCACTTCCTGGAGTTTCTGATCATGATTTTCTGTTTTACGCTAGCGATGTTCACCTTTACTACACTAAAATGGTTGAGCAAATTTCTTTTAGAGATTTTAAGAGAATAAACATTGAACAACTTTATTACGAAGCTGCCAGTTTAAACTGGAATGATTGTTGGGTTTTTACTGATGTAAACGAGAAACTATGTTGCTTTTCAAATTATATAATGTACTTATACGAAAATATCTCCCTACTAGGACTTTAAAAATAAAAAACTTTAAGCAGCCATGGTTTACAGAACAAGTGAAAATTGCAAT
This sequence comes from Pegoplata infirma, assembly GCA_963921195.1. NCBI lineage: Eukaryota > Metazoa > Arthropoda > Insecta > Diptera > Anthomyiidae > Pegoplata > Pegoplata infirma. The sequence continues at coordinate 122,451,820 of OY992537.1, read as the reverse complement.
TCAGTTACGTAACAAACTGTACTCTGTTTGGAAAATTAACCAGAACGATTGTAATTGGGACCGTTATAAAATTGTTAGAAACAAAGTTCATGTTATTACCAGGGATATGAAAAGATTGTACTATCAGACTAAACTAAACAGTAATCTTTCAACAAAGGACCTGTGGAAAAATCTTGGCAGCATTGGCATTAAAAAGAACAAGACAAACTGCACTATTTGTCCAGAAGTAATGAACAACTATTTTTAAAATCAACGGTTAAAAATGATTTCAATCCATCCCAATCCATCCCAAATTTTCCGTATGGAGACCCTTTTTGCTTTCAACAATTTAATATTGAAGAAGTTGGAAAAGCTTTATCGAATCTTAAGTCCAACTCTGTTGGTTATGATGGAATTAACTTGAAATTTATTAAACTCATTATACCGTACATACTACCCACATTGACACATATATATAACCATATAATTACAACTTCTAATTTCCCTTATCATTGGAAAATTTCTAATATTATACCAGTTGCTAAAAAGAGTTCGCCATCTGGACCCGAAGATTTTCCACCTATTAGTATATTGCCTTCGTTATCTAAGGTTTTTGAACGCCTTATTTCGTCACAAATTGTCAATCATTTGACAATTAATAAATTGTTGTCTGAAAACCAATCGGGATATCGTGAAAAGAAGAGCTGTAATACGGCAATATTGAAAGTTTTAGAAGACATTCGACCGTCCTTTGACCGTGGTGATATATCCATCCTCGTATTAATCGATTTTTCTAAGGCATTTGATACCGTAAACCATGACCTATTGATATTGAAACTTGAGAAATATTTTGGATTTTCTAAATTAGCCTCAAATCTACTTAAATCATATCTAAGTAACCGTCATCAACGTGTCAGCAGTAATAATTTGTTTTCGACACTTAAACCAGTATTTTCTGGAGTGCCACAAGGTTCTATTTTAGGGCCAATTTTATTCAGTTTATTTATTAATGATATAGTTCAATGCTGTAGAAACTCTTCTATACATCTTTACGCTGATGATGCACAAATCTACCTATCTAGACGTCCTGGTCTGGTTGAAGACTTGGTTTGTCGTCTTAATGAGGACTTAAATGAGATCTGTATGTGGTCTAAAAGGAATAATCTTTGCATTAACGCGTCAAAGACACAGGCTCTTACGATTTATAATGATTTAAGCTTGAATGACCTTCCCAACATTTTCATGGACAATGAACTCGTTCAATATGTTAAAGTTGTAAAAAATTTAGGGTTTATGATAAACTCATTATTAAACTGTAAAAGTCACGTTGACTTCTCTATAATTAAAATATACAACGTGTTGAGAAAACTTTGGTACTCATCCTCATATGTTCCTTGTGATGTAAAGCTTAAATTAGTGAAAACTTTGATCGTACCCATCATTACTTATGGGGCTATTGTATACGGGGACATTGATGCTACGTCAAAGGGAAAATAGCAAATTGTTATAAATAATTGTGCAAGATACGTTTATAATAAACGAAAATTTGATAACATATCCGAATTTGCTATTAAAATTTTTGACCGTAGTTTGACATCGTACTTAAACATACGTAATTTAATCTTTTTACATAAAATTATTTACACACAAGAGCCAGATTACTTATATAATAAATTAATATTTGCAAGATCTGACCGTACGAACAATATCATTATGCCTGTTTATAACTATCTTTCGTCCTCTAGAATGTTCTTTGTCAATGCTGTAAGATTGTGGAATGATTTAGATAATGATATTAAAAACGAACCCCGTGCTTTGTCTTTTAAATTGGCAGTTACTAGGACTTTTTGTGATTAAATCTTAATTTTCAAATTTATAATTTCTTTGTTATTTTTTTTTTATTGTATTTAATAACACTGTGTCACAAATTTTCAACAAAATCGTGACCAAATGAATCTGACACCTAATCTTTATGTAAATCCGAACGCTGAATCCGAATATGAAGTCAGAACGGTCAAAAGTAGAACAGTTTTCGAGATATTTACGAGAAAATCGAGAAAATTACCGTTATTTGCTCTTTTCAACTTATTTTTTTAAAACCAAACAATAAAATCTTTTAAAATTTTATCACTTAGAACGTTAGCTTATTTCAATACGAACATTTTGTGCCCAATAGGATCCAGATCGGTGCAAAACTGACAAAGTTACAGTAGGTTAATTGAATTATCCCAATTTTTGACTTTTTTTTTAAAAACACAAGTAAATATACAAAGCGAAATGTTAGTAATGAAACGTGGGTTAATTCACTAAATCTTCTGTAGCTTTGTCATTTTTGCACCAATCTGGGTCTTGTTGGGCGCAAAATGTTCGTATTGAAATAAAATAATGTCATATGCAATAAAACATTATAATTTTTAATTGTTTGGTTTAAAAACAATAACTTGAAAAGAGCAAAATTGCAAAAAATCATCAAATTTTTCATGAAGTTTGAACTTTTGTCCACAGTAACTCTGTCATTTCTTGACTAATCTTCACAAGCGACCCATGGTTATTTTAGTAATTTTATTATCTTTCATTAAAAATAAATAAATACATAAATCGACTAATAGTTTTGAAGATATTTGCATTTAAGTGACATCATCTTTTTTAAAAACACAATAACGCTTATTTTCGAATATCTCGAAAACTGTTCTACTTTTGACCATTCTGACTTCACATTCGGATTCAGCGGACAATTGTACATAAAGATTAGGTGTCAGATACATTTGGTCAAAAAATTGTCACATAGTGTAATTGATCTTTAATCAAATATTAATTTTGTTTTTTATTTTGTTATTTTGTTAGTTTGTTCGAGTAAAACTATTATTATTATGTAAATTTAAATCGAGTTAGTTTGTAAGTTATTTTTGATTTATTAATGTAGAATATTGTATTGTTGAGATGCTGTAAGAGACTTAAAGTCTTATTTGTATCAATGAAATCAATAAATTAAATTAAATTAAATTAAATTAAAACGATATGTATTTTGATGTCGTTTTTGCATCGTCAATCGTTTTCGTTTTACGTGATTAGCCCTGTATTTTAATACATGAATTTAAGGTGAAACACGTCAAAAATTCACGGTTTCGCTCATTACTTCCTTACCTTTTTATATTTTTCGAAGTGGGTTTGCAATACCTTTAATTCCTTAAATCTTATATGAATTTCACTTATTGTTAGAATATTTTATAAAATGTTTTTTCTACTCTTTTACCTTTTGAAATGAAATTTCCCTTTTAAAATTAATTTTGAATTTACTAGATTTTATTGTTGTTTTCTTCCTTAACCATAATTCCAGACAAATTCCATTGAGAATCATTATGTTAGCCGCTAAGTTATATTACAATTTTCAATTTGTCATCCTTGGTTAGGAAATTGTACAAAACAAAACCTTTTTTCCTTTACCCACCAAAATTTCTGTATTTATTATACGGCTGAATAAATAACATTATTTCCTTCCGTTTATTTAACAAAATCTTAAATCTCAGCCCAGAAATAACAAAAAAAAAAAAAAATACACAATACAAACATCGTGTAATCAATGAAACTTATGACACTTTTGGGTATTGTTATTATTAAAGATTTGTGTGAGAATATTTTGTTTTCTTATTTTGTATTCATTTCAATTTAATTTGATTTTTTTTTTAATTTTGGAATTTATCCTACACTAAATTTTCTCCTTTTTTATGTATTTTGTACATTTGTTAAATCCTAATGTTAACTTTATGTTTATATTTTTTGTATTTTCTTTATACAAAATTCCCAGACACGCAAAAGTGTTTATTTTTAGGGTTCAATGAATTCATTTTCCACAAAAGTGTTTAGAAATCTAAATATCTTATATTTTGTTACAAAGCAATTCAATTATGAAACTTGGCTATGTGACTTGGCATAAATTTTGTGTCTATATGACTTACTAAAAAAATATGACAAAACAAAATCATAAACTTATGGCTCAATTATCTCTTGACAAAATGTTAATAACACAGTTCAACATAAAACAAACCCCAGGGTTTTTAATATAAAATCAGAAAATCTCAAATTAACAAAATCCAATTTCGCCAAGTCCGACAAGCCCTTGAAAATAAAACAGTGAAAAATGTCAACAAAGTTAGTTTTGACTGCATTTGAAAATTTTTGATTTGCTTACGATTTTTCCCGCCGTATATATTATTGATCAGCGATCAATTCTTTAACATTCTAGTGATGTCCGTCTGGCTATTGAAATGGCGATCACTGCCAAAATATTAAAGAAATGATATGTGACTAAACTTAACATATTCACTTGTTGTTGCACTGAGCAGTTTGGTGTTGCATTTGAGCGAAATCAGTTTAGTGGTTCCAAAGTTATGAACGAAAATGTAAGGCCACCTAGAAAGTTTTGTTATATTCTACATTACCTAAAAGTGCAAAATGTTCTTTTGCTGCTGTTTCACATATGAGTCATTCCATGTCAAACCGTACGATTTTTGCTAAAAATTGGCTTTGATGTCTCCGATGTCTTTCAAAATTTGAGAACGAAGTCTTCATTAAAAAATATTTTACACGTGTTTCGGGAAAAAAATTAAAATTTTTTTTTAAAAAGTTATTTGCATTTGAAAGTCGTCAAAATCGTGAAAAATCTTCCGACATGACAACATTTAAACTAATGTTTTTATAAAACTAGTGAATGGATTTTGAAGTTCAATACCTTATTTTAAAGGTATTTGAACCTTCTTTTTTAAAAAAATATTATTTTTTATAAATTATTTTTTTTTATTATTAAAATTTGTTTTTTTTACTTAATTTCTGTTTTCCACAATCTTCGAACAAGTCGAAAAATCTGAAAAAAATATTTTCTTAAAGGTTAATATATTCTTAACATTTCCTCAAAATTTCAGAGTGGAGATCGAATGGATTCTATTTTTTACGATTTTTTTCCATTGAAGCACCACAAAAAAATTTTAACGAAAATGTCAACGCATGTATGTATGTGTGTATGTATTCAAAAACACACGCTAACATATTCATGTTGTTCTTGAGCATTATTTGTTGTTTTGCTTTTTATATGTGTCGTTAGATTTTTTTTTAATTGCATTTTGCGTAACGAAAATATCAATGCATGTATGTATGCAAAAACACAAGCTAACAAATTCATATTGTTCTGGAGATTTGTTTGTTTTGCTTTTTCTATTTTGCCGTTAGAATTTTTTTGTATGTTCTATTTTAAAAAAAGCAATGTTGCAGGTGATTTTTAGTTTACAAGAAAAGTTCGTTTATCTCAGTTCAGTGCTTTCAGAGGGAATAAACATTTGTTAAGTAAATTAAAATAATGAAACCGAATTACAGATTTTGTTGTAATCCGTTTAATGTTGTCAAACATAAAAAAACTAAACTGAAAAATTTTCGTTGGATAAATGTGGAAAATTTTCAACAAAAGCTAAAATTAAATTTGCAAACCTTGAATGGAAGGCTTAGAATTTGTGGTCATTGTCGACTAAAACTAAATAAAATGCCAATAATTGACAGCGATTGTGTTTCTACAGGAAGTTTATCCCCTAACAACAAATAATGCTCAAGAACAACATGAATATGTTAGCGTGTGTTTTTGAATACATACACACATACATACATGCGTTGACATTTTCGTTAACATGCTTGAAAATAAAATGTTTATATACAAAATGTAATTTTTTTGTGGTGCTGCAATGGAAAAAAATCGTAAAAAATAGAATCCATTCGACCTGAACTCTGAAATTTTGAGGGAATGTTAAGAATATATTAACCTTTAAGAAAATATTTTTTTCAGATTTTTCGACTTGTTCGAAGATTGTGGAAAACAGAAATTAAGTAAAAAAAACCAAATTTTAATAATAAAAAAAAATTAATTTTTAATGAACCTTCTATTTTTTTAAAAAAGAAGGTTCAAATACCTTTAAAATAAGGTATTGAACTTCAAAATCCATTCACTAGTTTTATAAAAACATTAGTTTAAATGTTGTCTTGTCGGAAGATTTTTCACGATTTTGACGATTTTCAAATGCACATAACTCCTTGAAAAAAAAAAATAATTTTTTTCCCGAAACACGTGAAAAATATTTTTTTATGTTTAATACGTCTGGCAAATTTAAAGAAAATCGGAAGAGGTGGTGTAAAAAAGGTGTTCGGTCTGACATGGAATGACTCATAAATGAACTGAATTGGACACATAATGGTGCTTTGAAGAGTACAAACATATTCTTAAAAAAAAAGCCTGATTTTTTTTCACCAAAAAAATTTTTTTTTCGGATTTTTTTTTTTTTATTTTTTTCAAATAATCTTGTTTTACATTGTTAAGCAAATGAATACATTCGTCAAGTAAAATTTTAAATTTTTTACTTGTTTCTTGTCATATCCTGAATATTTTTATTTTTTCCGTCTGTCCGACAGTCTGTTAAAATGGCTATCACGGCCAAAATATTACACAGAGGTGACTTAAACTTAAACAACAAATTATCTGTTGTTGGCCTAAGCAGTTTACTATTGCATTTGCGCGAAATCGGGTAATCGGTTTAAAAGTTATGAATGAAAATGTATGGACACCTCAAAAATGTTGGTACATTCCACATATCCAAAAAAATACAAAATGCTTTAATTCTGCTGCTGGTTGATATACTATGTGAACAAAATTGGACACAGATTGGTACTTAAACAAGTACAAAAAAAAAATCGCTGAATTTTTTCACGAAACATTTTTTTCCGCGGAACTTTAAGAAAAAAAACAAGTGAGAGTGTTACATTCGGCTGTGCCGAATCTTTTATACCCTCCAAAATGTAAAAAAAATAAAAAAAAAAAATCCAGGGGCGTCTTTTTTTTTGTGGGGGGGGGGTTAGTGGGAGACGTTAGGGGGCACCTTCCCCTTGCGATTTTGAACTTCTTCTGAGATAAGAATGTTGCATTTGCTTACCAAAAGTACAAAAAACTCTGCAAAAAATGCGGTTTTTCTTGGGTTGGTTTAGTTCTCTAAGGGGGAACTTTTTTCCCCTTTGTCCGATTTTGCCCATTTCCGAACTTAACCTGCCTAGGAATATAAGACATAGTCGTGCCAAACTTCGGAAGTCTAGCTCTTTTATTTTGGACTGTATCGTGTCCTCTACAGACGGACAGACGGACAGACGGACAGACGGACAGACGGACAGACGGACAGACGGACAGACGGACAGACGGACAGACGGACGGACGGACGGACGGACATCGCTAGAATGTCTTAGAATCGATCACTGATCAATAAAATATATACTTTATGGGGTCCTAGACCGATATTTCGATGCGTTACACACGGAATGACAAAGTGAGTATACCCCCATACTGTGGTTGGAGGGTATAAAAATTTGCAAAAATCTTTTTTAACATTGTGGAGGGTATCAATACATTCGGCAAAACACTATTACTTTTCAAGATATATGCACTATTACTTTTCAAGATATATTTGTGTTTATAAACCGGTTCACCGGTTAACCTAAAAACCGGTTTTTTCTCAAAATTTCGGTTTTTTTGCAAACCGGTTAACCGGAATTGAAAATTTCCTGTGCTCCGAAAATCGGTTTTTTTCTTTCGGTTAACCGGTTTTTTTAAACGGACTATTTTTGTAAATATTAAGGGTAAATACTTATTCTTTTATGATAATTTCAAAATTTCGGTGAAAACACCTTGAAAATTCGTGAGAAAGAAAGTCTTAAATATGTTTTGTCTTTAGGAAACTATTTTTCAAATAGGAATTTTATTATGAATCTGGTAGATATTTGTTAGGATTTTTTTAGACACTTTCATTGAAAATTTTATAAGTTTTGTTAACCAGATACTAAAATTCCTGTTAATGGATCAAATGTCAATAAAAATACATCACAATAAAATACGGTACGACAATTCACAACGAATAAATGATTTTTTTTAATAAAGGGTACGTTCAGCAGAGGAAGCTGCTACTCAGCTGCTACTCAACATTCTGCTGAACGGTTTGATTTTTGACATTTCAGTCAACATGTTGAGTGAGCGCTTCTCATCACTAGTAGCGTACACAATTCATGCTTCATTTGATTACAAACTGATAAATAAGCTGTTTTATTGAAATTATTTATTTTTTTGGACGTTATTCAAAGAAGTAAACACAACAAATCATAAAAAAGTACCCAGTGTGCAACGTCCTCGAGCCATCCTCAGTGACGGAGCGATGACATGTCAGAGTCACACCTGACATCCACAAGACATCTCTATGTACTGGGTTGAGGACAGTTTCATTCAAATTTTCAAAATGTCCTCACTCAAAGTCAGCAGTGGTCAGGGCTGACCTTCTGGGGACATGTCACCTAAGACTTCTTTGGGGAAATGTCTGACATAGGTCATGCGAAAATAAAAAAAATTTTCGTATTTCCTTTAGTTTTTACTTATATCCATTTTCCTTTATAAATTATCTTTCTCATATTTAGAAAAAACTTTTCGCCTTTTTTAGTCCCAACTGGATTTGAACCTAGAACCTCCAGTTTATTAGTCCCACACCTAACCACCTGTTCCAAACTTTATTTTTAAAATTGTTTGTCTATTTATTACTTTTATTCTACTTGTTAGATTTTGATTTTATTTTGATTAAGTCGATAATATTGCCATCTTTTTTTTTTTGAAATTGAAGAGTTGCCCAGATTTAAAATTCTAATTTAATATACTGCTATTCTGAAGACATTTCCTTTTAGACGTCTTAAAGGAATTGTCCACACTCTTAAAGCAAACATTCAGTGCTGACAATGTTAGGACATGTCATCAATGATTACCTATGTGTCACTGTGGAAATTTCCTCAGTGACACATTTTCCAACTGGGTTAAAAACCGTTATTTTTTATTTATTTTCATTTTAATATCCGATTTTAACTTCATATAACAACTTTTTTTAGCAGAACATTTGGTGTGGAATGCTTCATATGTATGTTATTTCAATACAGTAATGGTTTTAACGGTATCCATAGCCATATATAAAAATACAAGCATACAAAAGTGTGTTACTTCTAACAAATTATTATTATTTTTAAATTATTGTTTCTGTAAAGACAGTCGAGCTCAGGCTCCAATTATAATTATCTATTATAATTTTTTTGATTTGTTATACTGTGAGCGTCAAAAGAAAGTGTACAGGTCTTAAATAGAGGTAATTCGTTAACGACAAAGATTACAATAAAACCCCTTATTATTATCAATCGACTATCATTTAAAAACAGGCTATAAAGAAAATTTTCCAAGCTTTGATTTAAGTTTAATAGAGTCCAGATTGAGCAAATATTAAATGAGATACGGGGGTCGCGCTGGAAATTGAAAATTTTTGTAGACGTTTTTTAAAAAATTTGTAAAAAATATTTCTAATTTTATGGGTTGCAAGTTCAAACATCAAAAATTTAAAAAATAGTACAATAACTTAAATTCAGTTATCAAATCATTTTTCTAACGGCCCAAACAAAAATCAAAATCAAAAATTTTTTGTAAACAAAGAAAAGATTTTATTGTTTACTTATTTAAGTACATCTAAGTATATAGTAAAGAGATATGAAAATAATTAAAAATTTTCTTTGTTTACAAAAAATTGGTGGTCAAAAGAATTGGAGGTCAAAAAAATTCATATTTTTTTACTGCATCAAAAAAATTTTGGTTTTTGTTTGGATCATTGGAAAAATAAGTTGGTAACTGAACTTAAACCGATGTGCTATTTTAAATTTTTAATGTTTTAACTTGAAAAAAATCAACTCAGAAATATTTTTTAAAATTTTTCTAAAAAATGTCTACAGAAAATTTAATTTTTCAGCTCGAAGCTTGTATCTCATTTAATATTTGCTTAATTTGGACGCTATCAAGGGCGCTATGAAAAAACCCCCAATGAAATTATCCCCAAATAAAATGAAATAAGCCCCAAAGAAAAATAATGAAATTACACCCAAAATAAATGCAATTACCGCCAAATAGACATAAAATAAACACCAAATTTTGGGATTTATTTCATAATGCAATATTTCCCAAATAAACATATGAAAAACAACCTATTGAAATTATCATCAAAAAAAAAATTTAATTAAGCCCAAATTTAAATCACTTTATGGCGTACGGGCATAGCGCCCAATTTCATATAGCTCAATTTAAAAAAGTCATTCCACCCAAAACAAATGTTGGTGTTGCGAAATTTTTTGGACGATAGGGCCATTAACTTTGGGTATTTAACAATTTTCTTTAAATTAATATAAATTATCAAAAATGTCATTTTACCCAAATATTGATATGGTGAATTTATAAAATGTCATAGCACCCAAAAAAATAATCATAAAACTCACCAATATTGTTTTTTTTTTTAACATTTTTAATATTTAAAGTTTTTATGCGTAGCCGGCCTTCGGCCGGGCTTAGGGATTACAAACTCCATACATTAAACTCACCCTCTCCGCAAAGTAAAGTTTTCTAGGGTAGCAGGCCTTTACGCTATCGAATTTGTTATGCCTCAAAAAGGCCTGATAACCAAAATAGCTTTGGCTTGCAGAGAGGGTGGGTTTAATGCATGGAGAATGTAATCTCAAAGCCCGGCCGAAGGCCGGCTACGCAAAAACATTTATTACAAAAAAAAAAAAACAAATCATAGAAGACGTAATTTGGACATTTCGCCCAAAAAATATATTTTGAATTTTTTGACAATTTTGTTTTGTGAGAAATAACATTTTAAGACCATACCCCTTTTTTATTTCTTTTTTTCATTTGGGGCTTGTTTCATAGTGAACTAAACCCCAAAATCAATAATGAAACAACCCCCAAAAATAAATTAAAAAATCCCCAAATAAAATTTTAGCATTTTTTGGGGATTTTTTCATTTTTCTGTTTGGGGGATATTTCATTGGGGGTTTTCTCATAGCGCCGCTATCAAGCTTAAATTAAAGCTTGGAAAATTTCCTTTATAGCATGTTTTTAAATGATAGTCGATTGGTAATAATAAGGGGTTTTATTGTCAACTTTTTCGTTAAGGAATTACATCTATTTTACACTTGTACACTTTCTTTTGACGCTCACTGTACACTTTCTTTTGACGCTCACTGTATATGGTTTTGAATTGAGAAAAGTGTGAAAGAAAAATTTTAATTTTTCTAAAAATTTAAAACATCTTGGTTTGTTTTTTACTAGTTTTATATTATCCAGTTATAATAATCTTCAGAAAAACTTTTAATGTCAAATTTATTTAGTTAATAGTCACTAGAACTCTATATGTGAAAATTATTAACAGATCGCAGCCGACAAGGATTGAACCCATCATCTGTAATACTTTGCTATTAACTGCTTGTAACGTACAATCACTTTAGACTCTAGACTTGTAACGTACAATCACTCTAGACAATCACTCTAGAAAGATAATCAGTATCTTTGAAATATGGCAACAACTACCATTTGTGTCGAAAATATAGACCATGTCTGGCAATGTTTGCAAAATAAGTACTTATTGTTATTTTTAGAAAAAATACATTTTTCTTTCACACTTTTCTCAATTCAAAACCATATATATTATTTTTTGTTTTTGCGAAATTTTTCGCAATTTTGCAAAGAAAGTCTTACATGTTTTTACATAAATTTAATCTGTTAAACCCTGTTTAACAATGGGTTAATTGAGATGTCAACGGATGGTGATGTATATATTAAGATCGTTAATTTTGTATTGATCTCTTATACCAATTTGATTGGCTCAGTTAAATTTGATATACACACTTTTCTTTGTGTGTATTAGTTTCTAGTAACATGATTTTTTTGTTCCCTTTTTATTGTACAAACTAGAAGTTAGTTACTTTTTTAGTATTAGAAGAACAACTCAAGGGCATTGAAGCCTATAATAAAAGCGCCTAGTTTTAAACAAATTTGGTTCGTGAAGAACATTAAATAAAACAAGGACTTTTCATTTCTATCATCATTAAACTGACTTTGGAAGTCAACATTTGGTCCTTCGATACCTCCTAGATTTGGCTAGGAGTGGAATAGAATTAGTGACAAGGTGTCCACTAAAACCCCCGGCGGTTGCGCTCTACCCGAACAACCCCAACATCTACAGCAGCAGTCATACTGGAGGACTGTTTGGCTAATAAAATTACAAGGCTACATCCCGGCAGCAGAAGTAATTTAAAACAAGTACATCATTATCATCAAGCGGCTCTTCATCAACAGCATCCCGTGCTTATAAACCGATCGAACGAGACGTCATAATTTTGTGCATCCCGGCACACAGATTATAGGATAATCACACCAAACCTCCAAGGCAGAACAATTCAAGAAGAATTTGTAAAGGTTTGAACAGAATTCAGGAATAAATAAGGTATGTAATGTGTTTTTATTGGTATTTTGTGCGACAATATTTTTTTTTCTCTACGAGATTGCAAAAAATATTGAAAGAAATTATCAGAATTGAGATATTCAGTACAAAAAAGATAAATCCCTAACATTTTCGTTGAATTGTACCATTATATTGAAAAAGTACCACTAAAATCTAAAAAAGTACCAAACTAAAATAAAAAGAAATCATCACTATTATCGGTCATGCGCAGTAGCAATAAAAAAATTGTCATATATTTGTCCGCATGAAATTACAACAAATTGTTTCGATTCCACATCGTTCCTCATTGCATTGAAAGGTACAACAGAGGAAAAGACGAAATATTGTTAAACCCACGAATTAAATTTCACACTGTAAATTATTTTTTTTTTAAGCAGATCGTGGTAAAATATTGCAAAAAAAATATAAATCAAATATTAAATAAACAAAAGCAATATTTACAAAATATATTTCAAAAAAAATATATAAAAGAAAAAAAAAAGAGTGTGAAAGTGAAGAATAAAAGAAAAACGCAACAAGTGGTAACAAACAAAAAGGAGAAGAGTGGATGGAAAAAAAGATAATAAAAAAAACAACAAATACAACAATTCTCCAAGAATTAGCAAAAGTGCATTTAATTTAATTGCAATTAAAGAATTCTTGTGTTTTTATAAAATTTGTGCCGCTATAAAATCAACAGTTAGAAACTGTCTCACAAAAATAACAACAACAGCAATACTTGAAAAAAAACACCACCATACGAAGAAAAAAAAAGCAGGGTTTCCGATACCAGTGATCACCAGGGGAAAAATTAAAAAACCGGTGAGTTAGTTAATCGATTTTTTTTTTAACCCTGAAATTAAAGAAAAATAGTTTGGTGGAAATAAGTTGTGTTTTTGAAAAAAAATAGCGGTACACGTCGAAAAATTGTTTGGCAAAATAGTGAGAAAAAAAGTGTACATTTTTAAATAAAAATTTCGTTGGTGATATTTTACAATATTTCTTGAAGAAATTATTGATACACTGACACAAAAGATTGTATACACGGAGAAAAATTATTACACTGGAAAAAAATTTTTTTTTATGGTTGATTATTTACGAAACTTCTTGGAGAAGCTTATAATCAAATTTTGGTACACTCAAACAAATTTTTTTGGTACACTGTGAAAATTTTAAGTGAATTTTTTGGCTTTTGTAACACAATTTCTTGGAGAAATTGTAAAGCCACTGATATTGGTACACAATCACACATTTTTTGGGTACACTCAGCGAAAATTTTTTTATGAAGATTGTTGATTGATCGTTTACAAAATTTCTGGGAGAAATTTATGATTCAAAAGCTACTTATATACAAATTTTTTTCTCAAAGATTTATTTTATTTTGTATAACCTTTTACATTTTATTTTGATATTTTGGAAAACAAAAGGGGTTAGGCACAACGAGTTTTACTAAGTGATTTTTGCGCCATTTATTTGTATTTGTTTGTTAACACAATTTCTTGCAGAAATTGGCAAGCCTACAATTTGGTACACCGCGAAAAATTTATGTAAAACATTTGTCGATTATTTTGATTTGTTTACACAACTTCTTGGAGAAATTAACAAGCATTGAATTTTGATGCACCGAAAAAAAAAAAATCTTTTTTTTACTAAAATTGTTTTATTGAATTTCAACAGAATTTCTTGGAGAAATTGCCACACCATCGATATATCAGCACACTGCAACAAATTTTTTGGTACACTGGGAAAAATTTGCTGAAAATTTATATCAAGTTTTGTTGATTTTCTTGTTTTTTTAACACAATTTCTAGGAGAAATTGTCAAGTCTACGACTTTGGTACACCGCAAAAAATTTTTTTGGAAAAAATTTTATCGATTATCTTCGATTTTTTTTTACACAATTTCTTGGAGAAATTGTTAAGTCTACGACTTTGGTACACCGCAAAAATTTTTTGGAAAATTTTTTATCGATTATCTTCGATTTTTTTTTACACAATTTCTTGGAGAAATTGTTAAGTCTACGACTTTGGTACACCGCAAAATTTTTTGGAAAAATTTTTATCGATTATTTTTGATTTTTTTTTTACACAATTTCTTGGAGAAATTGTTAAGTCTACGACTTTGGTACGCCGCAAAAATTTTTTGAAAATTTTTATCGATTATTATCGATTTTTTTTTTAAAACAATTTCTTGGAGAAATTGTCCTACCAACCAGTAGGGTTCACCGTGAAAAATTTTTATTGAATTTTTTGGATTTTTTAACACAATTTCCGGGGGAAATTGATAAGCTATCGTTTTTTGGTACACAGCGAAAAATTTCTTGGAAATTTTATTTGAGTATTGGGCATATTTTAACAAATTTCTTGGAGAAATTTATAGGCGATTATCCCATATAAAATTTGGCTTTTTTAACACATTTTCAAATCAAAACGTGCGAATACAATAAAGTTTATTTGGGGCACTTCAAAATTACGGACGGTAATTACAAGGAGTATCAATTATATACGATTGGGGTCATTCCTGGAGTTCAGCAGTAGTTATCATATCTCAGATTTGGCATAGTTTTTTCTTTTTCACTTTGATTGTTGCATCAACAGAAGGTTTGTTTCCTTCTCCACGAAGATAGCCAAGGTGAAGTTATCGGTTAGGTTTTTCTCTTATTGGTTTCAAATTCGGTTAGCGATTACTAAAGATGACAGCAAAGAAGAGGTGCAAAGCCGACATCAAGCAGCTGAACACATGTTGCTCCAAGTTCGATATATTACTGCAAAATGACGTAACAGTATCTGTCATTGAGGTAAAACTAGTCGAGTTGGATAGAAGATGGACGAAAGCAACAGAATCATATGAAGCATATTTATATTCTTTGGAGGAAGAAGATCAGGAAGAAGACACCAAAGATGAAGTCTCGACTAAGTTTGAAGAAGCATGCGACAAATTTGAAATCTGCAAGGCGGCCATACTGGACAGAATAAAAACTGAGAGCATTGCAGAAAAGGAACAACCCGGTGAAAAGCAACAAGCAGACAAAACAACAAGTCATCATTCGGGGTTGAAGTTACCAGCATGTGAAATTCAAGTGTTTGAAGGAGGGTACTCCAAGTGGCCAGCTTTCCGCGATATGTTTAAGGCAGTCGTTATTAAACATCCGCATTTGTCTCAAGCGCAAAAACTTTATCATTTGCGAAGCAAAACAAAGGGGGAAGCTAATCAAATAGTTTGTCGTTTTGATTTAGTTGACGAAAGTTTCAATTTAGCCTGGGAAGCATTAGAAGATAGGTATGAAAATCCTCGTATCCTGGCCCATCAACAAATGAAGACGATGTTCGGGGTGCAGGCCATACAAAATGAATCTTCAAAGGCAATCCGGCAGATTCAAAGCGTTATCAACGAAAGTTTAAAAATTTTTGAAACTTTAGGGCTTACAAAGACTTGGGATTCAATATTAATACATTTGTGTGCATCCCGGCTACCAAAAGAAACCATACGGGCTTGGGAGGTCACTTTAAAAGATCACAAAGTTTGGCCAACATGGCAGAACATGAGTGACTACCTCTCCCAGAGGGTCGAAATGCTAGAAACAGTTGCCGATTTGCGAAAACCTTACGTAAAGGAAAGCCAATCGTCAAAAAATCAGTCTTTTCACGCGCAATCGGTTTCAGAAAAGTCTAAGTTTAGCTGCAAAAAGTGTAAGCAGAATCATCCCTTGAGGCTCTGCAAACATTTCAAATCCCTGTCACCGAAAGAAAGAGTAAAATATGCATACGATGAAAAATATTGCATTAATTGTCTCTCCCCGGGTCACTTCAAACCAAAGTGTCAGAGTAAAAATCTTTGCACCAGGTGCAATGAGAAGCACCATACGATGCTACACATCGAAGACGGTGATAAGCGCAAGAAGCCCGCAAATACAAAAACAACAACACATCCGTATCGTCATGATGACGAAAGGCCGTCATTTTCTGGTGCTCAGGCACTATCAAATGCTCCAAAAACTCAAGTAAACACAGCTGCAGCATCCACTGCTCCCGCAGAAAGGGTGCAAGCACATTTCGCTCAAAATGAAAGCACAACGGTTTTGCCTACAGCGTTAGTCAATATCGAAAAATCTGGAGAATTTTTCACCATTAGGGCTCTCCTGGATGCCGGTTCTGAGAAATCATTTGTCACCAAGCGTATTCAACAACAATTGGAGCTGCCAATGGAGGCTCATAATTCTCAAATTTCTGGTCTGGGAGGAACTGTCGTAGGTAGTTCTAAAGGTCGTTGTTTTTTGACTTTAAAATCAAGAGGGTCGAATTTTAAAATAAATATCATGGCTATTGTGGTTTCGAAACTTTCACATTTTTTGCCCTCCCGACGAATAAAGGTGTCCGGTATAGAGGATGTTAAGCATTTAGATCTTGCGGATCCCTATTTTTATAAGCCGGCAGCTATTGACATGATCATTGGAAGTGATTATTTGCCATATATAAACCTTTGCGGTGTTCAATCAAATGTTTTAGACTGTTTCGAAGCTAGAGAATCGCATTTTGGTTGGTATTTGTCCGGACCAGCGGCAATAAGTGAGGTGCATTCATTTTCAACAATGGTTTCGCCATCAGCAGACGTCGTTCTCCACGAACAAATTAAAAAGTTTTGGGAGATAGAAGAGGTTGAAAAAGACACTGAGATATCAGAAGCCGATGATTACTGCGAGAAATACTACCAAAGAACCACTTTCCGACAGCCAGAGGGAAGATATGGTGTTCGCCTGCCGTTCAAAGAAGAATTTCCTACCGACATATATTTGGGTCCTTCAAGGAATATGGCACTGGCACAATATTTTCGTATGGAAAAAACACTTAGCAGGACGCCTGAATTAAAGTCACAATATAGTAAGGTTCTTCAAGAATACATCGACTTGAATCATATGGAACCCGTATTGCACAATGAAGCTCCAGCTGAAAAATACTCCTCGTTTTTTCTACCCCATCATGCGGTCGTACGACCTGAAAGTAAATCTACAAAAGTTCGCGTCGTCTTCAACGCCTCTAAGAAAACAAATAGTGGATTCTCCTTGAATGACGTTCTACATCAGGGCCCAATTCTACAATCAGATTTAATGAAAATCATTTTGCAATGGCGAAATTATAGATTTGTTTTCACCGGAGACATCGAGAAGATGTATCGCCAAATTTTGGTGCATGAAGCCGACCGCCCCTACCAACAAATTTTATTCAAAAGCGAATCTGAAAATCAAGTGAAAGCATACCAACTGAAGACAGTAAAGTTTGGTGTGAATTGTGCGCCATTCCTGGCCATTCGAACTCTTCAAGAGCTGAGCAACGCATGCAAGAATCTGTATCCGAAAGCGTCGTTTATTTTGAAAAACGAAATCTACGTGGATGACATCCTGTCTGGTGGTCATGATCTGGAAGAAGCTAAAACCAAACAGTGCCAGCTTATAAAAGCTTTAAACTCAGCCTTCCTTCCAATGAAGAAAATAACTGCAAATGATCGAGTTCTCCTTGAACATTTGCCCCGGGAAGATCTTCTGGACGAAGATTTTTTAAAGTTTGACGATTCTAGCTCTATCAAAACATTGGGCATTCGCTGGAATGCTATGACAGATTCGTTTTACTATGTTATTGACCCAATTGAAATTACCCCATTAGCTACAAAAAGACAGATCTTATCAGTCATCGCAAAACTTTTCGATCCAATAGGGTGGTTAGGTCCAGTTGTTGTAGTAGCAAAACTATTGATGCAAGAGTTATGGGAAGACAAGGCAGGGTGGGATGAAGGCGTTTTACCACATATTCTCGTACGGTGGAACAAATTTCTACAAAATCTCCCACATTTAGCAACCTTAAAGATTCCTAGATGGGTGAACTTTTCTCCGCAGCATCAAATACAAATCCACGGATTCTGTGATTCGTCCGAGAAGGCATACTGTGGCACAGTATTTATTCGGACAACCGCTCCTGACGGGTCAATTAGCTGTCACTTGCTGGTAGCGAAAACGAAGGTCGCACCTCTAAAAAAGCTGACAATTCCTAAGCTCGAACTGTGTGGAGCTCTGTTATTAACCACGCTTATGAAAAGCCTAATAACGGACTACAAGTTCAAATATGAAATGTACTTATGGACGGATTCCTCAATCGTTCTAGGTTGGCTGCAAAAACCGCCTGATACTTTAAAGACTTTTGTTTCAAATCGTATCAAGAAAATAAATGCTTTTGCAAATCAAACTCATTGGAAGCATGTAAAGACCGACGACAACCCCGCCGATCTTGGTACCCGTGGCTGCTCCCCTCAAGAACTTATAGTAAGTGAATTGTGGTGGCATGGGCCTTCCTGGCTAAGACAACCTCCCGAGCTCTGGCCAGAACCTCGAACTTTCGATCCAACCGATTTGGAAACGAAAAAAAGTCCTAAAACACAACTTAGCGCTAACTTTCATCTAAATACCAATCCTGGTGAAGGTAAAGAAAAAAAGACCTCCTCGGTCACACCGATGGATGAGTCTGACGTGCTTGAAGAGTTTTCATCGCTTGACAAGGCGCTAAGAGTAATAAGTTATCGCTTTAGATTTATCAACCGCATCTGCAAGCGACCATTTTGTATTGATCCATACATCACTTCCAACGAAATTCAATTTGTGAAAACTCGTCTTATCATGGTCGCTCAGAAAAATCACTTCAACAGAGAGTACGATTGTCTTCAAGATAAAAGACCTGTTCATCGAAAAAGTAGAATACTTACACTAAGCCCATTTATAGATAAAGAAGGGCTCCTCCGAGTAGGAGGCAGGCTAAATAACTCCGGGTTAAGCTACGACGAACGCCATCCTATAATAATACCTGAAAAGTCTCATTTTGCAAAACTCCTCGTCGAATACACTCATCGCATACTGCTCCACGCTGAACATCACATTATGCTACGCGCGCTTAGACAAAGTTTTTATATACCGCGGCTTAGAAGCCTTGTTCGAAAATGCATTCGAAATTGCCGAGCGTGCACCATCTACAAACACAAGTTTCAGCATCAAATAATGGCTACACTGCCTCCAGAGAGAGTAAATTTTTCGTTGCCGTTCACCTACACCGGTGTTGACTTTGCTGGTCCATTCAACGTTAAATCATCTCCTTTAAGAAACGCAAAATTAATTAAAGGTTACGCAGCAGTATTCGTATGTTTCTCCACTCGAGCAGTACACCTTGAAGCCTGCTCCGACCTCTCCACAGAGGCTTTCATGGCCTGCTTCGCTAGGTTCACGGGCCGACGAGGTCTGCCTAAAACCATGTTTTCCGACAACGGTCGCAATTTCCTGGGTGCCAGCTACGCGTTATTAAAAACACATAACGTCTTCCTGAAAACCGCCAAACAAGCTTTAATTGAAAAGTACGGTTCCCACGGCTTTACCTGGTCTTTTATACCGCCATATGCTCCTCACATGGGCGGCCTCTGGGAGGCTGCCGTCAAGAGCATGAAATCGCATCTGAAGAAAGTTGCAAATAATCTCACTTTCACCTTCGAAGAATTCAGCACTCTCCTAGTTCGCATCGAAGCAGTATTGAACTCGCGTCCGATGTCTCCATTAAGTGAAAACCCTACCGAACTCCTTCCACTGACTCCAGGTCATCTGCTACGAGGCGCCCCCCTGATAGCACCACCTGAAGCCCCTGAAGAGCCACCTTTAGACAAAATAAGTTTCCTCAAACGATGGGATCGACTTAAAGCTCTTCAACAGTATTCGCACGACGCTGGAAAAACGAGTATATCACTGAGCTCCAGCGAAGATTCAAGTGGAAGACTGAATGCCATAACATCAAAAAAAACGACTTCGTCATCATCAAGGACGATTTATTACCCCCATCCGAGTGGCGGCTTGGCCGTGTTACCAAAGTGATCTACGGATCCGACAGCAAAGTTAGAGTTGCCGAAATCAAAACCCAAAACGGCTTGATACGGCGCTCAATAGTAAAACTATGCCTACTGCCCACAAACTGTGGCCCCCCTTCACCACTCCCAACCAACACTCAATAATCCACCAAATTACCAATCCACAAGAGATAGTCGCTTAACAGAATACTAATATGCACATTATATTATTTTTTTTATTTCTTCTCTTTTAACCTATTTAGACGATGTCTAGTAAGCCCCGCTGCCATCTGTGCTTTCTAAATCACCCACTCAACTATGGCTGGGTATTCCTGGAATTTAACCCTTTGTGAAAAGAATGGGTTAACGCTGCAATGGTCGCGCTTTAAACCACGACGGAAACATGATAATATCAACGCCATTGTGAAGTAGGCAGCGTCAGATCCATATTGATGTTGCACGAATCATCATCAGTAAAATAATCAGATCATGTTCCAGTTAATTTTCCAGCCTCCTTGGCACAGGCAGCGCCGGCTCCCGAACATGTGCAAGCCTCCCTGGTCCACCATAGATCTGCAACTTGTCAAGAGTTGACGGCGTCATCGGGTATCTTACAATTACCCAGATTTTGTTTAACGACATCGTTCATCCAAAGCCGAGCCTTCTAAATGCATAACATCCGATCTTTGGCTGGGTCATTTCCGAAACGTGGAATGGGTGCTCCTTTCACTCCCGCCCGGGAATATGTTAAACCCTGTTTAACAATGGGTTAATTGAGATGTCAACGGATGGTGATGTATATATTAAGATCGTTAATTTTGTATTGATCTCTTATACCAATTTGATTGGCTCAGTTAAATTTGATATACACACTTTTCTTTGTGTGTATTAGTTTCTAGTAACATGATTTTTTTGTTCCCTTTTTATTGTACAAACTAGAAGTTAGTTACTTTTTTAGTATTAGAAGAACAACTCAAGGGCATTGAAGCCTATAATAAAAGCGCCTAGTTTTAAACAAATTTGGTTCGTGAAGAACATTAAATAAAACAAGGACTTTTCATTTCTATCATCATTAAACTGACTTTGGAAGTCAACATAATCCTTAAACAATATTCTTTGAAATGGTGCGCATAACGTCTATAAAAATTCAGCGGTTTAATTGATGCCACAGAATATTACATTTTGCCCCTATGTGCCATGTGGGCAAATTTTCTTACAATTTTTCTGTAGATAACGTTTATTCAATACACTTGGTATGCCAAAAAGTTTGAACCGGATCATATATTTATATGATATGGGAACCCGAAAAACCCGGTGATCCCTAGTTTAAATTTAAAAAAACTATTCCTATTCCAAACCAAAATCTATAATTTGTTAAGGTAAAAATATTATAAATTTTTGACTTTAAAATGTATTTAAATCCTTTTAAAAGTAAAAATGTATATAAATCAAAAACTAATATTGTTTTTGATTATCAGCAGGTCGATTTTGTCAACAGGAATGTATTGCATGTGTCAGGTGCATAAGTTATTCTGAGTCTTTCGTTGCTGTTGCAAATATATTGTAGAAAAAGTCACTCATACGCGTTGATGTTCCATGTTGTTTGTACACAAGGGTGACACCAATGTTTATGATATAATTCTCGCATTGAGTTATCTATAACTTACTAAACTTAAGATTTACATTAAAATGTTCGCTTAAATATTTTAAAAGAAATATTATATTAAAAAAAAAAAAGTCAGTAAATATCCAGCATACAAATATAAATGCAGTCTTAATGTATTATCCTTCATCCTAACTTCGAAATAAATACTGCAGTGTAGTGTATGTTACTTGAAATGGATGCCTGAACATTTGGGGCAACATGCCACAAAAATGCAAGTGTTTTGAGCGTCATTGAAAAATCAAAATATCCAAAAATGATGGAAAAAGAAGAATCAGGAATATAGAATCCAAACCGAAACTATAATACTCTAACAATACCCAGCAAAATTTGGCATTACTAGTAATTTATTTTATAATCCGAAAAAAATGTTAAGAAGTATTTACTTATCGAATGAAACACTAATTATTTTAACAAGGGCGTGATACAAATGAGTAGCCTCGGAGGATATGGAGAAAAAAGCCCATAACTAATAAGAAGTAAAATAATAAGTTACCAAATGGGTGTAATTAAAACATTTAAAATTTAACTGGTTTTCAATAAAATTTGAAAGTTAATCGATTTGTAAAAGGTAAATAATACAAGTACAAGGAGATATTTGTATTTAAAAGTACTTTTATAACAAATTACTGAAAACTATTTATTTTTAAATTACATGTTTGGCAAAAAAGTTTTTCTTCTGATTTTGAACGTCAGGGCAAAGTTTTATTATCCTAGGCCTAAAACTTATGTGGTAAAATTTTGAGGTCAATCGGATTAAATTAACCCGTGGCAATCAAAGTATTGAAGTTGAAACAACTCTGAAATAGTTTGGCCTTTACAAAAAAAAATAAAAGTGCCAAAATTTTGGACTTCTGGTGGTTTTTCTTCTAGTGATTTTTCTATCACTTCTAGAATTTTAGTTATTCGTGGTTTAGAATTCAAAAAACGCCATTTTATCTTTTTTGAATGCCTGCACAGCACCCATTGGGTGGATTAAAATTTGGTATAAAGCGTAAGAGTAGAATTGAACTATGAAAAAGAATAACTTATGCACCTAAATGAACCTAAAAATTATGAAGTTATTGTACTATTATTGGCCAAATATGTATACAAAAACTGTAAAAAAATAGCAAAAGCACCATTTTTAAAAGACTCTAAAACAAAATCTGGATGATCAATCTTTACTGTGATGTGCTTAACAGATCTGCAATCAGGAGAGCAAAGACTACATTAGAATTCGAATCGGAAAAGATTCGTCCCCAGTTCTTGGATTTTTTATAAACATTTTCAAATGGATAAAAAAGTATACTACAAGATGGGTTTCTCAATAAAAAGTTTTTAAACATTTTAGTGTTTTTATCGGCGTATGCCATTTCTGTTTGTTATTAAGGGTTTGTGATTGAAGAAGAAAACATTGTATTTCTAAAGATTATTTTAAATGTGGATTTATTCCAGACCATGGTTTCTGTAGCCACCTCTACGTCTTCAGTGGAGAAATATACATTAGATTTAAATTGTTTGATTTTTGTAAGACTGTTTTTTCTTGTATATGTTTTTTCATCAAAAGACTTAACTCTGATTGGAATATTTTCATATATTTTTGTCAATTCCGTATTTTAGTGTTTGAACATATTAAAATGGTTCTTAAAAATATATTCAATTATTTTTGGCAGAGTTGGGCACGTAACATTACCATTGAGTTTTCATTATCATTAATCTTTTCAATGTGAATGATTTTTTATTTTCATTTCAAATTCTTTACACAATGTTAATGAAATTAATTTTTTAAATTTTATTTGTTTACACATTATCAATGAAATTGAATTTTTGATTTCATTGTCAATGTTAATGAAATGCCCCATATACATTTTTTTATTAAGGGCATGTGTGAAACGGTAGCAAAATACTATGGTAGAAAATAAATTTTCTATGGTGAGAAAATTTTATATTTTTGCTGTGTGAAACGAAATCTTTTTTGACTATCAAGAAATTTTTGACAGTTGATAAATAAATCTAAAAAACTGCAAAAATTAATAATTTATGGAATTATTTATGTTAGATTATTGCAGTTCTCTTGCAAATACGATTAAATAATGCATGATTTTCCCTTTAAAAGCAGTTTAGGCAGTTGAAAAATAACAATTTTCTAAAGAAAAAGTCAGGTTCCAAGAAATTTTTTTGCAGAACATATATCAGATTCTGAGTCATTTTGTATATGAAAGGTCTCGAATTCTATAGAGGCATTTAAAAAAAACAAAAAAAAATTAAAAACAACTTTTTTATTATGAATGAACACAAAAATCTTATATTAATTGGATGGGTTTAATTTGACCGTAAGACAATAGTTACCAATTTTCTTGTCATGCTTCCACATGTGTTGTTTCAATCTCTGATCAGTCCATGCTCTGGGAGCTCCCGTTGAGTTTTAAAGGCGACAAGGAAAAGTATTTGAAAAGGGTCGAAGTTGTAGTCGCTAAAAGTGCCTGCATGTACGAAATACTAATTTCGTTCCTTGACTGCATGCACAAAGTCCCATCGCCGCTGCCAAGAATGGTGGATGGTCATTATATTTGCATCATATGCATAAATTCTATCAAAGAATTTGCAGTACCCTGTCTCATAGGGAAGAAATAAATATTCTGAGCTGCTCCCTGTTGGTATAATTTTTTTTAGAAATCGCCCGCAAAATTTATCCAAAGCAATACTCACGTTTAACGTAAATCTTGTTTCTTGCTGGAATATCCCTTTATATTTCTAGTATATTTAGTTAATTATTTTGTATTGATTTGTTTAATTTTTTGTTTGTTTTTTATATATGTATGTATGTATGTAGCTTTCAAATTTATAAAATTCAAAAATTTCTTTGCCTTTGTCAAAAATTCCACTAGCCCTGTGGGCTAGTGAAATTTTATTCACCTCAGGACTGTCAAAAATTAACTTACAAGCATACTTTGCTACCGTTTCACACACGCCCTAACAAATGAAAAATTAAAATTTTTATGACAACTTTAAAAATATAAAAGAAACTACATATTAATTTTTTTATTTCTTTGAGAAAATCTGTTGTTTTGCTACGTAAGCGAAAGGAATTGTCTTTAGAAAGCGCTTTGTTCTTCAAGAAGGGACTCTAATACCCAAGATCCGATTTTGCCCATTCACACAATTAACCAGCCAATGATCATAACGTCGATGCCCCAACCGGAACTGGTATGTGTATTTTAACATTTTTTGAAAAGTCCTTAATAACAGCCAAATTTGTTATTTTTGCGCTGTTTTTTTAAACTGAAATTAATATAAATAAAAAATTTGCAATATTATTAAAATAAATTAAAGTTGTTATTTATTCGACCTTTCAGATTCAATATTTAAAAAATAAAGTTGTTCGACCTCGAGCTCGAACAACTTTATCTTTAAATATTATTAAAAATATTTATGAAAGAAATATTGTTTTTAAGCACCTAGAAAGGTCAAAATAAAGCTGATTTGTAAGCCTCTCCAAAAATTTTTGAAAAACACATACCAGTTCTGGTTGGCGCACCGACGATAAGATTTATTTGTGGCAAGTTTCTGGCATCTAGCCTTTTTAGTTTGGAATGCATCGTGCTTTCTCAGACGGATGGACCTCGATAGGATGTCTCAGATTCTGAGACATTTTTTTATAGATAAAGTCTCAGGTTCTGAGGAATTTTTTCTATAGAAAGAAAAGTCTCAGGTTCTGAGGAAAAATGTCTCAGAATCTGAGACTTTTTCTATAGAAAAAATGTCTCAGAATCTGAGACTTCTATAGAAAAAGTCTAAGATTCTGAGACAAGTCTCAGATTCTGAGACATTTTTTCTATAGAAAAAGTCTCAAATTCTGAGACATTTTTTCTATAAAAAAAGTCTCAGATTCTGAAACAGTTTTCTATAGAAATGGTCTCAGATTCTTAGACATTTTTTCTATAGAAATGGTCTCAAATTCTTAGACATTTTTTCTATAGAAAAAGTCTCAGATTCTGAGACATTTTTTCTATAGAAAAAAATCTCAGATTCTGAGACATTTTTTCTATAGAAAAAGTCTCAGATTCTGAGACATTTTTTCTATAGAAAAAGTCTCAGATTCTGAGACATTTTTTCTATAGAAAAAGTCTCAGATTCTGAGACATTTTTTCTATAGAAAAAGTCTCAGATTCTAAAACATTTTTTCTACAGAAAAAGTCTCAGATTCTGAGACATTTTTTCTATAGAAAAAGTCTCAGATTCTGAGACATTTTTTCTATTGAAACAGTCTCAGATTCTGAGACATTTTTTTCTATAGAAAAAGTCCCAGATTCTGAGACTTTTTTTCTATAGAAAAAGTCTCAGATTCTGAGACATTTTTTTTATAGAAAATGTGTCAGATTTTGAGACATTTTTTTCAAAGAAAAAGTCTCAGATTCTGAGAAATTTTTTCTATAGAAAAACTCTCAGATTCTTAGACATTTTTTCTACAGAAAAAGAAGAGACATTTTTTCTATAGAAAAAGTCTCAGATTCTAAAACATTTTTTCTATAGAAAAAGTCTCAGATTCTGAGACATTTCTGCTTCAGAAAAAGTCTCAGATTCTGAAACCTTTTTTCTATAGAAAAAGTATCAGATTGACATTTTTGCGTCGGAAAAAGTTTCAGATTCTGAGACATTTTTTCTATAGATTCTGAGAAATTTTTTCTTAAGAAAAGTCTCAGATTCTAATACATTGTGGCTATTAGGAAGTCTCAGATTCTGAAACATTTTTTCCACCTACATTAGAGTGTCCCTTATTTTGGAAATGTTAGAAATCTTGAGACGGTACCCGCTCATTTTTTTCCTTTTGACTTAAAAATAACTCAGGAAAAATTTTACGCCCCTAGGACCACGCCTTCCCTACGCGACGGGGCCTTAAAAAGCGGGGCCTAAAAAATCATTTTTCCATACAAACCAAAAAATTTTTTTTTGATTTTTAATTTTTTTGTTGTTAATTATTATATTACTTGCTTAGCTTATTTACGACAAAAAATTTGATTTTGGTGGGATAAGTCTTTCAGCGCTAAAAAAATTTTCGCAAAAAAAAATTTTGAGCCGCCGCACAGTGATTCGTTTCATTGGCAAAAATCAAAAAAAGAAGTATGTCTTCAATGTTGATGATTTTTTGTATTTTTATAGTCTAATAGTAAACTAAAAAAAATATGTGCTTTTCTGATTTTTAAGAAGTCATATGTTGCCTCAAGAGGGCGCTAAAGTATGGAATTTTTACGCTATTGTGTGTAAACAAAAAAATTGAATTTTATAGGTTTACTAAAATAATTATAAAAAATCGAATTTTAAAAAAATCAACCAACTTTTTGTTGCAAAAGTTACTTAAATATATTTGCTAACAGTTGTATTTTAAATTTTTTGGAATTAATCTTAAAATATATTTTTGTATTGCTCTGAAATCTGTATTTTTTCTACCGAATCCCCAAAAATTGACAAATTTTGATGGAGTCCATAAAAAAAGTTCGTGAGTCAAAAAATTATTTTTTTTGCTTTTTCGATAGTTTGGACTATGGTTTATAAGGCAAAACAATAAAAATAACTAAGTTTTTGTCTGAAGTTGGAAAAAAGTTAGGGTTTCTATGTGTCTTTATTTTATTTTTTTCAAAAGCTATATTTTTAATGGAAAAATTATTAGAAAAAAATCAAATATTAAGTATTTTTTCTTTGCACATTGATATATTATATAGTATTCTGTAAAAATATAATAAAAAATCAGAAAAAAATTATGCAGTACGTGGGCCGTTTTGCTTTAAAAGTTATCTATGACTTTTACTAAAATCCCCAAAATCACCAAATTTTAATGGCCTTCAAAAAAAAAGTTCGTGAATAAAATTTTTTTGTTTTTTATTTTTTTTGTAGCTTTAACTATGTTTTATAAGATCAAAAAATAAAAATAACTAAGTTTTTTTTTTTAAGTTGAAAAAAAATTTTTTTTTAAAAATCTAAAATTGGATTATTTTTTTTTTATTATTTATTTTATTTACTGTAAATAAATTTAAAAAATACATCAACATTTTAGTGTTTTTTTATGTAAAGGGATTTATTGTATTGTATACCATAAATTTATAGTAAAGAATTCGATAAAATAAGTATACAGTGGGCCATTTTGCTTAAAAACCAGTATTTGATTTTCGTTGGTATCCCAAATCAAAAACAAAACTTTTAGTGTGATACATAAAAAAGTTCGTGCTTAAAAATTATTTTTTATTGATTTTTTTAACATCCAAGACTGTTTTTTATAAGATCAAATAATAAAAATAACTAAGTTTTTGAAAAATATTAGAAAAAAAAAAAAAAAAAAAATTTAAGTACCCAAAAAATTTTTTTTTTTTAAGTTTTTTGTTATTAAAGGGGTATATACTTAGAAATAAAGCAAGTATTAAACGTGTTCACTTAAAACTTATATTGAATAAAGTTATTTTCGTAGTGCAATAGAAAATAAGTGTTGCGAATGTTTTGTTTTATCAGTTTTTATGTATTTTTATATTTTTGACAATATTTAAAAAAAGGATATATTAACAGCTTTTTTGTTACCGCAAGCAACTCAACGAAATTTGGCACACTTATTAAAGCCATTTGATCTAATCTATATATAAAATTTGATAGCAATTGAAAGATTTTTAAAATAGTTACAGCGATTTCAAGAAAAAGGATATATGGCAGCCACTCGAGTCCTTGCTCGGATTAAAATACAAATGTTGTACGTCGATAGTTATCTAAATTTCTAAGACAATAACTAAGTTAAGTAATTTTATATCAAGTTTTGTGGCTAAAACTCCACTTTTAAATTTCAGGATATACGACAGGTACAAATGTCCTTCGACCGATTTGCTCAAAATTTTTATTTTTTTTCTATTAATTAATTTTGTGCTTGCGTACCAAATTTGGAAAATCGTTGACAACTATTTCTATTTTATTTTTGTGATTAAACTATATTAACACTTTATTACAGTTTTTAAAAAGGATATATAAATAACTTTTGTTTTACAAAACCGATTTCAGCGAAATTTGGCACACACATTGACATCACTTATTCAAATTTTTACAAAAAATTTCAAGGGTATCGAGAAATTTTTGAGCGATTTACAATATTTTTAAGAAAAAGGATATATGGCAGCCACACGAGTCCTTGCTTCGATATAGAAAAAAATTTACACATAAAATACTATATCAAAATTGGTAACATTGACAAAGTTTGGGAATTTTGTGACCATTTTTGTAGTTTTAATCACATATTTAAATTTCAGGATATATGGGGGGTAGGCGTGTCCTTGCTCCGATTTTTCCAAAAACTCGTTTTTTTCTTGATTAGATAGTTTAATGCTTGTGTACCAAATTTCAGAAATCTGCGACCAATATTCTATTTTTGCCCACTCGATATATGGGAACGAATCACTGTGCGCCGGGGTCCTACAGTAAAAAATTTTTAAAAAATATTTTTTTTTAGTTTTGACCAGCAACGGTTTTAGCTGCTATGTTGCTTTAAATGATATATATTCATAAAAAAATATTTTTTGTATCTGTGACATCTTTATCGTGTTCTAAAAAAGGGTACAAAATGCATTGTTGATTTTTTTCGATACACGATAAAGATGTCACAAATATGAATAATATTTTTTTTGGAATATATATCATTAAAAACAACATAACAACTAAAACCGTTGCTTTTCAAAACTAAAAAAAAATATTTTTTAAAAATTTTTTACCGTAGGATCCCTACGGCTAAAAATTTTTTTTTCGAAAAAGATAAAGATGTCACAGGTATGAATAATTTTTTTTTTGGAATATATATCATTAAAAGCAACATAACAACTAAAACCGTTGCTGGTCAAAACTAAAAAAAAATATTTTTTAAAAATTTTTTACTGCAGGACCCCGGCGGCTCAAATTTTTTTTTTGCGAAAAATTTTTTAGCGCTGAAAGACTTATCCCACCAAAATCAATTTTTTTGTCGTGAATAAGCAAACCAAGTAATAAAATAAATAATAACAAAAAAATTAAAAATCAAAAAAAAAAATTTTTGGTTTGTATGGAAAAATGATTTTTTAGGCCCCGCTCTTTAAGGCCCCGTCGCGTAGGGAAGGCGTGGTCCTAGGGGCGTAAAATTTTTCCTGAGTTATTTTTAAGTCAAAAGGAAAAAAATGAGCGGGTACCGTCTCAAGATTTCCAACATTTCCAAAATAAGGGACACTCTAACCTACATATATAACAATTTCAAAATTTGTTATTATCACTTTATCGTTTTCTTTAAAAAAATATTTCCAAGAATTCAATGAAATTTTTGTTTTCATTATCATTAATTAATTGGTAATGATTTTATTTTTCATTATCATAATGTAAAATATTGCTAATGAAAATTTCATTTCATTTTCATTGGGTAAAATAAATGATAATGATTTTTTAATTTCATTAACATTGACCATATTCAATGACAATGAAACACTCAATGATAATTGAAAAACAATGCATTAGTCCCATCTCTGGTTTTTTAACTACATTTTATTTCTAAATTGAACGTTTTAACTATAAAATATCGATCTCCCCAATTTATTTTAAAATTCAAGAGATCAGAATATCGTACCTTGCAACGAAATCGTAGAGCAATATTTCCATTTGTTGCAGATTTTATATAGTATAAATAAAGATGATGATGCACAGAAAATAATATTGAGAAAACCAATTTGGATGAGTAATCACTTCTTTAAATTTTAAAAACAAATTTGAGTAATTTTTTAATTAACGGAATTAAAAATTTACTCAAAAATTTAAAATAAAATTTGAGTAAATAGTTTAATACAAAATTAATATATATTTTTATTTTTTATTCTCTTGTTGTTTTGAATTCTCATTTAGTTTATAGTTTTTTGTATATGTATATGAAAATTTGAAATCATCTTTATAAAATTTTCTTTTGTCTTGAAGACATAGGTATATTTGGTAAAGTTTAAAAAGGCAATTTTTTATTGAAAAAGAAAAGCGAAACTTTTTAAACTTTTTAAAAAAATAAATTGATACATTTTGAATAAATTTTTACTTGACACTATTAAAAAGTTACTTAAAAATATTGAAAAAGTTTAATAAAGTTTTAATTGCGTGAATTAATAATTTACTCATATTTTTATTAAGAATTTAATATTTTTTTATTAAAAGTTTACTCAATACTCTTAAATCGTTTATTGGTGCAAAATTGAGTAATTTTTTACTCAATAGTACTAAAAATTTACTAAATTTGTTTTCTGTGTATGCTGGATATTTCATACATACATACATCCGTGGCGCTACAGCTAAAATACAGCCTTGGCCTTCCTCACGATCTGCCTCCATTCATCTCTGTTCTTCGCAACTTCCATCCAGTTTCGAACACCTAACATATGCAAGTCAGCATTTACTCCATCAATCCAGCGAGATTTCGGATGCCCAACCGGCCTTCTTCCTGAGGGCCTGCTAAAACAAAGTTTTTTAACATTTGACTCTTGGTCGAGTCTAATGATATAACCAGCCCAACGCAATCGCTGAGACTTGATATGGGATATGATGGTTTCATTATCCAGCAGCTCGGTTATTTCATCGTTATATCTAATTCTATAACCTTCATCCGTTCTTACGGGGCCTGCTATTCTTCGTATGAATTTACGTTCTGTTCTTTCTAACCAAGCTATATCTGATGCTTTTAGTGTCCATGCCTCACATCCGTATGTTATTATTGGCCTTATTACAGTTTTGTAAAGACGTATTTTTATGTCATTATTGAGGATACGTGATTTAAGGTATGGAGATACCGGGGGGAGCTGGATATTTCTGATGACATCTAACAATTTACATAATTTTGAATTGTGTAAGTTATTTTAGTTTAAATCTTTTTGGGGTTTTATTTCCAAAATCGCTTAAATTTTTTTGACATTTTGTGAGGCTGAACAAAAAAATATATTTTGATTTAATTTTATAAATTTCATGAAAACTAAATTTTTACCATTTAAATATTTTTAGGGGTTATTTTTGAAAATCGTCCTAATCTAGGGGTTTTTTTAAATTTTTTTATGAAGAAGAAAAAAGTACCTGGCAACACTGATACCGCATAATATTTTAGCAACAACAATATAAACATTTGTTTTACTGAAAAAATTGTTTTTCCGATATTTTTCTTTCTAAATTTCTTTTATTTTCCAGTGGAAATTTTTTTGGCAAAATTAATTACTTTAACTAATTTTTAATTTTTTTTTTTTTAAGAAATTTATTTTTCTTCCTTTAAATTTAACAGTTTTCGTATTTATAATAGTTTTAGAAAAAACATGAGGCTCATATTTTTCAAGTCATTTTACTTTAATACATAAACTAAAATTTAGATGTTTAGAGTGTTCATCTGAAACAAGCATATTTTCTGCTAAAATCAGCAGATTTTTCTGCTATCTTGAAAGGGTTTTCTGTTGATCCTCCAGATTTTTTTCTGTAAAATGGGCAGAGGTTTTATTTTGAGTGCATCAACATAAGTTTTGACTGTTACACATGGAATGGAAAACTAGGTATGCTTTTTGTTATTTTGTTAAATTCCTTTACAGCAAACTTGTGGCATTTAAAAAGTTATTGGATTTTGTACAACTTTAGATTTTTTAAATATTCACGTAATTCAAGTTTAAAAATAAAGTCAAACAATGTAGTATGCATACTGACTACACTGCATCAATATATCATTACGTGTACTTGTTAATGTTTAATGTAAACTTTCGTTTAATGAGTACATGATGTTACGATAACAATTAAAACCAAAATGTAGCAAATATGTGGGTAGATTTTTTTATTATTAAGGTCAATATTAACGCCAACAAAATATTGGGCTGTGAGGCAATGTCTGCGGGTTCCTTTTTTAATTTATAAAACGGGATGTTCCGAAGTAAAAAAAAATCCGAGATGTATGACGGTATAATGTCATCAGAATTTATTAAAAAAAGAGTTGTGATCATAAAGGCGATTAAAAAATAAGCCTGTGTTAATAATCTGGGAAGTTTTTTAAAGGGAAGATATATCACAATTAAGAAAAACAGTCCTTATAACACCGTCCGACAAAAATTAAAAAAAATAAATAAACGCGAACTGGTGATAGAAAATAATAGAAAAGGATCTCCCCTAATTTTCATATTTTCTTATTTTAACATATCACGAAAAAGGAGGTCAGTTACGTCCTTTTAAAAATGTATCCTTCAATATCATTCATAGTTTTCAACAAAATATTTTGATAAAGTTTTCAAATGACTTTATTCACACCATTTTATCCTGATATGGGAAAATAAAAAAATGAAAAACTTAGGGGAGATCCTCCTCTTTCAAAAATATTTTACAAAATGTATCCTTTAAAACTTTGAAGCCCTTTTAAGAGGAAACAGGATTACGAAACCAAAAACTGTGAATGCAGACTTACTTCATTTGATCTCTACTTTCAGACGTATATCATCGTTCATGTTAAATATTTTCTGCCGGACGGTGTAATCAGGGATATTTTCTTTTAACAAAATCTGCGTGTTTTTATTTTTTTTTACACTAATTCGATTTTTTCTGTAAAACATTTAAAAGAGGTTGTTTGAAATCGACTAAATATTCTGCAAAATAATGAAAGCGGTTGTTTTTTTTAACAGTTATTTTACTGAAATTCTAATTGGCCCAAAGTTAGGTTAGCAAAATTTTTGAAGTTTTGAAATAATTTGTCAGTGCTTTCCCATAGGAAGTTTCTTCTAAAAAAAACGTTAAAACTTGGGCGTACTGATTTGAATTTAGAAAACAATGTTTACCCTATAAATGAGCAAAATCGGTTCTAAGACATTCTAGCGATGGTCGTAAGACACTCGGTCTGTGAAAAGCACACTGCAGTTCTTCACAAATATGTCTTTTCTTCATATGCTGATAAAGTTCTAAAATGGACAAAATCGAACTAAAGGAAAGAAGCTTCCCCTTGAAAAACTTTACCAACCTCTGAAAAACACAAGTTGGACCTTGAGGACTAAAAAAAAAAATTTTCGGCCGACCTCTTGTTGTGTTTTTTGTTCTTAATCGCAAAAGAGCATTTTACATTTTGTAGGAGCATTTTACATTTTGTAGATTCGTAACAGACACATTTAGCACTCTCAGTATTTTTTTGTAATTTGGTTTAACAAATAGAAAACTTTTATTTCCGAAGAAGTTCAGACTTGGTAAGAAAACTAATAATTAGGGATGAGATTTCCATGCAAACGCATGTTTTTTGTCGATATCTAAAAACGATGTTGACCAATTATCTTTCCGAATCAAGAAATTTTCTTTTATTTTTGCATATTTTGGTTAAAATGCATATTTTTGCATATTTCGGCTTTAAGTGCATATATTGTGCATATTCCCAACTTTTAAGTGCATATTTTTGCATATTTTGATATAAATTAGCAAAGACACAAATTGAAATTTATTTGTTTCAAAAAATATTTTAAATTTTAAAAATTTATTATGAAAATAAGAAAAATTATTTTTTTCTTTTTCATTTTTTTATAGATTGTCATAATTTCCAAAAAAAATCCTGTTTATATAAAGTTTTAAATGTTACTATTTAAGTCCGGTGTTATTTTTTGCTTTTCTAAGAAGTTTTTCGAATGAAAACAAGACTTTTATTGCTCACATTTTATTTTTTAGTGCATATTTTAAGATTTTTTAGTGCATATTTTGAATTTTTTATTTTAAGCGCATATTTTCGATTTTTTAGTGCATGAAAATCTCATCCCTACTAATAATGTTAAAAAAAGTTAACTAGAAAAATTTTGTTTGAGAAAACAAAATGTTGATGAAAAAAAATTGTTTGATGAAAAAAAAAATTTTAGTGAAAATATAAAAAATCTGATACAAAATAATTTTCCTTTATATTGCACAATTAAAAGGTCGAATAAATGACTTATTATTATTATTTAATAAAAATTAAACACACTTTGAAAATCTCTTGATACGAGAGAATTTGTTTTCTATAATAAAAGGCAAAAACAAAAACTGTATTAAATCTGCCAATGGCAGAACATGCAGTAACCAAAAACTTGCTTTCAAATTATGTTTGGTGTATTGCTGGTGAAACTTCGAAAATTATATTTGCTTTCTCACTAACAATAAGTTGAGATAATACAGAATATGAATATTTGATGTTTGCACGCTATAGCCCAGGAAAATACGGAATCATCTGCGGCAAATCGGATAGGTTCTCTGAAAATTTGCACAGATCTTAGTTTTGGCAATCTAAATAAGGAAAAAAAAGTCCCAAGAAATCACCCATGTCCTTGCTGAGATATTGAGGTCAAAGGTCACAAAAACCGGGTTTTTTACAGTTTTTTTGATAATATCTCGCTTGATATGCGTCATACGCTTTAAGAGTCTATTACAAAACTTGTAGAATATAAAATTATCTACAATATGTTTCTTAAAAATTTTTTTCGTATCTCTCACCGTTTCTAAGATATTAAGGCCAAAACTCATAATAACCAGATATTTTACAGTTTTTTGCTAATATCTCGCTTGATATGACCCCTACGCTTTAAAAGTGTATAAATGAACTTATAGAATATAAAATTATGTAAAAATTTCTCTTTGTAAGTTTTTTCGTATCCCTCACCGTTTTTGAGATATGGGCGAATTTATCTTTAATTTATGAAAACAATAGGGACACGGAATAATGACACCAAACATGAAAACTGAAAAGGGCATATCTTTAAAACGAAATCGTGTATTACTAAAAAATAAAAAGTGCTACGTAGATAATTAATCTAGCTTTTATTTGAGTCTGATCTAGAGCAAATTGTGTAATCTTTGAATACACTCATGAAAAAAACTCTGTCAAAAAATCTGTAAACAACTTTCAGCTTCAAACTTTAAGCGGATTTTTCTGCTGAAATAGATCTTTTTACTAAGTTTTCAGTCATTTAGTAAGAAAATAACCGAAATCAGCAGGATATTTTTCTAATTTTAAAGAAATATCTTTAAAAAAGTTTTTTTTTTTAACCAATCATTAGATTGGCTAGCTGAAATCAACAGATTTTTCTGCTAAAATGAGCTGATTTTTCTGATAAAATCAGAGAATTTTCAGTTAAAATCAGGAAATTTTCAGCTGAAATCAGCAGATTTGTCCGCTGTCTCGACAGATTTTCTCATTTAGCTCAAAATGTGCAGATTTTTCTGCAGCTTTGACATAGGTTTTATTTTAAGTGTATGCTACAAGAGTCGAGATAGAAAATAAAATTATATTAAAATATTTTTTGATACAGGTTTCCCAATATATTTAAAAAAAAAAACGATTTTTTCTAAGTTCAAAATTTTGTATTTTTAGTAATAATCTTTTTGTTTATCTTCAGGTATCATATAACTTGCCGATCAACAAAAAGTTTCAGACCAGGATTGTGTTGTAAGAGACACCCGTTTCCCAGGCCATTCAATTTATGCCCTCCAATTTTTTTTATAACACACGAAATATTTTTTGTTGCTTTTTTTAATTTCTCTACACTAAGTAACCTGCATCTCAAAAATGTTTTAAAATAACATAATTTTAAAATCGACCTTCGCAGCATTTTCATTAATTACACAATCAGCTTTAGATCGGACTCAAATAAAAGCTAGTAATACACGATTTCGTTTTAAAGATATGCCCTTTTCAGTTTTCATGTTTTGTGTCATTATTTTGTGTCCTCCTATTATATTCATAAATTAATGATAAATTCGCCCATATCTCAAAAACGGTGAGGGATACGAAAAAAATTATAAAGAGAAATTTGTACATAATTTTATATTCTTTAAGTTCTTTAATTGACTTTTAAAGCGTATCACTTATATCAAGCGAGCTATTAGCAAAAAACTGTAAAAATTCTGGGTTTTGTGAATTTTGGCTTTAATATCTCAGAAACGGTCTGAGATACGAAAAAAATATTAAGGAACATATTGTAGATAATTTTATATTCTACAAGTTTTGTAATAGACTCTTAAGGCGTATGACGCATATCAAGCGAGATATTAGCAAAAAACTGTAAAAAACCCGGTTTTTGTGACCTTTGGCCTCAATATCTCAGCAAGGACACGGGTGATTTCTTGGGACTTTTTTTTTCTTATTTATATTGTCAAAACAAAGGTCTGTGCAAATTTTCAGAGAACCTATCCGATTTTCCGCAGATTGCCCTTTTTTTCTCCTTATTTTCCTGGGCTAGCTAACAGTATTACCTAATTTTCTAAAGAATTCTGATAATAGGGGAATTGGAAACCTCCCGAAACAATTGTCAATTCATTCCTGAAATTACAAAAAAAAATTTGAAAGCAAGAAACTCTATGAGTATTTTTTGGAGAATATTAAGAAATTAGAGTTATCGTAAGTACTTGTTATGATAATACATAATGGGAAACATAAAAAGGCCTCGAATCAGAATAAACTCTTTTTCATTGCTTATTTTTAAGTCTAAAAAGAGTGCTCGTTTAGGTGAATCCATAAAATTAACTATTTAATTTGGAGTCGTAATTTAAAAATTTTGGAATCAAAATAGAGCGTGTATGTTTATTGGGAAGCTATAAATTATTAAAAAAAACGAATTAAAAAATAAAAATTGTAGTATTTCTTTTTATTATAAAAAAATTTCATATCCTATTTTCGTACATTCTACAAAATTTTCAAATAAAACTACAAACAATTTTCATTGAGGTCACGAAATATTTTCGTAAGTATCAAAATTAATTTTTGCTTTTAACGAAATTATTGATTTTAAATGCAAATAAATTTCGTGTATTTTACGAAATTCTGTATTAAATTTACGAAATTTTTTTGTATCGTACATGAAATATTTTTGTAAAATTAAAAATATTTTTCGTACAATGTACGAAACATTTCGTGTATTTTACGAATGTCTTTCGTTGTGCGGCTTAGCGAGTCAGCCGCTCTGACCGGCTTGCTTCTTTGGGCTAAACACGATTCGAAAGACATTGGTAAGCCATAAAATGTTTTACAAGTATTTACCTATGTATGTTACTCAAATAGTTTTCAAACTCAAAAAAATTGTTCACTAAAAAAAAAAAAAAATTGTTTACTAAAATTAATAAAACAGTATTTGACTCAAAATCAGACAAGGAAAAACTCCGTACTTTATTAAAATAATGTTTAAATTATTCAAATTTAATTTTGTTTTGAAATAAAACTCTTAAAAATATTGGTGTTTTATAATTTCAAAAAATAAAACTCTTAAAAATTTTGGAGTTTTATAATTTCAAAAATAAAACTCTCTCAAAAAAAAGAGTTTTATTTTACCTTAAAAATAAAAACAAATTTATTTTGGTATTATTTTCGAAAATAATATGAATATATGTATAGTAGAGTTTAGATAAATATGATGTATCTCATCTTAAATATTTTCATTAGGTTTAAGGGGGGTATAAAGGAAAAAATAGTCTTTACGTGAGCAATTTTTAAACAGCTATAAAAATATCAATACGCAATATTTTTTTAATTCTGTTTTTTTTTATGTTCAAGATGAATTATTGTAATATTTTTAAAATTTTATTACACAAATTTTGGTCAACAAGAATTTCCAGGGTTGCCACTCAATTCTTTTTTCAAAATACAAAATCGGCTGCAGTTGCACAGCAAAAACTACTGAACCGATTTTTATAATTTTTTTTTGGATTTGTAGATTATTAAATTCTTTAGTACATACCGTGGCCATTTTTTTAAAAATATTGATTTTTGTCGAAATTATGCTAATATAAACTTAAAAAAAAATAATTACTTTATATATGGTTTGAATTGAGAAAGCTGTGAAAGAAAAGTGTATTTTTGTAAATTTTTAAGACATCCTGGTTCGTTTTTTACTAGTTTCATATAATCCAGTTATTATAATCATCAGAAAAACTTTTAATGTAAAATTTTATTCAGTTCTTCTTTCAAAAAAACATGATTAGGTCAAAATTTCTAAAAAAGAGGCCACGATAAGTACTAGAGAACTTAATAATCTGCAAATCAAAAATATTTAAATCTACAGCCGATTTTGTCCCTTAAAAAAACATTCTACAATTAAATGGAAATTTCAGTTCATCAAATTTTGTGTTATGCAATTTTAAAAATATTACAATAAATTATTTTTTACATCAAAAAAACAGGATTAAAAAATCACATGGAGGCTGTTTATTTTTTCTTTAAACCCCCCTTAATTAAAATAATATTATTTAAATCTTCGTTTTATTGGTTTTTCATGCTGAACCTTTTGCTCAAGATTAGCGAGTTCTTAGATATTAAAGACATAGGGCGTCTGTCTCCACTACTTTTCTCTCTAGTGGTCATTGATGCTTAAATTTGTTTACAGTATTTATTTCCAGCCTCGAATATTTCGAAAATGGATCGAAATAATCTGGGTTCACGAGGTCTATTTACTATCCATAAAATTATCTGCTTCCAATTTTCGAATAATTAAGAGTGGAACTACAGAAAGTACTAAATTAGCGGTTATTCGAATCTTCAAACGCGAATATCTTAAAAACGGTAAAGGCTAGAAATATTTAAAGCAGATTTGGAATTAGGAGGACAAAATCTATTTAGTTCATACATTTAATTTTGCAGAGTGTTTATTTTTTATTTTTTAAAGTTTATACGCGATTTTTGCAAAAATATTTTTTATGCAAAAAACCAACAAAATGTTAAGACAACACTTTTTTAGTGCAATATTTCGTTAATAGAAAGTTTTTTTTTCACAATTAAGAGTTCTATTAGGTGTATTAATAAATTTAAATAAGACGAATTTAATTTTAACTAATTTTACTATTTCATGAGGTCATATTTTATCATATTATCAACTATTTTACATAAAAATGTTAAAAACCAAAAACATTTTTTGTTTACTTAAAATAAAATTAATTGTATGAAAATAAAACTCTTTTTATTTCGGAGTTTTATTTTTAAAACTTAGTACCGAGTTTTATTTTAAAATTGTAGGAAATTTATTTAAAAATTGAATTAAATTTTTTTGAAAAAAATACTTTTGGTTTTTTTTCATTGAAGAGTTTTAAGTTTTACACTTTTCCCTTGTCTGCTCAAAATAAAATATTACTACTAAAAAAATAATAAAAATACTCAACGAAACGTAGGATGAAAATATAAATAAATAATATTTTATTTAAATACAATAGACCTTGAAAGCCTGTTAGATTAATTCTTAAAACAACAATAAAATCAAGAAAAAGGTCGATTTATAAGCAATATTGATAAAATAAATATAGCAAATTTTTTTTTATATGTTTTTAATTGTTTAAGTCAAATTAAAATTTTCTACTTGTTTATTTATAAGAAATATAAGTTGACTCAAAAAAAAAATTCGAAAGAAAATTTGTTCAAATAATTTTTTTTTATAACAAAATAAGTCAATAAAAAAATGTTTTCTAATTAAAAGTTGTGTCCACTTAAAAAACATTTGTTTGATATTGTATATTTTAAATTTTAAGTGCATATCTCTTAAATTTTTAATGTATATTTCAGACTTTTGGAAGCATTTTATAGGCACATATTTTCAATTTTTATGTGCATGAACGTACTTGCCCTACATATCACTGTCCGACAACCAGTAATAAACATGAACCGGACTAATCAGAGTTTGCAAATAATCGAGATATTTCATAATCGCGATTACGATTCAAAAAATTGCGTTAATCGCTATTATCGATTAATCGAATCTTTTTAATAATTTAAGTATCAGCTGCTTTAATAAAAAAATATTTTAAAATTTACATTTCAGAACGCACGACAATACAAAAAACTAATCATCAGCAAAAATAAATCGAGATTTTGGTATTCTAGGTATTTTTAATATATTATAGCGAATCGAATGAGCGCTCTTGCAAAGTTTTTGTTAAGATTTTTTTGTTTAAAACCTATAATATAATTTGTTTGATAAAATTTCAAACATGTGTACTTTCCTTTTTGACATCTTTAACACTTTTTAAATGATGTATAATTATTTTTGGAAAAAAAAAATACAAGATTTACTAAACTCTACAAAGAGAGCTTCAGTATCTTTATCTGTGCTCAAAACTGTGACATTTCCCACAGAAATCATACATGAATTCAGTTGGTTTGGATGCGTTTTTTGACTCATGACTCCTTTCCAAAAGCTGCTTCTAGTTCAGCAAAAAATTTTCAAGGGCCTCTTCAGTCGGCAAACAAAGGTCAAGGTTTGAAAAATTTAATTTTTCGACAAAATTTCATGTCCGAATTTATGGACCAGATTCGGCTAAAGCCTTTTAAATATATTTAAAACCCAAATTTATTGGAATTAAAATTTTACTTTAAACTTGTATGACTTTTACAATATTTTCCGTTCCAAATAATCGGTTCCAGAACGCATCATATTATCATACAATCGATTATACTTATCATTCCAGAATCAATGATTTTTGCTTGAATTGTGCCGAAAGCAATCGTTTTTAGAGCAAACACTTTTTTTTGAAAAATAATTCTACATAGAAAATTTTGTAGTGATTACCGTAGAATATATTCAAGAATCTATTGCAAAAGGAATTAGTTCCAAAAAATTTGAAACGGATTTAAATTCTGTATAAAAACAGTGTAGTTCATAGAAAATAATTAATCGTAATCGCATGATTTTTTTGTCGATTACGATTACGATTAATTGGTGCGAATAATCGCGATTACGATTTAATCGTTTTGCAAACTCTAGAACTAAGTATATACATCTGAATGTAGAGGTCAAATGGAGCAAAACTGCATTTACAGTTTTTTATTTCGTGATCCTGTCTTCTTTTGTAACGAACGAAATTTTGAATTTTTTAAATGTTTGTACTTGTCTAATAATGTCACTATTGATTGCAAAAGAGGAAAATCTTCGCTAATTTTTTCATATGAGGAAAAAAGGATATAAATAATGTCCTTTCAAAAATTTATCAAAATATTGTGGTAGATATTTCAAATGATATTTAAAAACAAAGATTTGAAGGACATCACTCACCTCCTTTTTCCTGACATATTAAAATAATAAGATGAAAAATTTACCGGAAATACTCTTCTTTAATTTGCCATCACTAGTTAACAAAAATTAGTCCTCAAAAACTTTGGAGTTCTTTTTTAAAGGAAACAGGATCACGAAATGAAAAACTGTAAATGCAGTTTTACTACATTTACTCTCTAGTTTTAAACGTATATTAGCCAGTTCGTGTTTAACGATATTTTTTGTCGGACGGTGTATTAAATAGTTTAATACTAATACAGTTTTTAAGCATTTTAAAAAGGGTTACTAGAGAGTTTTCAATTGAATACATATGATTCTACAAATAAATTCTAAAAATTTTCACAAATGGTTTATTTCATCTCTCTTGATTACATCAACTTTCTTCGACTGTGGTTTTACTAAAAATTTTCGCAAATGGTTTATTTCACTTCTCTTGATTACAGCAGTTTTTGTTTGACTGTAGTTTTCTTATCACATATTTTTTAAAACAGTTTTTTCACTTTAATAATAGTATTTCTCATTTAACTGTTGAAATTGATGTTTTACTGACCAACTATTATTCTCTAAAATTTCTGATGATCCCTTAGTATGTGTGAAACAAACCTGTACAGATGTACTACGAGATTAGTATCTTTTTTAAAACAATACATAAATAACACTAATAAACATCGAAATTGCAGACGACATAGTGTTGATAGCAGATGAAGTAAAGATATTGCAATCTATGATAAACAATTTAGAAGCCTATTGCAAATCTTGGAACCTAGAAGTTAATTTAGAGAAATCTAAAGTAATGGTATTCAGAAATGGTGGAAAACTAGCAAATGGTGAGAAATGGGTTTATTGTGGAACAGAAATTGAAATTGTGCCTGAATTCTGTTACCTTGGTATGATCCTTACACCAAAAGGTATTTTCACAAAACATGTGGGAAAAAGAAATAATGCTGCAAAGAATTGCATAAACTCAACATGGAGTACATTTTTCAATAAAACTAATATATCTTTTCGAGCAAAAAACAACCTATTTAATGCAGTTTGTCGATCGATACAGTCGTATGGTGCGCAAATATGGGGACATTCTCATTTTGAAGCTATCGACAGTTTACAAAGATATTTTATAAAACGTATCCTCAAGTTACCAAAATTTACACCAAATTATGCTCTAATGCTGGAGTCAGGGGCGGAAGATGCCCATCTTTATACTCTGAGTCTGCATTTGCGATATATTGCTCACACACTTTTCGATATGACAGAATCTCGATTGCCTCATCACCTAAGTTTGCTGGTATTAGAAAAAAGTGTATCTTGGGCGAAATACCTGAATAATTTGGGCATAGAACATAATATACAATGGTCACTCAATATTTCTGCGGTTGAATGGCACGAAAAACAAACTAGCTTGCTGGAATCACTAAAAAATAAAACTTACCATACTCGAATAAATAGCGCTCGCCAAACAGAATCTTTTTACAAAAACTTAAATCCTTTAATGGCACCCCTATATTTCAATGAAAATAATAATCAAACAAACATCATGTGGATATTTAAAGC
The DNA here is from genome assembly GCA_963921195.1 of Pegoplata infirma. NCBI lineage: Eukaryota > Metazoa > Arthropoda > Insecta > Diptera > Anthomyiidae > Pegoplata > Pegoplata infirma. The sequence goes on along the minus strand of OY992537.1, from coordinate 122,408,402 downwards.
ACGGTGCGATTTAATCGAACTAAATGGATCACACTTCTTTAGACGAAGTGAAAGACAATGCTCATTATGCAATACTAAAGAAATTGAAAATTTACAACATTTCATTGGCCGATGTCCCGTTCTAAACAACTTTCGACAGAATTGGTTTCAAAAATTAATAATAAGTATCAGAAGAAGAATTGATTACAATTTTAAATGGTGAAAACAACTGGCAGTGTATTCTGCAGTACATTATCAATGCTTTAGCGTATCGCAAAACACTTATTTTAGAATTTAATAATTAAAAGTAAAAATATTAAACATATTGAAATTTTAATTAAGCAGGTTTATCTCTTTTTCCGGCTAACGATTTAATTCACAGCCGTATATTCTTTAAAAAATTTTGTAATTTTATTTATAAAAAAACATTATTTAATAAAGAATTACTACTACTACTACTACTAGTTCTGCTGGTCAAAAATTCGTTCTCCAAACTTTTCCATCACATCAGGTTTTTGTGGAATTTGAGGTCAAAGTTCAAAAAAATTTGGAAAGTCATAGCGGATAAATCCGATGTGATGGCGGCTTCAAATTAAATCAAGGGTGAAGCTTAAACATTACTCTTTAAGATACTGAAGTCATTTGGTCAGTCGCCTTAACCCTTTGGGCACCAATTGACATTCAATGATGTCTTATTACCCAGTACTGAAAAAAAAATTTTCGGGGAAAATACCTTTCAATTGGTGCTCCAACGATTAAAGCGACTGATTTATACATCTAAAATTGCAATGTTTATGCTTTACCTTTGACATTTTGTTAAGTCGTCAAATATGTCCGAAAACGCGGTTTTTTGTATGTCAAATTTCTCAAAAACCTGATGTAATAGAAAAGTTTGGAGACCGGATTTGTGACCAGGAAAATAATTGTAATCATGTGCATAAGGTGGCGGTCCATTCGGTTAAAGTTTTTTTTTTATATGATTTGAAGCAGATGTAACGACTTGTTTTGCTAGGGTAAATACTCAGCCTTTGTCCAGGTTTCGCTACAAGAAATAATGAACACGTGCATTTTTTGTTTCAATACTTCACAATCTCGGTTTTATTTAAAACATTAATATAGAATTTCATTCAAAAATATAATATTAATTGATCGTTCCTCTTCGGCTCCACTTCGGCAATCTTCGTGTTTGGCTCCGGTGACCGTTTTCTTGCTCCGGGTATTTTCCTGAGAAAGTTTCCCCTTTGGGATAGCACTCGTGTCCCTCGTTTCCCCTCGGACTTGGTCGGGTCCCCTCGCTCGTGCTTCGGATTTTATACTGGGTTGTCCACTGTTCGTGCTAGGAAACCACTAGCAGTCTCCAACCCAGTTGCCTTCACGAATCGTCTGTCCAGTGGTCCACTCGTGTTCGGTAACCACTCGTGAACCCTCGTACCTCCGACCCGTGATCACTGGCCGACGTTTACCGCACACTCTTACGCCACAATTTTGTCTCGGATGTTAGACCTGGTGAAACTCGTTTGTCCTGACGCTCGGAACACCTTCGGTAATTGTTCGTTTAATTATCCGCCGAACCTATAAGCTGAAAAGAAACGAATTCTACTCTACCATTCACCACACGTTCCTCGGAATCTGACTTCCACGGGTGTTCGCTAACCACCCGGTAAAGTGTTCCTTGGTTCGTCTACTTTCTAATCTTCGCCTGGTGATCGGTAACCACCAGCCGAAGTGGATGCTTAATTCCTGAAAAGGTAAGATTATTCCATCCGGTGCTCGGTAACCACCGGGCGGAATAGTTTCTATACTACGACTTAATCTAATTCCCTCCGGTGATCGCCAACCACCTTCGGGAATGCTCGTTAAAAATCTAAATTATGGTTAACTTCATCCAGTGTTCGGTAACCACCGGCTGAAGTGTACTACTCGCTACTGATGATCCACTAGTGTCCTCGGGTGCTCGCTAACCACCGTCGGAGGATTATCTTACCATTACCCTAGCTTCGGTCTGGTGCTCGCTAACCACCAGTCGAAGCATATACTTAACCTTACTTAGGTTTCTACGTCTTTCCCTGGTGCTCGATAACCACCAGTGAAAGTTCACTACTGCTGATAATAATTCTAACTTCATAAGGTGTTCGCTAACCACCAAATGAAGTGTCTACCTTATATTAATTTTATTACTTACAGACCGAATCGCTGATAAAAGAATGAGAGCTGTTTGTTAAAACCACGCGTCTTTTATACAAATCCAAGCTCATAGAAACTACCAACAAAATATTACTCCTGTGTGTTGTTTTATTTATCTAACGGTCAATATTGAAAACAAGTCCTTATATTTTGTTGCTACTTGTTTATTACAAAAAACAAAAGCCCACTGTATGTTGTTGCTACTTGTTTGTTACAAAATATTTCTACTGTTGGGTTCTGTTGCTTGTGTGTCTGCTATATCAAAACCCCACAGTGTGTGTGTTGTTGCTACTTGTTTGTTATAAAAATATTTCTACTGTTGGGTTCTGTTAGGGTATTTGTACACTGTGTACAATAAGTATACGGCCACTGTCTGTGACCCAAGTTTGTTAACAAACTTGTCGTCACATTCCCCCCTTTCTTTAATAACATGCTAACCCCCCCAAAGAAAAATACGACTCCTTACTCCTGGCTACCCTCTTCAACATTAAACGCCTTTAGTTCGCCAATGTGCGCATTTCTTTTACGTCTACCGTCACCCTCCAGCACCACAATTACCGGTGATATAAAACTTTTAACTTTATAAGGCCCATCATATTTCGGAGCCAGTTTCGCAGCAAACCCGTCGACTGCACTAGAAAGATGATGTTGTTTTACCAGCACTAAGTCTCCTTTCCTTGGTTTCCATTCCCTTCTCCTCAGATTGTAATGCCGCCTCTGATCTTGTGATGCGACCTCCAAGTTACGTCTTACCAGTTTAAAAATCTCCTGTATCATTTCTGCCCTTTCTTCTGGCTCCTGAACATCGCCTCCTGTACCAACAGTGACTTCATCGTACAGCGCCTTTGGAAGTCTTGGTTCCCTTCCCTGTACCACAAAACTGGGACTGTATCCCGTAGAATCAGAAACACTAGAATTTACCGCCAACATAATCTCTGGTAGATGTTCGTCCCACGTTCGCTGATTTTCGCCTGCAAATTGTGCTATCATTGTTTTCACCGTCCTGTTGGCACGCTCAGTAGGGTTTTCCTGTGGTGTATATGGTGCCGTTAACTGATGGCGTACACCCAACTTCTCCAAAAACGTTTTGAAAGTACGACTAGTGAACTGTGTTCCATTATCTGTCACCAATACTTTTGGAACTCCGAACCGGCTCACAATCCTTTCCCGTAACGCCTTCATAACACCCTCGCTCTTAGCCTTCCTCATTGGAACTAGCTCCGTCCACTTTGAAAATTTGTCAAAGAAAACCAACAGCATTGAGTTCCCGTGCTTCGATCGTGGTAGTGGTCCGACAAAATCGGAACATACGACCGCCCATGGTTCCTCTGGTACTTGCGTTAACATCATTCCCGCTGGCTTCTGTTGACTTGCCTTATACCGTTGACAAGATTCACATTTCCGTACGTAGCTGGTTACGTCGCGGAATAAACCTGGCCAATAGTAACGCCTTGCAACTCGAGCAATAGTCTTTCTACTACCAAGATGACCCGCTGTTTCATCGTCATGATTCTCCTTCAAAACCCTCTCGCGCATGTACTTGGGGACACATAGCTTCCATTGAACTCCACCATCGACTTCATCACGACTCGGAATATGTCTATACAATTGGTCGTTTTCAATAACAAAATCAGCATACTTTTCCGGGTCTTCTCGTACCTCCTTCATCTTTTTCTCCAACCAGGCACACTTATCTTTGACCGACTCATCAGCCATAGCACACAATATGTTAAGGGGTTCTCGTGATAACGCGTCGGCCACCACATTACTTTTTCCTTTGCGATACTCCACATCAAACGTGTACTGCTGTAGTTCTAACGCCCACCTCGCAATTCTTCCAGAAGGACTCTCAATGCTATTTAACCATTTGAGAGAGAGATGATCAGTTATTACCTTAAACCGATAACCCTCCAAATATTGACGCATTTTTCGAATACCCCACACAATCGCCAAGCACTCCTTTTCCGTTGCGGAATAATTGCACTCTGCTTTATTTAGCCGACGACTCGCGTATGCGATGACCCGTTCCTCGTCGTTGATGTTTTGCGTGAGCACCGCACCCAAGCCAAAGTCACTTGCATCAGTCTGGAGAATAAACTGTTTGTCGAAATTTGGACAAGCCAACACTGGTGCACCTGTCAATCGCTCCTTCAGTTTTTCAAAAGTCTCCTGTTGCTCCTTACCCCACTTCCATCTTGTACCCTTTTTTAATAAACTTGTAATTGGGGACACTAAATCGGAAAAATCAGGCACAAACCTTCGATACCATGAGGCAACGCCCAATACCCGTCTCACTCCTTTAACATCTTTTGGGGGTAGCATTTCTTTGATCGCCGCTATCTTGTCTGGGTCGGTTTTTATCCCATCCTCCCCCACAACATGGCCAAGGTATTTTATTTCCTTCTTCATAAACGAGCACTTTTCTGGATTTATTCTTAGATTCGCCATCTTTAGTCGTCTAAACACCTCTCGCAAATTCACCATATGCTCATCCAATGTTTTCCCAATCACAATAATGTCGTCCAGGTAAGCAAATGCATGTGGTTCCATCTCCGGGCCAATAACCTGGTCCAATGCGCGCTGAAACGTAGCTGGCGCCGAATGTAATCCAAAAGGCATCACCTTCCACTGGAACAACCCTCGACCTGGTACTGTAAATGCTGTTACTACCCTACTTTCCTTCTCCATGGGTATCTGCCAGTAACCATTTTTAAGATCCAGTGTGCTAAAATATTTCGCATCTCGCAGCCTCTCCAGAATGGAATTGATACGTGGTAAAGGGTATGCATCTGTTACTGACCTGCTGTTTAATTGCCGAAAGTCACAGCAAAGCCTCCACTTACCATTCTTTTTAGGTGCCAACACAATCGGTGAACTGTATGGACTATATGAAGGTTCAATACATCCATTCTCTATCAACTCATCCACCAGATCACTTATTATCTTTTGCTTTGCCGGGTTCGTCTGCATATACCTTTGCTTAAACGGAGTTTCATCCTTCATTACAATTCGATGTTCTGTAATATTAGAAAGTCCAGTCAAAGTTTCAAAACCTCGTAATTCACCTTCTAAGAACCGCTTTATACGCACTTCCTCCTCGTTGCCTATAGTTTCTACACCCGTGCATCGAGTCTTCGGACTTCTTACTCCTCCTACCTCCTCCTTTAATTGAAGTGTTACACCGCCACAGCTTAACGTAGCATTTACCTTGGTTAAGAAATCCATCCCCAGTACTAACCCATCCATTACCTCAGGAAGAATTAACAACGACATTCTAAAGCTCCTATCGCCTACCGCTACTTCCATCACCACTGCCTCGTTCACCGCCGCTTTTTTACCGTCAGCCAGAGTTATACCTACATCAACCTTCACTCGTTCTACTCCTATCATCTTGTCTGCCAACTGGGTACATATAAAACTGTTGGACGCCCCGGTATCTACTAGCGCCTCTGCCACTTGACTTCCCAATGTCACTTTCGCAAATATATGACCTTGTCTCATGTAGATTGCGTTCATAGATTTTGTAGATGTACCTGCTGCCTCCGATATGGATCGTTTACCCTGAAATACACCATCACTCAACGACCATTTTTCCCTTCTCTTATTGCAACACTCCCTCGTACGAACACTCGGTTTACCACACTCCCAGCAAAATAGTTTGGATTCATTTTGACAAAACCGATAGCCATGGCCCTCCTGTCCACATCGCCTGCATGCCGCTCTTGGATTAATCACATCGATTACTTGCTCTTCATAACATCGATTATTATCACACACTGCTCCTGCCATAACGACCATCTTATGTTGTTTATCCAGCTTCATTGGTTGGAGTTGTGTTTGCGTAACCATCGTCGGAGTAGGTGGCGTTTGTTGAAAACCTAAAGCCTCCCTCATCAAAAGCTCAAAATCCCCTGCCAATCTGAGTAGCTCCCGCTTGTTCCTGAACTCTCTACGTTTTATATATAATCTATAACTAGGGTTCAAATTCTCATAAATCCGTTCCAATTTTTGTGCCTCGCTGTATCCTGCCTGCCTCATCAAATCCTGTAAACTAACCATGTAAACCTTAAATAATTCACCTGCCTGTTGCTTCCTGCCCCTGATCCTATCCTCCAGTGTCTTGAAATATCCCGTTGGTAAAAAGTATTCGAGAAAGTCCCGTTGAAACTCATTCCAGTCGCTCCAATTATCATTATTATTTCTAAACCATATTAGTGCCAAGTCCTTCAGCAGTTCCGGCATTATCTTAGGTACTCGATCCAGTGGAATTTTATAGGCTCCAGCCAGTTCCCGTACCCGTTCCAGAAAATCTAACGGATTCATGCTTCCGTCATACTTAAGAGACCATTTTCTTACTCGTTCTATGGCGTATAAACTGCTTGCGTATTCACTTGTACTGGTTTCATGACTAACATTTTTGATAAAGTCCTCCAAACGTTTTCGTAGTTCCTCTACATTTTCCTCCGCATCGACACCAAATTTTGTTGCAAATGCTGCTACTTCATCATAAAACTCCTTTGTATTCTCCATGTTGCTCGTGTATTCTTCGTGTTTTACTTTCTTGTTTAAATAGCCTGCTCGGGCGCCACTTGTAACGACTTGTTTTGCTAGGGTAAATACTCAGCCTTTGTCCAGGTTTCGCTACAAGAAATAATGAACACGTGCATTTTTTGTTTCAATACTTCACAATCTCGGTTTTATTTAAAACATTAATATAGAATTTCATTCAAAAATATAATATTAATTGATCGTTCCTCTTCGGCTCCACTTCGGCAATCTTCGTGTTTGGCTCCGGTGACCGTTTTCTTGCTCCGGGTATTTTCCTGAGAAAGTTTCCCCTTTGGGATAGCACTCGTGTCCCTCGTTTCCCCTCGGACTTGGTCGGGTCCCCTCGCTCGTGCTTCGGATTTTATACTGGGTTGTCCACTGTTCGTGCTAGGAAACCACTAGCAGTCTCCAACCCAGTTGCCTTCACGAATCGTCTGTCCAGTGGTCCACTCGTGTTCGGTAACCACTCGTGAACCCTCGTACCTCCGACCCGTGATCACTGGCCGACGTTTACCGCACACTCTTACGCCACAATTTTGTCTCGGATGTTAGACCTGGTGAAACTCGTTTGTCCTGACGCTCGGAACACCTTCGGTAATTGTTCGTTTAATTATCCGCCGAACCTATAAGCTGAAAAGAAACGAATTCTACTCTACCATTCACCACACGTTCCTCGGAATCTGACTTCCACGGGTGTTCGCTAACCACCCGGTAAAGTGTTCCTTGGTTCGTCTACTTTCTAATCTTCGCCTGGTGATCGGTAACCACCAGCCGAAGTGGATGCTTAATTCCTGAAAAGGTAAGATTATTCCATCCGGTGCTCGGTAACCACCGGGCGGAATAGTTTCTATACTACGACTTAATCTAATTCCCTCCGGTGATCGCCAACCACCTTCGGGAATGCTCGTTAAAAATCTAAATTATGGTTAACTTCATCCAGTGTTCGGTAACCACCGGCTGAAGTGTACTACTCGCTACTGATGATCCACTAGTGTCCTCGGGTGCTCGCTAACCACCGTCGGAGGATTATCTTACCATTACCCTAGCTTCGGTCTGGTGCTCGCTAACCACCAGTCGAAGCATATACTTAACCTTACTTAGGTTTCTACGTCTTTCCCTGGTGCTCGATAACCACCAGTGAAAGTTCACTACTGCTGATAATAATTCTAACTTCATAAGGTGTTCGCTAACCACCAAATGAAGTGTCTACCTTATATTAATTTTATTACTTACAGACCGAATCGCTGATAAAAGAATGAGAGCTGTTTGTTAAAACCACGCGTCTTTTATACAAATCCAAGCTCATAGAAACTACCAACAAAATATTACTCCTGTGTGTTGTTTTATTTATCTAACGGTCAATATTGAAAACAAGTCCTTATATTTTGTTGCTACTTGTTTATTACAAAAAACAAAAGCCCACTGTATGTTGTTGCTACTTGTTTGTTACAAAATATTTCTACTGTTGGGTTCTGTTGCTTGTGTGTCTGCTATATCAAAACCCCACAGTGTGTGTGTTGTTGCTACTTGTTTGTTATAAAAATATTTCTACTGTTGGGTTCTGTTAGGGTATTTGTACACTGTGTACAATAAGTATACGGCCACTGTCTGTGACCCAAGTTTGTTAACAAACTTGTCGTCACACAGAAGAAAATTATTTTTGGAAATAAGACATCATTGATTGACAATTGGGTTAAAGCGACTGACCAAATGAGTTCAGCATGCTTAAGAGCAATGTTTAAGCTTTACTCTCAACTTATTTGGAAGTCGCTATCACATAGGGTTCAGCATCTATGAGTTGCCAAAAATGCCCAAAACGGCGATTTTTTTAACTTTTACCTCAATTTTCTCAAAAACCTGATGTGATGAAAAAGTTTGGAGACCGGATTTGTGATCACTAGAACAATTGCAATTAACTGTGTAAGGTCTCGTCCCAGTCGCGTTAGGTTTTTCTCAAAATGTTCAGTAGTGTAATTTATGAGAACATCATAAATACAATTTTTTGGGGATCGAGCTATAATACTCTAATCGCATTTTTATTTTTTTATTTTTTAATTTCAGTTAAACTCCTGTTAAAATTATACAAAAATAAATATTCACAATCAAGGATTATTTTTTCAACTAAGCATTTAAGTCAAAAATGTTGACAACACATCATTTACCACATCTGCATCATCGGGGCAGTGCGGCTGTTGAATTGGATAAAATAACAAATTTAAATACGGTGAGTACATTAACATAATTCAAAGATAAGTCATACAACGGCATTTCTTGTGTGGGAAAATTTTAGTTTTTTTTTTTAATTTATAATTACACTGAAGACACGATAATATATCTTGAATCGAACGTAAAATTAGTAGAATACTCACAATGTACAGTAGGAGGAATTCATAATTTTTTTTTAAATGCTTGTATTTCTTTGTTTTAACGTTGCGAATGAGTAATATTTATGCAATTAATAATACTCATTCGCAACGTTAAATCAAGAAAATACAAGCAAATTACAAAATTGTTATGAAATTTAAAGTTCAAATGCGATTTTCTCGAAAAAAAACGAAGAACGTGTTTCTGAATTTTTTTGTGTGGATGGACAAACATCTAGACTTTAAAAAAAAAAATTTAAAAAAGAAAAAAAAGTGGCATATATAATGCATATCGTCGGTGCGCCGACCAAAACACCTATGTGTAATTTTTCGAATTTTTTTTTATTGGCCCGTTAGGAAGCCTATCTGGTAATGCATTTATACCCCAAAGCATTTCCCGTTATCTCAAATGGCTGCAAAGTTAGCTAAAACTCCTATGTGTAACCTATATAGAAAATTTCCGGCAAAAACACTTATGTGTTATAAGTACACATAACTGTTTGATTTAAACGTAAAAACTTTACAATTGCCGTTGGTTTTCTTTCAAAATAAAATTGTAAAAGTTTTCTGAACAATTTTTTGTAATATTCCGATACTCAATTTCATAACAAGAGGTAAATTCAAAGATAAAATCTTATTTGCTTGACGAAATAATTATATATTGTTTTTTTTTTTTAAATACAGCAGCTAAAGATATGGAGGAAGAATTTGGTAATTATTTTTTGAATGAGGAAACGGGAGTTTTTGAAGCATATGATCAACATGAGAGTGAGGCAGAAGAAAATTTTGATGTACTTTTAAAGACGGAAAGAAAAAAGAGACGCAAGGAACTTCGGTTAATGGGAAAACAATATTCAGAAAGATGTGCCAGAAAAATGAAAAACAAAGCTTGTCCCCATCTCGCGCAAATAAAAACAAAAAGAAGTATTCTATGTGGTGCTATTGATGACGATAATCGAAAAGATGCGTTTAAATATTTTTGGAATTTACCCTCCTGGGAGGCCAAAAAATCATATATTATGGGTCTGGTGGAACTTCGTAAAACACCAATAAGAAGAAGACCAACTACTGTAAATGCCAAAAAAATGTGTCATTTTGATTGTTATCTTCCATCTGCAGACGGAAAAAAGCTTCGCGTTTGTAAAAATTTTTTTTTGGGGACCTTTGACTTAGATGACCGCATCTTTCAATCATGGCTTAAGACCAAAGATAAAAAAGCAAAACCAAAGAAAGTTATTCCACCAAAATCCGAATCCCTTATCAAGTGGTTAGAACTCATCCCCAAAGTTCCAAGCCACTACTGTAGAGCATCTACTAATAGAACATATGTGGAAGACAGTTTTTACACCAAAACTCAAATGCACAAAGTATATCTGTATGTATGAATGGTGCGAAAAGAATAAAGAAGTTTCAGTAAGTAGAAAAAAGTTCTGCGAAGTTTTGAAAGAGAAACAAATATCAATATTTCAGCCTCGTAAGGACCAGTGCGACATTTGTGTTGGTTACGATCAAGGAAATGTTGATGAAGAAGTATACAAAATCCATATTGCAAAAAAAGACGAAGCCAGAGAAGCTAAAAATATGGCTGTTGACAGTATGTCACCTAACGTTTTAGTTGTTTCAATGGACATGCATAGTGTGTTGTTATGCCCAAAACTTCTCGTATCGGAACAGTACTACAAACAGAAGTTATCAATTCATAATTTTACCCTTTATATAAAAAATACCAAAGATGTGCACTAGACTGGGTCGACCATAAAGGAGAAAAAAAAAGTTCCCATTGTGCGGGCTTAATTTTAAAGCTTACCTCGAAAAAGTTCCATAGCTAAAATATTAGATTTTTAGGTCGCGATTTGGTACCGCCGAAATCCTTTTTTGTTCATAGCTTTGTCAGTTGATGTCCGATCGTTTTAAAAAAAAAATTAGCGAGTACTAAAGTTGACTCATATCTGGTTTTAACCTCAGAGGTCATCTTCTTGTTATGATTGTTAGTTTCTCATCTTTCTACCCATTTAAATGATTTTTATTTTTCCATTAAATTATAGCACTAAAAAATTCATGAAATTCTTCCCTTGGAAGTATCCAGTTAAATTTATTAACAAAAAAGTTACATTTGATTTAAGATTTTCATATACAATATAAAGAAAATTAGAAAAAACACTTGTTATTATGCCTTTAAACTATATTTAATTTTTTTAGTTTGTATTTAAATACATACGAACAAGTGTTTTAAATCTTTTTCTATGGAAATTTAAAATTGAATGTAACTTTTTTGTTAATTAATTTAAGAGGGTACTTCTAAGGGAAGAATTTCATGAATTTTTTAATGCTATAATTTAATGGAAAAATAAAAATCATTTAGGTGGGTAGAAAGCTGAGAAACTAACACTCATGACACGAAGATGAGCTCAGAGGTCAAAACCAGATATGGGTCAAATTTAGTACTCGCGGAGGACTTTCAAACAAATTTTTTTTAAAACGATCGGACATCAAATGACAAAGTTATGAACAAATAACGATTTCGGCGGTACCAAATCGCGACCTAAAAATCTTATATTTTGGCTATGGAACTTTTTCGAGGTAAGCTTTAAAATTAAGCCCGCACAATGGGAACTCTTTTTTTCGACCCGGTCTAATGTGCACTTGTATGTTTGGCATGAAGGGGAAGGTGGTGTTACCTCTAACAATATAACCAGCTGTATTCTTCACTTTTTGCAAGAATATTGTACTTCGTACAAAAAGGTTGTGTTGATTTCTGATGGATGTACATATCAGAACAGAAATAAAGTTTTGTGCAGTGCTATCGCCAATTTTTCATCATCAAGTGGCACACAAATAGAACAAATAATACTTGAAAAGGGTCATACCATGATGGAGGTAGATAGCGCCCATTCTACTTTAGAAAAACTATTTAAACCACCAATATACTCTCCTGCTGATTACGTTAGTCGAATGAGAAGTGCTAGACCATCTCAACCATATATAATAAATTATTTAGAATATACATTTTTCAAAAACTACGAAAACCATCCAGGAAACTTTACTTCAAAAAGGCCGGGAAAAAAGTCTGGTGAACCAACAGTTTGCGATATTCGCGCTCTTCTTTATAAAAACAACGAAGTTATGTATAAATTACGTCACACTGACGAATGGAAATCTTTACCTCAAAGAAAAAATCAATCGAAGAAAGTTACTTACGAACCTTTATATAAAAAGCCTATAAAAATTGATAAATCCAAATTCGAATGCTTACAATCTTTAAAAAAATATATGCATAAGGATTTTCATCATTTTTATGACAATCTCTACCACTAGGTATTATATTATGTACTACTATTTTTCTATTATAATTAATTTATTATTTTTTTGTTACTTATTTAATTTTTTTGTTAAATAAAACTTGTTTTGGTTTCCATTTTTTTAAAAAATTCTTTCAGAATTACAATTTAAAAAAGTCCAATTGAAATTCCAAAACCTTATTGAATTTCCAAAAATCTTGTTTGGGCTTTATCAATAAAATGATAATTTTTCTGAATTTCATTTGGGTTTTTCTTACTTTCAATTGTTCTCTTCTGAACTTTAATGAGGCTTTTCTGAATTATGTTTGGGATCTTTTTTAAATTTTCATTGGTTTTTTGTGAAATTTGTGTGGCTTTTCCGAATTTCAATTCACATTTTCTGAATTTTGGTAACACTTGTCTATGCTTTATTTTGGGCATTTATAATTTCCACTGGGATTTTGTGAATTTATATTGCGAATTCTAAATTGCAATTTCAATTGGAAAGCTATAGCATACAATGAAATATACGTTTTATAATTGTTATCATTATTGCAATCAATCTTTTTCTTTTATGTTAGTTATATAATCACTTTCTGCAATGGAAATGTTTTTAAATATTTTGCTACAACTCCTTGCGGATATATAATTTGCAAATTTTTAATTTTAAACAACACATTACAATTTATTAAAAATTAATTTTAGAACAAAAGCACCTATGTGTATTATACTTATTTGCTCTATTTACATTTAAAAAGTCCGAAACAAAATCACCTATGTGTAGTTTTTTGTTAAATTCTTGTACCACTTCAGGATAAAAAAAGATTTTGGATTTTTTTCAACGCGTAATATTTTTAAATGGGCTAAGGAAAATTAAAAAAAATGTACTGTAAAAATATGTTGCGAATTGGCAAAATAAAACGGTTTATTTGCTCTCCTGAACACTTCATGAAAAACACATAGGTGTTTCGGTCGGCGCACCGACGATATGTAAGAATGTAAATTTTTGAGACTGTGGTGCATTCCGTTTTAATGTGATAAATATTTAATCAAGGCAACTCGCCACAAATTTGACCATTTTTCCAATAATTGACCACGCCTTCTAAGCCCAGTTTTTGAAAATTAGAAAAACCAAAAACGCAATTTTCTTAGGTTGTTTGGCTATCCAAACAACCTATTCAGAAATTTACGGGACACATGTTTTTCTGTAGCGGGACATTTGGTGTGGAATGCCTCACATACATAATTTCAAATATTTTACAAACCGTTTCATTTGTGTATGTTAACAGGTTAATTTGTGTAGGTAAAACGAAGAGCAAAAAAAGTTCAAAAGAAAATCAATATAGGTATCAAAAGTTTGGTAAAATAAAGCTTATATATCGGTATGGACAATGTCCACCCAAATTTGCAAAAGTATTTTTTTGTTCGCTCCACCGGCAGTTTCTGATAGATTGGCCATAACAAATAATATCTGTGCAAAAACTGGATCTCTCGGTTGCATACAGGCCAGTCGATTTGACCTTTTGACCCTAAAAGTGACCTTAAAACACTTCAAAGCTTTAAAGTGCCATAACTCTTAAAATATGCGTTTTCCCAAATAATGCTATATAAGTTTTATTTTCCAGAATAAGAAAGCAAACATTTCCTTCATACAAATTTTTAGTCTAACAAGGGAAGTCTCCCTAGTGTCACCCGCGGATCTTTGTGGAATTGGTTTTATTTTGTAGAGCAGAAAAAATAAAGGGACACGTATTTTTTTTTAGCGGCCCAAATTCATATTTAGGGGGTAAAAAGGAGGGGGGAAGACAAGGCCATTTTTCAGTTTTTTTCGTTTATCTCCTATACTATGCAAAGAAACCTAATAATGTTGCATACCAAATGAAAGGTCTTTGGAAAACCTATCTACGTGTGCTAAGAACGTGTCCAAACATGCACAACTTTTCGTCATATTTAGTAAAATACTAAAATTTTAGGACATTTTTGTTAATAAGTCGAAAAATATTAACTTCTATGGCCCGTTGTTAACACCACGAGATAGGTATTTTTAATACCTTTAATCTGATACCACACATGCCTATATTAATTTTGTTTAAATAGGCTTAAATGAAAAAGGTCAATTTCCCCCCATACAAATCGACCCCTCTAAAAAATGAATTTGGGCCGCTAAAAAAAAATACGTGTCGAATTAATTTTCGTTCTTAACAACATATCCAAATTTCATGAAGATCGGAGGGTGACACCAGGGAGACTTCCCTTGTAAGTCTAAGACATCGTGGTGTTTTTGGCGGTTAAAGTAAAAATTTATGTGAAGACTTAATTTAAAACGACCCTCGTTAAAATTTGGACGGAGACTTAAATAGTCGGTGCCCATTATTTTGTAGAGTAAGATATGTAGTTTTCATAAACCAATTACATTTGGAATTTATATGGGTAATTTCATTACAGAAGAGCCCAAAGTTGACTTTGAAGTTTCGATTTTCCAAAGGCTGTATACAAATTTGTGAAATTACTTTGTTTTAAACGACCCCTGTCAAAATTTGAATGGAGACAATTGGTTTCCATGATTTTGAAGAGTTAGATGTGTACTTTTTGGAAAATATTTGGGGAATTCCAGGCCAAATCACTCTTTTTTTTAGACCCGACCCCCTTCGATTAATTTTTTGGATATGTTTTAGTACGTATTAAATGCAACTTGCACTCAAATTTTCAGGTTTTTATACCTAGTTGGTGTTGAGTAATCAATTTTTTAAAATGGTGTTTTTTTCAAAAGAATTCGAAAATCGAAATTTTCAATTAATTTTGACCAGTAAAACCAGTGACCAGTAGGCTGGATAACTCAATGCTCCGTTATAAAATAACTCTCCGTTAAATTTAACTTTTTCATACAAATTTTGACATAAGGCTGGCTCCGTTAAATCGGCAGTTAGCAGCTAACTTTTCATTGAGTAATCCGCCCTTAAAAAAAGTTGGACGACGTTTTGTTGGTATTTAAATGTAGTTTTAGAAAAAAAAAATATGAAAAATTATTCGAAGTAATTATCGCTTATTTTTTAACATTTAAAAATTAAATTGAATTTTTGAAAAAGTCCGAAACCTTAGATTTTTTTTTAAGTCTAAAAATTCTACTCTAAATTACACAATTTTTAAGTCATAATTCGAGATATGAGCACAATTCGTTCTATTTTTTCAAATTTTGAAATTGCATTTTTGTTTAGACTCTGGTATATTTTATATGGTGCCCTAAAGTAATTAAATTGGTATATACTGACCCTAACTTACCATAGATACATTCATTTGAGGGTTAAAATATATCTCATAAAAATTTATGTTGATCGGACATGGGTAATGCGTGCCGCATCTGCCTTGAATTTTAAAACACGGATTACAAGAAAAAATAAGATTTTTTCCTGTTTTCTCAATTTTTTTGGTATTTCAAGTTAAATTTGAGTTCAGTTGGTTACATAATTTTGATTTGGAGTAAAATGCCTCTCTAATAACGTACTAAAAACTAAAATCCGTTGAAAATCAGCCAAGTTATTGAAACTTCCCCAGGCATCTAACGTGTGGCAGACCACTTGAATAAGGAATGCAGTCCGATTCATGAAATTCATTGAAATTTTCTACTGTAATAACATTTTTTTATTCTTCAAGTTCAAATGTAGTTAGATGATAGGTATTTTTCATATTGTATTTTGCTAACCTGTTTTAAATTAATGCTAAAAATGCCTGTAAATTTCAACACTCGTTTGAAATCTCCATTTTTTAACTCTTCAAAATCATGGAAACCGATTAAATCCATTAAAATTTTAACGAGGGTCGTTTAAAATAAAGTATTTTCACAAATTTGTATACAGCATTTGGAAAATCGAAACTTCAAAGTCAGCTTTGGGGTCTTCTGTACACTCAAAATAATTACTCTGTTAAATACTCTGTAAAATGACTGTAATCTTAATTCGACAGATATTTGACAAAGTTATCTGTCAAAATACAGATTTTAAGAAAATACTTTGTATTTTTTTGTGACCGAAAAACAAAATTTTATCTGTTATTTTACTTTGTAATCTCTATTTTACAGATAATAAACAGAGTTTTTTGTTAAAATACAGATTTTAGAAAAATAGTTTTTTTTTTTTTTTTCCGTAACCAAAATACTAAAATTCGTCTGTAATTTTACTATTGCTCTGTAATACAGTTTTCAAATAATCTTTTCAAAAAACTTCCAAATATTTCAACCCGTCTTAAAAAACGTCTTAAATTACAATAAAAGCTGGTTAATTTTAAGAGGATGTCCTGTAAAATTGGGTACTCGTAAAAAACTCGTAATTTCACAAAAATAAAAAAAAGTAAATTTACAATTTGGAAACATTAAAGCGGGCAAATTTACACGATGGCATTTCCCAATTGTCAACACAACTTGTGACTGTTGTGTAAAAGCCATATCAAGTTCATTGAAAAAATATATAAGAAAGTCAAGGTAAAATTCTGGTCGCTTTTTATCCACATTTTACAGATAATTCTGTAAATTTACAGTTTTTTTTAATAGAAATTATTTTACAGAGTTTTCTTCGTAAAATAACAAAAAATCTGGTTGGAAATCTATGGTATTTTCTGCTGGCTCAGCAGAGTATCTCTGTAATTTAACAGAGTGATTATTTTGAGTGTATATAAGAAAATCAAGGCATTCTTAAACGATCCCTTTAATTTTAAAAAAGTGTTTATTAGAATGATCCCGTTCAAATGTGGCACTTTAAATAAGAAGTTTATAAAAAATAAACCGTGAGAACATCTAGCGAGTTTATAAATAATTTCTACAAAGTTAAACATTCGCGACCGAAACATTTAAGCGGGCGCATTTAAATGGTGGGAATTGCTTTTTTTTTTGTGTCCAGTTAGTACTTATCCATGCTTCTTGCACATTACAGTCGAAGAAAATGAATAAGAATTCTTATAGTTGCCACTTAAAAAGTAAACTTAACAAGAAATTAAAATATAACGTTTCGCGTTCGCACCATTAAAGTGGGAAACGCTTTTAATCAGGCTCATTTAAATTATGAAAGTAGTAATAGGAAACATAGACCCTGCTCAAATCATCATTTATTAATTTATAAAAACCTCGGTGAACATCTACCGCTTAAATGCGTCACTTAATATGTAAGCTTTAATAACTTAAAATATTTGTAACCCGCAAAGAATAATTTTATTGGCTTGTCAGCCTATTAATGTTTTTAAAGCAGGGAAGTTCTGGAGTTCATTTAATTTGGTCCCAATTATTTCATGTGTTCCAGTTCAAAATCAAATAAATTTAACAAAAACTGTGTAAATTTGCCGAAGTTTTTGAAAAACATCTGGTCACCAACATTTTACAGATAATTCTGTAAATTTACAATTTTTTATGACGAAATAATTTTACAAAGTTTTTACAAATATATGTAAAATTACAGAGTACTTCTCTGTAAAATTGTGATCCCATTTAACTAATATTTTACTAGGAAATATGTTATTTTACAGTTTTTTTTGTCCAAACCATTTTACAGAGTTTTCTTCGTAAAATAACAAAAAATCTTGCTGGTTGGAAATCTATGGTATTTTCTGCTGGCTCAGCAGAGTATCTCTGTAATTTAACAGAGTTATTATTTTGAGTGTAATGAAATTACACATATAAATTCCAAATGTAATTGGTTTATCAAAAATACATATCTTACTCTACAAAATAATGGACACCGACTATTTAAGTCTCCGTCCAAATTTTAACGAGGGTCGTTTTAAATTAAGTCTTCACATAAATTTTTACTTAAACCGATAAAAACACCAATATGTCTTAGACTTAGACTAAAAATTTGTATGAAGGAAATGTTTGCTTTCTTATTCTGCAAAATAAAACTTATATAGCATTTTTTGGGAAAACGCATATTTTAAGAGTTATGGCACTTTAAAGCTTTGTAGTGTTTTTAGGTCACTTTCAGGGTCAAAGAGAGGTCCAGTTCTTGCACAGATATTATTTTTTATGGCCAAACTATCAGAAACTGCCGGTGGAGCGAACAAAAAAATACTTTTGCAAATCCCATACATTTTTTGGGTGGTCTAATGGACATAAATGTTTTTTATACTTTACAAATTTTTAAAATACATCCATGGACCATACCGATCCGATTACACATTTTTTAATGTATTTTCTTAATACGCTTCATTTTACCAAATTTTTGATATCCATTTTGATTTTTTTTGCAAATTGCTAATTTTTTGCACTTCGCAAATAGCGATAATAATCGTCTTTTGTGATATAGCATTTCAAATATTAATGTTGATAAATTGACCATTGACTTTTTTGAAACAAAAAAAAAAAAAAATATTTTGAAGGCGGTCGTATTACCTTTTATTTAAAATCCGAATACGACCTGTATTTTTAAATCTTTTTAAGATATTGGCATTTATTCCAGAACACTTTTGTGTTGTTTCAAAGTTTCTTCGAAGTTTAAGACCACATATCTCGGAAATAAAGGACCCAGAAGTTAAAAATGTTGACACAATTTTTTCTAACGTCTCTACAGCATTCCAAATTTTATCAATTTCATAAGGGGTTAGGTCAAAAATGTTACTATTTTTAGTTGAAAAGTAACTCTTTTATTAAATATTGTTTAATTATGTATATTCTTTTATTTGGTTTTTCTATGATTTGTTGTAATTGTCAATGTTATATTGAAAAAGAAGAGCATAAAGGTTAAAAAATTCTAGGAAAAAGGATTATTAGAAAAGTTTTTGCTTCTTTGGGTTTTGTTAAATAATATATCAAAGAAAGTTTTCTTTTGTGATTTCTACAATAAATTTCTTAAGAAAACTTTTTTTTGTATTTTCATTGAATATAATTTAACTTGTTTTTATGGCAATCATCAGCTGAAACTTTCTCATATATCTAGGATATTAACTTCAAAGTTAGTTTAAATTTTAAGGATTAAACTGTCTTAATTTCGTATTATAAATGTTTAAACACTAGAAATATAATTTGATGCTGTTTTCATTCATTTTTGGCTGTCATTAATTGTTGTCGAAAGTAGTAGTTATTTTTTGAACACTTTATAAGGAATGATAAATAATCCACTTATCCCTCGTTTTATGTCCGCATACATATGCCCAAATACAAATTGTATCAAAATTTCATACTTGTTCCTGTGGTGCCCCGGTTGAACCCGTCGGGTACCCCTGACACTCTTTTAGAGGTGTAAAAAATAAATTGATTTGCCACGCCTTTTCAAGAGGATAAAATGAATCCTATCCAATGGAAATATAAATAAGGGTTAAGCCAAACAAATTGAGAACAAGTGGGTTTAGTTTTAAACATAAAAAAAATGTTGGACAATCTTCGCAATTATAGCAGAACACGTAAATATAATATGCACAAACGTCCGTGTATATCAAGGTATAAGTATTTGAAATTTAAATTTACTTTATTAAACAAATGTACTTTAATTTTTTATGACTACATAGTATATAGTACATACATACATAAATGAAAATAGGTTATTGTTCATATTAAGAAAGTAATTTTGTTTCGAAATTAATATATCCACTAAATAGGTTACAGTTGCGAATAAATTAAATGTTGCATGATTTTCAATGTATTTGAACTTTAATGCCATAAAGTGCAGAAAAACATGCAGCTAGTGTAAGAAAATAAAAAAAAAAAGTTAGATTTAACTTGGCCGAATCCATGAACACCGTTCACAAATTCTAAAACACTGCATAGATTTATAATTTTTTCTTCTTATCTACTCTATTTTGTTCAAAAATAAGTGAAAAGTAATTTTGAAAACAAAAAAAAGTAGTAATTAAGTAGAGCCCAATATAAATCTGTGCAATAGCATGTCCTGATAAAGGCTTTGGTTATAAACGCTTGGTGTAATAAAACAAGTAGAAAAGTTAAATTCGATTTGGCCGTATGAATACCCTCCACAATGCCCCACTTAAGTGATAGTAAATTTCCAAAAGTGAAAAAATACAGTTTTGATTAGAACTATATATATCAGCGGTTACCAACCATTTTGGTTCGCGTACCACTAATTTTAAATTTTATGAGCCGCGTACCCCTTAAATATAGTTAGAAATTTAAAACAAATTATATTGCAAAGTTTAATTAATTATAAGTCTTTTACTTTTATATCAAACTTAAATTTTATTAAAAAAAAAAAAAAAATAATGAGAAATAAAAAAAAGTTTTTAATGACACTGTTTAACAAATTCATAGAAATTCGCCCTCCCATGAATAAAAATACATCAAGTAAAAAAATTTTGAACTTCTTTTCCAAATCTGCCTTCCAAATTTTTGTATCATGTAAGATTTTTAAGATATTCGCATTTGAATATTGACAAACGGTAATTTGGCACTTTTTGGGTCTCCCCTGTAACGTATTCTTAAGTTGCTCACACAAAATAGCACTACATTTAGTATAAACGAGACCTCGTTATTCCAAATCTGACATCCAAATTTTTCAGACGCGTACTGTTTTTGAAATATTGGAGTTTGAGGAACTCAAAATCAACTGTTACGCACTTATATTCTTTACTAGCTTACCATCCCGGTACTTCGTTACCGGTTGTATTGAATACCGAACAATAGAAGGATCAGGATTACTCTATGATTTCAAAAAATTCCCCTAGGTAGTCTTTGTTTTATTTACTTGTGGACGTTTACGTCTTTCATAAAATAATATTTCAATGAATAATTTAAAAAATACAATTTGAATAACTTCGCTTGTACGTTATCATGTGCGTTCCGGTGAAAAAATATATTGACAATTTTCGAGCCCTTATATCAAATTTTGGATTTAAAGTGAATAAATATTTCAGTGAAAAAAGAAATGGGAATAAAAATAAGTTTGAGTGAAAAAACATATAGGGAGAAAAAATATGGAATAAAAAAAGTTAAATTCGATAAATTTGAGTAAAAAGTATCATTCCATATTGTTCCCTGCTCTATTTCATTTCGATCCCCGTTCTACTCCAATTCATTTCCAATTCCATCTCCTTTTGTTCCATGCAAGTTTTATTCCTCTCCGTATAATATGCGTTAAAGAAATAAAAAATTATATTGTCGTTATTTTATAGATATGAAAAGTACAATTTTACACCACTTTTACCAGGTACCCCTTTTTATCCTAAAATTTTAAATTTTAAAAAATGGCTGTTATTTCTGGGGCTTTTATTTTTATAGTTAGATAGGTAAAAATAACCATTTGCCACCTCTTCCCTTAAAATTAAATTTTCCAAAAAACCTTTTCTTTTGTGCTAGTTGATCCTATATTTAAAATATCAAGTTTCTGAACCATTATTTCAAGAAATATAAGAATAATCAAATTTACACCTCTTTATCCCCTTTACAATCAGTCGCGACCCTTAGAAACAGAATTTCCTAAAATAAAGCATTCAAAATTTCAGTGCCTAGGATCATTACTTCATGAAATATAAAAAGTATCAAAAAACCCTTTTTTATACCTCTAGAAACGGATTTTTTTAAAAAATACTTTAGCAGAATGTTTTTTCACCGAAGGTCATTATTATAGGAACAAAAAAAGTACCAAAAGTACACTTCCTTACCCCGTTAGAAACGGAATTTCCAAAAAGTATTTCTTCCAGAATGTTTTTTTCTTCATCGAAAAATCCTACATTCCATATTTCAATTTTCTAGGATCATTGTTTCAGCACTTTTGGTACTTTTAATAAAAGGTACTTTATATTAAAGGTAATTTTTGTAAAAGGTACTTTTTATAAAAAGTACTTTTTATAAAGGGTACTTTTTATAAATGGTACTTTTTATAAAAGGTACTTTTTATAAAAGGTACTTTTTATAAAAGGTACTTTTTATAAAAGGTACTTTTTATAAAAGGTACTTTTTATAAAAGGTACTTTTTATAAAAGGTACTTTTTATAAAAGGTACTTTTTATAAAAGGTACTTTTTATAAAAGGTACTTTTTATAAAAGGTACTTTTTATAAAAGGTACTTTTTATAAAAGGTACTTTTTATAAAAGGTACTTTTTATAAAAGGTACTTTTTATAAAAGGTACTTTTTATAAAAGGTACTTTTTATAAAAGGTACTTTTTATAAAAGGTACTTTTTATAAAAGGTACTTTTTATAAAAGGTACTTTTTATAAAAGATACTTTTTATAAAAGGTACTTTTTATAAAAGGTACTTTTTATAAAAGGTACTTTTTATAAAAGGTACTTTTTATAAAAGGTACTTTTTATAAAAGGTACTTTTTATAAAAGGTACTTTTTATAAAAGGTACTTTTTATAAAAGGTACTTTTTATAAAAGGTACTTTTTAAAAAAAAAAAATTTTATAAACGGTACAGAATTTTCAGAAAGTACTTGTTCCAGAATTTTTTATTTCACTAAAGTATCCTACATTCTAAATTTCAAGTTTGAATGACCATTATTTTAGTAAATAATGGACCTCAGAGTCTACGTGTGTTGACGTAAAACGTCAGCAGCCACTTACAACCTAGTAAATAAAAAAAAGTACCAAAAGTACACTTTTATACCCATTTTACTCCCGTAGAATCTACATTGGCAAAAACCCAGCCGTAGTGAACCTTTTTTCCCGGAAGTGAACCGAAATTGCAAATTTCAAGTTTCTAGTACCATTATGTCAGGAGATATAAAAAGTACCAAAAGTACAGTTTTTTACCCCCTCAGAATCAACACTGGCAAAAATCCAGCCTTAGTGGATCTATATTTCGGGAGGTGAACATACAGTCCAAATTTCAAATCTCTATGACCATTATTTCAGGAGATATAAAAAGTACCAAAAGTACAGATTTTTACCCTTTTTACCCCCTTAGAACCAACATTGGCAAAAACCCAGCCTTACTGGATCTAAATTCGATAATGTAAACATACAGTCCAAATTTCAAGTCTCTATGACCATTATTTCAGGAGATATAAAAAGTACCAAAAGTACAGTTTTTTACCCTTTTTACCCCCTTAGAATCAACACTGGCAAAAATCCAGCCTTAGTGGATCTATATTTCGGGAGGTGAACATTCAGTCCAAATTTCAAGTATCTATGACCATTATTTCAGGAGATATAAAAAGTACCAAAAGTACAGTTTTTTACCCTTTTGACCCCCTTAGAATCAACACTGGCAAAAATCCAGCCTTAGTGGATCTATATTTCGGGAGGTGAACATACAGTCCAAATTTCAAGTCGCTATGACCATTATTTCAGAAGATATAAAAAGTACCAAAAGTACAGTTTTTTACCCTTTTTACCCCCTTAGAATCAACACTGGCAAAAATCCAGCCTTGGCGGTTCTATATTCCGGGAGGTGAACATGCAGTCCAAATTTCAAGTCTCTACGACCATTATTTCAGGAGATATATAAAGTACCAAAAGTACAGTTTTTTACCCTTTTTACCCCCTTAGAGTCAACATTGGCAAAAATCCAGCCTTAGTGGATCTATATTCCGGGAGGTGAACCTACAGTCCAAATTTCAAGTCTCTAGCTTCAGCGGTTTGGGCTGGGCGATGATGAATCAGTCAATAAGTCAGTCAGTCAGTCAGTCACGTTACTCTTTTATATATATAGATAAATCATTCTAAAATTTTCAAACGAGAATATCTCGACAAAGGAACATACTAGAAAAATTTGGATTGCAGTTTCGGATCAGAAGGTCCATTTTATATTAAATCAAGTCCTATTTTGTTGCAGCAACTTAAGAATACGTAAGATTTAAAAAAAAAAATAAAAAATATTTTTTTCCAAAAACCTCGAACTAAAACCGCTTGTAAGGACTAAAATTATCCTCCTGAAAATTTTTTATTCTTTTTTCCGTTATCAGCTTAAAAACACGCACCGTGTTTTTGTTCCTTAAAGTTAAAAAACACACTTTTTTCAAAAAAATTTCACTTTCATTTTTCTCAAAGTTCATCGTGAGACATTAAAAAAATATTGCTATAAATTCCTTAAAATCCTCGAAACTCAATTATTATTTTCTCTTAAGTAATACAATTTTATCAATATTTAAACAAGTTTTTAATAACCACGCCCACAAAAAAAGGGGTCGAAAAAAACGACCTTTTTTGTATCCCCAGCATGACCTTGAACTTTTTTCGACATTAAATTGTTTTATTTGCTTACCAAAAATAAAAAAAAAAATCCTGTAAAAAATGGAGTTTTCAGAGTTTGGTTAAATTCTTGAAGGGGACACTTTTTTCCGCCTGGTCCGATTTTGCCCTTTTACGAACTTAAACTGTCTTTGACCTTGAGATATATTCGTGCCAAACGTCAGGAGTCTAGACATTCTATTAATATCTTAGAATCAATCACAGATTAATTATATATACTTTCTGGAGTCTTAGACCGATATTTCGACGCGTTACACACGGAATATCAAAGTGAGTTTATCCCCATGCTGTGGTTGGTGGGTATAAAAAGTACTGAAAGAAGTGGTCGATAAAAATTATTAATATTTATGGACTCTATGGACTTCAACCAGCTCGAATTTTTATATGAGGACTTTCGCATTTTTTTTTTTTTTTGTGTAGCACATTTATATTATTTAATTTTATTACTAAACAAAAAAAGGCGAACAAAATAACAAAAATTTCGCGTACTCCCGTGGGCAGTTTCGCGTACCATAGGTTGGTAACCGCTGATGTATATTATTTTGAGTAAAAAACTTTTTATACCTCCAACAACAGTATGGGGGTATGTGTACTCACTTTGTTATTCCATTTGTAACGCATCGAAATGTCGATCGGAGACCACATAAAGTATATCGTCCATTCCATGAGACATTTTAACAAATCTGACCGAGGGTCTTCCGATTTCTGTTATATTTTTCACACAGATTCTCTATGGAGCCAATTTCAAATTTCAGCCATCAGATCGAAAATATTCGAAAAACTCGCGATTTTATTCACAATTTTCGTTTTTAAAAAAGTAAAAAAAAAGTAAAAATCTGTTTAACTTTGAGCTGCTATATTTCAAAAGTACTTAGCTTTTTAACAATCTATAGCGTATACGAATGGTATGTAAGTCTACTTTAATATCTAATAAACTGAAAAAATATTGGTGGTTTTAAAGTCCATTTTATATGTAAATGCAGTTTTAAAGTGCATTTTGCGAATCTTTTACCACTTTTAATTTTTTTTAATTAGCATATTTGGAAAATTTAGAATTTTTGCTATAAAAAAATGTTTTCATTACAATGGACCGAGATTGTATGCTATTTTTAATATTTTTTTTTTAAAAATACTTCCTAAAGTTTCCCTTATAAAAATTTTTATTTTTTAAATTATACCAAAATCATGTAAAAATATGTTTATCAACCGTTATATTTTCAAAAGTACGAATCGTATATTATTGATTTTGTGCACATTATAATGGTATTTTTGTCTATTTTTTGCATATAATGACCGCAAAAATTTTGGTGTTTCACAAATGCAATTTAAATGCAAATGCAGTTCTGAAGTGCATTTTTCAAAACTTTTACCCCTTTGATTTTTTTTTAATTATCATATTTGAAACGTTTAAAATTTTTACTACAAAATTATGTCCTCCTAATAATGGACCCACTGTGTGTGCTATTTTTAAAGAAATTTTAAAAATTTCCTTACAACAAATTTAAATATTTTAAATTAAACCAAAAACAATCTGAAATTACATGATTTTTAAAAAAAAAAATCTAAGAAATAGCACACACAGTTGGTCCATAATTAGGAGGATATAATTTTGTAGTAAAAATTGTAAACTTTTCGAATATGATAATTAAAAAAAAAGCAAAGGGGTAAAAGTTTTGAAAATTGCACTTCAAAACTGCATTTGCATTAAAAGTGCATTTTTGAAACGCCAACATTTTTGCGGTCATTATATGCAAAAAATAGACAAAAATAACTTTCTAATGTGCATAAAAGCAATAATATACAATTCGTACTTTTGAAAATATAACGGTTTATACACATGTCTTTTTACATGATTTTGGTATAATTTAAAATATAAAAATTTTTATACTGGAAACTTAAACTCAAAGAAGTATTTTTTAAAAATAAATATTCAAAATAGCAAACATTCTCGGTTCATTGTAATGAAACCATTTTTTTGTAGCAAAAATTCTAAATTTTCCAAATATGCTAATTAAAAAAAATTAAAAGGGGCAAAAGTTTCGCAAAATGCATTTCAAAACTGCATTTGCATATAAAATGCACTTTAAAATTACCGATATTTTTCAGTTTATTAGATATTAAAGTAGACTTACATACCATTCGTATGCGCTATAGATTGTTAAAATGCGATAAGTACACTCAAAATAATTACTCTGTTAAATACTTTGTAAAATGACTGTAATCTTAATTCGACAGATATTTGACAAAGTTATTTGTCGAAATACAGATTTTAAGAAAATAGTTTGTATTTTCTTGTAACCGAAAAACAAAATGTTATCTGTAATATTACCTTATACTTTGTAATCTCTATTTAACAGATAATAAACAGAGTTTTTAGCTAAAATACAGATTTTAGAAAAATACTTTGTTTTTTCTCGTAACCAAAATACTAAATTTTATCTGTAATTTTACTTAGTGCTCTGTAATACAGTTTTTAAATAAAAATCTCTTAAAAAAACTTCCAAATATTTCAACCCCTCTTTAAAAAGCGTCTTAAATTATAATAATGCCTGGAAAATTTTTCGAGGATGTCGTGTAAAATTGGAGGTACTCTTAAAAAAACTCGTAATTTTCACAAAAATTAAAAAAAGTAAATTTACAATTTGGAAGCATTAAAGCGGCAAATTTACTCGATGACATTTCCCAATTTTTAACACTACTTGTACATTAAGGAAGGAGAAATTTATCAGGAATCAAATAAAATAGTAAAGTTCTGGTTGCTTTTATAAATATTTTACAGATAATTCTGTAAATTTACATTTTTTTTATTGAAATCATTTTACAGAGTTTTCTTCGTAAAATAACAAAAAATCTTGCTGGTTGGAAATCTATGGTATTTTCTGCTGGCTCAGCAGAGTATCTCTGTAATTTAACAGAGTGATTATTTTGAGTGTAGTTTAGAAAATACAGCTGCCAAAATATTCCTAAAATCACCAAATGTCTAGTGGAATGGACGATATATATTATTGATCCATGATCGATTCAAAGACATTCTACGAATGTGCGTCTGTCCGTCCGTCTGTCCATATAAGTATCTGTCTGTCTGTCTGTAGATAACACGATGCAGTCCAAAATAAAATAGCTAGACTCCTGAAATTTGACACAAATATGTCTTATGTTTATAGGCAGGTTAAGTTCATGAATGGGCAAAATTTCCCCATTGAAAAACTGAACCAACCTCTGAAAAAATATACTTTTTTTATATGTTTTTTTGTATTGTACATTTTGGAGGGTGTAAAAGATTCGGCACAGCCGAATTTAACACTGTTACTTGTTTTTAGTAATTTTTGTAAAAAAAAATTGACTAATTTCTTTGAGTGTATTTTTTTTAAATATTTTTTAGGGTCAAAAATACTTTGTGACATATTTTATTTTTACCAATGTTTTTTTTTTTTTTTTTTTAACACGTCAATTTAAGGTAAAACCAATCTGAAATTCACCATTGGGCCGATTTTGCTGGAATGCAATACCAACCTGCCTAGAAGAATGCCAAACATATATGAGGCATTCCACCCCAAATGTCCAGCGAAAAAAAACACGTGTACCATAAACTTCTGAATAGCTTGTATGGATAGCCCTATATGGAAACAAAAACTGGGCTTAGAAGGCGTGGTCAAATATTGGAAAAATGGTCAAATTTGTGGCGAGTTGCTTTGATTAAATATTTATCACATTAAAACGAAATGCACCACAATCTTAAAAATTTACATTCTTATATAGTTTCGTATGGGCTATCGAATAATTTTTTTTTTTCCTTGAAAAATTTTCAAAACCCGTTCTGAAATTTTCCATTTTTTTTAAAAGTCAATTTATCAAAAATCCGGCCACTTTTTTTTTCTTTTTTTTAAATTTTTTTTTAAAGTTTAGATGTTTGTCCATCCACACAAAAAAAATCAAAAATGTATTTTTCGTTTTTTTCGAGAAAATCGCATTTGAATTTTAAATTTCATAACAATTTTGTAATTTGCTTGTATTTTCTTGTTTTAAAGTTGCGAATGAGTAATATTAATTGCATGAATATTACTCATTCGACACGTTAAAATAAGAAAATACAAGCAAATTACAAAATTGTTATGAAATTTAAAATTCAAATGAGATTTTCTCGAAAAAAACGAAAAATACATTTCTGATTTTTTTTGTGTGGATGGACAAAAATCTAAACTTAAAAAAAAATTTAAAAAAAAAGAAAAAAAAGTGGCCGGATTTTTGATAAATTGACTTTTTTAACAAATGGAAAATTTCAGAACGGGTTCAGAAAATTTTCTAAAGAAAAAAATTTTATTCGATAGCCCATACAAAACTATATAAGAATGTAAATTTTTAAGATTGTGGAGCATTCCGTTTTAATGTGATAAATATTTAATCAAGGCAACTCGACACAAATTTGACCATTTTTCCAATATTTGACCATGTCTTCTAAGCCCAGTTTTTGAAAATTAGAAAAACCGAAAACGAAATTTTCTTAGTTCCATATAGGGCTATCCAAACAACCTATTCAGAAATTTACGGGACATATGTTTTTCTGTAGCGGGACATTTAGTGTGGAATGCCTCATATGCTAAAATGCAGGTTCCTCAGAATTGTCTTTCAAAAGTAAGCACGTTTTCTACAGACTGACAGACAGATAGACTAACGGACGGACACAGCTAGATCGACTTAAAATCGATCGAGAATCATGATTACACCGTCCGACAAATTTCAAATTTTGGCTGTACACAAGAACCGGACTAAAAAATTCTGAGAGTACGGCCGAAAATAAAATACCCGTGTCTCCCTGTTTTTTTAGATCAATTCGCGTTTTCGCGAAAAATGCAAAAAAAAAAAAATTTCGCACTATAGAAAAAATTCACTACAGTCAGAAAGTGGGTATAAAAATAACATTCCCGTATCTCTCAGGTTTTTTTAAATCAATTCGCGTTTTTTCGCGAAAATGCAAAAAAAAAAATATAGTGTTAAATTGTGTTTCACAAAAGAAGTGTGAAATAAGTCGAAAAAATATGGAAAATTTACTTCTGAGAAAAATAGTGTTAACAGATAAGTTCAGTAGAATTTAATGATGGTTCTTTTCTTGAAATATATTAACCCTCTATCTGCAATTTTTAGGGTTAATTTTTGGTATTATTTCAAATGCTCAGCTAGAAAAGCATTAAATAGTGCGTTTAAAGGGTTAAAATGTTCCACAAAAATCTTTTGCATTAAAATTCACTAGGGGTTGTCAAAGCCCAAAAGTTCGTAAGATGTTAGCAAAATGCTTAAAAAAGTAAAATTGTAAAGTACCATATTTTATTAAATTGTGTAACACCACACATATTTACAATTTTACTTTTTTGAGCATTTTGCTAACATCGGACAAATTATTGGCCTTTGACAACTCCTAGTGAAATTTGATGCAGAACATTTTTGTAGAACATTTTAACCCTTTTTAGGGATGATTTAATGTTTTTCTAGAAGAACATTAGAAATGAGGACATAAATGACCCCCAAAAATGGGAGATAGAGGGTTAATATATTCCACGAAAAGAACCGTCTTTAAATCTTACTAAAGATATGTTCAAACATTATTTAGCTCACAAGTAGATTTAATAAATTTTTCGATTTATTTCACACTACTTTGGAAAAATACAACTTTTTTTATTGGCGTTTTTCGCGAAAACACGAATTGATCTAGAAAAACTGGGAGACACGTGTATTTTATTTTCAGCCCTACTTTCAGAATTTTTTGGTCTGGTCCATGTGTACAAAAGTGTGTCGGACGGTGTTATATATACTATATGAGGTCATAGACCAATATTGATAAACTTATATATACCCTATATCATTAGAATGCACAGAAGGCCAACTCTTCAGAATTTTGGCCAAAAATAGAAAAAATCATCAGATAAGACGGTTTATGGATCGCTGATCTCAAATGTCTATAT
The DNA here is from genome assembly GCA_963921195.1 of Pegoplata infirma. Taxonomy (NCBI): domain Eukaryota; kingdom Metazoa; phylum Arthropoda; class Insecta; order Diptera; family Anthomyiidae; genus Pegoplata; species Pegoplata infirma. The sequence continues at coordinate 122,377,971 of OY992537.1, read as the reverse complement.
CTCGGGAATGCTATGCGATGCAATTTTTTTGATGTCAGATTCGTGTTTAGGAGGCAAACATACTTAAGGAAATGTTTTTTAATTTTATTAATTTTAACAAAAAATCACAAAAATCCAAAAAAAATATATGAAAAAAATATGCAAATTTGGTTCAAAACGTTAATTTCTTTTGCAAATATTTCTAGATATAATCAATTAATTTTGGATTTTATCCCCAGGTTCTCTTTACCGGAGTGTCTGCTTAACATACTGGCTTTGAACAGACAATTACTAGAAAAATTCGGATATTTATAAGGATAAAACCAAAAAACGACATTTTGAACTTCCACATAATGTCCTGATAGTATCTTTGCACAGAAAAAATTTGAAACAAATTTCAATCAACAAAAATGCGGAATCAATCAATTTTTTTATTTAAATTTCTCCAATTAAAAAAATTGTTATACCAATCATCAAATTGTAGGTGATTGATTGAAAATTTTTTAATCATACATTTTTTTGAGCTTGATCAAAAATTTGATAAATTTTTTATTAATAGTCAATCAAAATAATGGTTGATTTAACAAACGAATTGTTAGCTTATGACAAAATTATCAAAAAATTCATGTTTTTTCTTACCAATATGCTGCCAACAATAAAAAAAGTAAAACCCGATTATTTTGTATATTTTTGTATTAATCTATTCAAATAAATTAAAGAGAAAATAAATCTGGTATGTTGAAAATTTGTAATTAGACAGTTAAAAAAAAATAACAAAAATTTTTATCTAAACATTTATTGACTCATTTAAATTTTGTTGATCAATAGATTTAATTGAAAATTTTTAGCCAATAATTTTTTGTGTGTGATCGCATCGAGTCTGGATTACTTGCAAAAGTTAGGTAACTGTATTGGAAATTCGAAAAAAAAGCTTTATGAAAAAAATTGTCGATTTTGAGGGCTTGGTCCACGAAAAATTTAAAATGCCTTTATCTCGAGAAGGCGATTTGGTAAAACTTTTCCGAAGATTGATTCGTGTTTAGGAGGCAAAAATACTTTAGAAAATGTGTTTTTTTTTTTACCACAAAAATCATTAAAATGTATACGAAAAATGTATGAAAAAAATATGAAAATTTGGTTCAAAGCTTTGATTTATTTTGCAAATATTTCTGGATATACTAAATGGATTTTTGATTTTAACCACAGGATCTTCTTACCGGAGTGTCTTTTTTCAATATTTGATAAAATCAGGAAATTTATTGCAAAATTGGGAAACTTATAAGGATATAACAAAAAAAAAAAATACATTTTCAACTTCCATATACTATCCTGATGGTACCCTTGATGTTATTAAGTCCGGATTTCTTGCAAAACTTAGGTAATTTTATTGGGGCTTCGAATAAAAAATATGAAAAATTTTAACATGCACATTTCCTATAAAAAAAATTTGTCTGTTATGAGGGCTAGGACAACAAAAATTAAAAATGCCTTAATCTTGTGAAGGCGATTTGATACAACTTTTCTGATGACTGATTCGTGTTTAGGAGGCCAAAATACTTTAGAAAATGTGTTCAACATGTCTGTGCAAAAACCGTGTTGAGTAGTGATATTATCTAATAATATCAGTTGATATATTTAAGGGGAAATCTTTACCTTATGGCCGCCACTGCGGCCCTCCTAGGTTTTTGTGTAAAGTCATATAACTTTATATCAAATCTGAACTTGAATTTAATTATTCTCGACTAAAAAAAAATAATACGGCGCCATATATCATTTGATCCCAAAAATGGAGGATCCAAAAGTATATGATTATATCTTATTAGATCAAATTTAATATAATTAGATATAATTAGGTCCCAAAAATGGAACGGTAAATATTATCAAATTTGATATTATAAAAGTTAGATCTAATAAGATTTAATAATATCTATATATCTGTGGACATATGACAGAAGCACTTATCTCGACATAAGAAAATTTCCCAACATTTTTATGGTAAATATAACTTTTAAAAGCGGATCTTTCTGTCTAGTCAGCTTGATTCTAGGTCGTCTAGATCCAAAGATATCACACGTGTCAAATCAACTTATTTCGAAATTTTATCAATTTTCATTTGACATAACAACATATCTCAAATAAGTTAAAAAAATAGTAACGCCTTTTTGACAAAACAACTTATATTAATTTAAGCATATTGAGTTTTTTTAAAAAAAGTTTTTGACAAAACAACTTATTTCTAAAAAAGCTATTTTATCAAATTCAAAATCCTTAAAATGTCAAGCTCATATAGAAATAGATTTTTTTACACAAATATTTTTCCGTAAATCTCAGTGTGTCAAAACAGCATGTGTTGGATAGTGTGTTTTTGTTAAACGTGAATTTTAAAAAAGTGAATATTTATTTCTATTTAGGTGCTTTTGTCGTGTGCATTATAAAAAACCTTTATTACAAATAAATATTTTTTTCTATCAATAAAACTGTTTTCAAAATTAATGGAGCAAACTGACTATTTCACAACATTTTCGAAAAATAATAGATTTATGTTAAATTCTGTAAGTACATTTAAAGATTGAAATATCAGATTTTCAGAAATTGGTTTTGGGGCCACCGCGCTATAACACGGAATGGCTTGAGGGTGCCAAAATAGCCCCATCAGGTAAAAAAAAATCAGATCTTATAACTTTTACATAAAAGCACTATTTATCGATAATATAAGACGATATCCACTATGAAATCATGTATTTTTAATGCACCCTGTGCCACCTTAGCAAGCAATAAAGTGAAAATAACCTCATTAAGAGGTTGTATCTGCAACAAGCATTGATAGAAATCCAAAAAGAGGAGTAAAGGGTTTATAACACCATTTATAACAGAGTGAACCCAACAACGATTTTTGAAAAGCTGCTGTTTAAGTCGTTAAACGTCCTTACAGAATGCAGCAATATATCTATTATTTTAAAAAGATCTAGTGAAATAGTTTAACAGATCATGGAAAATATAGGTAAACATATTTCCGATACATTTAGTATTGACATCCCAGCAAAACCTTTGTTACCAAATAATTAATAAACTATATCATATAGACCCTTATTTTATACTATTCAGCATTGACGATTTTAACATAAGATGAGACTGAAACTAATGCATCCAAATTATTACATAGCATTCAATAAGTATAAAGGTAATGCTTACCAAGAAAAAAATTATGTATTATTTAATCAATGTTAAGTAAGACATCATAAAATATACTTTTTATAAGTGATATACATTACCTGGTCATGTATTATATAATCACCACCCATTACTTTCTGTTGCATTCATTGAATATAGAAGTAATTCTTTTAAATACTGACTTAATTGCACTAATATTTCAGTCAGTATTTAAAAGAATTACTTCTATATTCAATGAATTCTAAAGTGGTTTTTTAAATCTAATGGAAAAAGAAAAATCCAACGAATCAGCTACAAAATTTTATAAATCCTCTCACAGTGGTTAAGGATTATACATTTCACTACCTCAAAACAAAGTCCCAAGGACTTTTCTTTTGTTTTTGGACTCATTCTGTTCTTTCCGTTTGAATCGCTTTTTAAATTAGATGAAACCGTTTTTTTTTTTCTAATCATGAAAAACCCACCATAGTTATACATTTTATAGCTTTTAGTTTGAATAAACTTGAGATAATTTCCGAAAAATCAACTTATTTTTCTGTCTTTTTGCAGTTTTATTTTTAGCAAAAGAGCATAATTACGTATAAGTGGCAAAATTTATAATTTTTTTGACAAGAAACGTATATGACAAAAGAACTTAACTGAAATAAGTTGAATTTTTAATCAAATATTATTTTTACAAAACAACATATTTTACATTTTAAGCATTTTCTCAAAACCCGTTACTGCTAGAGAAGAATTCCAAAATTTTTGACTACAAAAAAACACTTTTTCGGCCTTACCTATTTTAATTGTCCTTAAAATTGGTATATATGTTCTTCTGATTTTTGTTGAATTTCGGTTTTTGTTATTTAGTAAAAATTGTGAATGGTTCGCGTTTTATCGCTGTTCAAAGTTGGTATTTTGCAACAATTGTATGATAAATACACAATGTTTAAATGATCATATCTTTGGAACGCATCATCCGATTGCCACGAAATAAAGCGCAAAATAATTGTTATGTCCTGTACTTAAAATAGAATTTTGAAAAAGGATAGGATGCTTAGCAAAAAGGATATTGAAATTAAAAAATGTTCTTAATTTGCAAATATCTCAAAATGCGTATCTTTAATTTTTCTTTATTTTTTTGCACATATAGCCCAAGATGTACATAACAACATATGCAAATCCCAAATTGGGGTGATAAGCGGTTTAATTGTAAACGCGGTTTCATGAAACGCCTTATTGATTTTTGTTAATAACTCTCGTTTACAAATGAAAAACAATTTCTGCGCACTAACCGCGAATAATTTTTTTATATGTATTTTTGATCGCTAAACTCAAAAATTTCATTAAAACAACATTTCGCGAATACATTTTTGTTAAATGAATTTTTTAGCGTTTTTTGGAGGTATTTTTACTATTTTGCTTATATCTTAAGTTCTGTTTATCTGATCTTCTCGCAATAAAAATCAAACTAAAGACAATCAAATTTCCAAAAAATCCTACATTCATCATTTTTTTATCAGTTCATAGCTTTAAGCGCAAACAAATTTTTTAGCGTTGTTTGGAGGTATTTTGACTATTTTTCTTATATCTTGAGTTCCGTTTATCTGATCCTTCCGAAATAAGAACCAAATTAAAGACAATCAAATTTCCAACAAATCCTACATTCATAATTTTTCCATCAGTTCAAAGCTTTCCGTTTAATAGGCAAACATATGACTAAAATAAGTTTTTTGATTAACAAATCATTTAAAAAAAAGTTAAAGAAATAGAAATCTTTGCAATTAATTACGTCTTTTTATTTATCTGCAAAGTCTGAACATTTAGAAATATAATAAAGTTGATTTGATGAAAATCTATAGGTTTGCTCCGAAGTTATCACAAATTATATGAATATATATGATAAAATAAAAAAAAAAATTGGTAATTTTTTACAATTTCTGTTTTTAAAATTTTTAAAAAATGAGCTTTGTTAATAAAAAAAATAGTTTTCCTTGTTTGCCTATTGCGCGTAAAGTTATGAACTGATATAAAAATAATGAATGAAGGATTTGTTGGAAATTTGATTGTCTTTAATTTGGTTCTTATTGCGAAAAGATCAGATGAACGGAACTCAAGATATAAGAAAAATAGTCGAAATACCTCCAAATAACGCTAAAAAAATTATTTGCGCGTAAAGCTATGAACTGATGAAAAAATGATGAATGTGGGATTTGTTGGAAATTTGATTATCTTTAGTTTGGTTTTTATTGCGAGAAGATCAGATAAACAGAACTTAAGATATAAGCAAAATAGTTAAAATACCTCCAAAAAACGCTAAAAAATTCATTTAACAAAAATGTATTCGCGAAATGTTGTTTTAATGAAATTTTTGAGTTTAGCGATCAAAAATACATATAAAAAAATTATTCGCGGTTAGTGCGCAGAAATTGTTTTTCATTTGTAAACGAGAGTTATTAACAAAAATCAATAAGGCGTTTCATGAAACCGCGTTTACAATTAAACCGCTTATCACCCCAATTTGGGATTTGCATATGTTGTTATGTACATCTTGGGCTATATGTGCAAAAAAATAAAGAAAAATTAAAGATACGCATTTTGAGATATTTGCAAATTAAGAACATTTTTTTAATTTCAATATCCTTTTTGCTAAGCATCCTATCCTTTTTCAAAATTCTATTTTAAGTACAGGACATAACAATTATTTTGCGCTTTATTTCGTGGCAATCGGATGATGCGTTCCAAAGATATGATCATTTAAACATTGTGTATTTCTCATAAAATTGTGGCAAAATACCAACTTTGAACAGCGATAAAACGCGAACCATTCACAATTTCGACTAAATAACAAAAACCGAAATTCAATAAAAATCAGAAGAATGGATATGTTAATTTTTGGATAAATTGAACCACCATCGGCTGATTGCCTATGCTATTTTAAATGGAACCAGTCTAGAATAAAACTTGAAATTGGTAAATATTCCTAAGAAGTTGCTTTATAACGTCAGCACTTAACATTTTTAAGATTAAAAACACTAACAAGTTTTGTGCGACTGTAAAGGTGTTTTTTTGCTCTCCTGTAAAATTGACTTTTTGGAAATAAGTGCTTTTGTCAAAAGACCACAGATATATAATTTCCCAATTTGTGTGATCCTCTTTTTTTGTCTATCCAGAGCTTTTTGAAGCCCACTAATGAGCTACAAAGCTTAAAATTGGCACGCATATAGTAAAACACCTGGGGCAGATCCTAACGTAGCCGGATTTTCGTTTTTTTGCCAGTGGGCGGAGAAATAAGCGGAAAAGTGGGCGTGGCAAAATTAAGTTTTTTGATATTTTTGCTTAATTTAATGCCCCCTAATGACTTAGGAAGCTGAAAACTTCCTAGAATATAGTCCTAACGATAGCGCATATCTCTAAGTAGTCGGATTAAAAATTTTCGCAATATGGGCGGAGAATTGAGGAGAAAAGTGGCGTGGAAAAATTAGGATTTTTTAAAATTTTTACTTCTTTTGAAGCCCCCAAATGACTTAGGAATCAGAAAATTGCATAGCATTTTCCTAACAATGAACCATATCCTGAAGTAAATGGATCTAAATTTTTAGACTATGGAAGGAGAACTAAGAGAAAAATGGGGCGGAGCAAAATTGTGTTTTTTAATATTTTAACTAATTTGAAGACCCCCAATGACCTATGAAGATAAAAATTGACATTTTTGCTAATTTTAAAGTCCTCTAATGACTTAGCTGAAATTTTCCTATCGATTAAGCATATCCTGAAGTTGTCGAATTTTAAATTTTTTTACTGTGGGCGGAGAATTGAAAGGAAATCGGGGAGTCACAAAATTGGGATATTTAACATTTTAACTTCTTTTGAAGCCTTCAAAGGAAGCGGAAAATTCATAGCGAATAGTCCTTACGATGTAGAATATCCTGAAGTAATCAGATTTAAAATTTCTATTTGAAGACCCCCAACGATTTAAGAAGATGAAAATTGGCATGTATATAGTAGGTTTCATGAGGAAGATCAACACGAATCTGGATTTTTGATATCCAGTGTATGGGTGGAGAATAACAAAGGCAAAGGGGCGTGGTAAATTTATATTTTTTTTTTTTTTGTTTCTCTTATTTTTTGTGTATCCAGCCCTTTTGAATCTCATTGATGGACTCAGGCTGGATTACTCAATGCTCCGTTATAAAATAACTCTTCGTTAAATTTAACTTTTTCATAAAAATTTTGACATAAGGCTCCTTTAAATTGGCAGTTGGCAGCTAACTTTTCGTTGAGTAATCCGCCCTTAAAAGCTTAAAATTGGCATGTATATAGTAAAACAGCAGGGACAGATTCTTACGAAGCCGGATTTTTGCCTGTGGGCGGCAAATTACGAGAAAAATGGGCCTTGGCAAAATTTTTTTTTTTTACATTTTAGAGTATTTTTAAGCTTCGCCCCTCCAATGAATTAAGAAGCTGAAAATGTCTAACATGTACTCCTAACTATGAAGCATATTCTAAAGTAGTCCGATTTAACATTTTTGGAATGTAGACGGAGAGTTGAGAGGAAAAAGGGGCAAGGCAATATTGTGTTTTATTTTTTTAGTTTAACTAACTTTAAAGCCCTAATGACCTACGAAACCGAAAATTGGCAAGCATATTCTCCTAGCACTGGAGCATATCCTAAAGTAGTCAGACTTAAAATTGTTGGACTGTAGACGTAGAATTAAAAGGGAAAAGGGACGTGGATACGAGTATATTACTAACGATGGAGCTTATCCTAAAGTAGTCAAATTTAAAAAATTTGGAATATGGACGGAGAATTAGGAGAAGAAATGGGCGTGGAAAAATTATGTTTTTACATCTCACCTAATTTTGAAGTCACCTTATGACCTTAAAAGATAAAAATTGGAATTCAAATGGTACGGACTGTGGCAAAGACCAACACTGACCTGAATATCCAGTGAAAGGGCGGAGATACAAAAAAATCCTTTGTGAATTTTGTTTAGTTTATATATATAATCTGTAACCTACCCGCATTTTCGGCCTTTAAGGCAGGGGGAGTGGCGGAATTTGGCGAAATTTAGTTTTTAAACATTTAAACTATTTCTGAAACCCCTAATGTCTAAGGAAGCTGAAAATTGTAAAGCATAAAGTATTGACAATGGATCATGTCCTTATGATTTTAATATTTAAACTGTGTACGGAGAATTATAAGGAAAATTTAAAAGAAAAAATTGTGTTTTTTTAACATAAAAACCCTTCATGACTAAGAAAGATAAAAATTGCCATGTATATAGGAGTGACCATGTGACAGATCCACACGATGGATTTTTGATATCCGGTTTAAGGACGGAGACACGAAATGGGCGCGCTAAATTTACTCACTAAATTTATTGACAAAATTTTTTTCCACTTTAGGAAATGTAACTCAATCTAGCAATATTAAGTTTTTGATGCATAAACATAATTTTTTATAAAGTTTGGTAAAAAAATAGAATTATTGAGAAAAGTGATTTGGTGTTCCGCCTGTCAGGGACAGGCTATTCGACTAGTATAATTATATCTTTTTAAATCTAATATGATCTTCAATATCAAATTATATGTAATTTACCGTTCCATTTTTGGGATCTAATTATTTCTAATAATATAAAATTCGATCTAATAAGATATAATCATATATTTTTGGATCCTCCATTTTTGGGATCAAATGGTAGATAAATTTATATATAATTGTATTACAAAATATATGATTATATCAGAACTTTTTTACTCGGGTTAAGAAAAATTACCTCGAGCTAGAAAAACACTACTGAAAATGTTTTTGTAAAATAAAATATTATCATGATTTTATATGTTGGACAAAGTGCAAAGCTTAGTGCCAATTTTTTTAGTTTTAAAGTTATCAATTTCCACTTAATAATTATGAAAAAGTTAACATTACAATAATTTGTTTTCTCTTTTATTATATTTTTTTTTTATTTTCTGTAAAAAAGCCGTTAATGTTTACCTTGAGGCACTTTTGTACAGTTTTATTTTTTTATATTATGCTGTAGTGCTGAGTAATTCAATTTTACAAATGTTCGACGTGTACAGTAAAGTTGTGCCTAAAATCGCCATTTAATTCAATTTAATGGGAAATTTGCTTAAAGGTATGAACTTTTAACATTTATGGATTGTTAAAAATGTTTATACATTTTTTTTACTGATGTTACTTGAGAATTGTTTTCCAATTTTTTTTTTTTGTTTTGCTTTCTCATTTCATTTTACTAAAAGTTACTTTCATTAAATTCATTTTATTGCCCATTGCGAGCTTATAAAAGAAAGATTTAAGTTTACTGTTGTTTTAAATGAGAATGCATTTATGTATTTTCAGGTATGTGAATATCATAATTGTACATTAGGACTATAACCTCATACCTACATACGTTTAATACAACTTACCACGAATCTGGTAAAGATCTTTATATCAAGCTAGCTTTCGAGATATTGCCATTTTGAAAGTATCAGTAAATAGAGGTTTGCAAAAAAAAAAAATCTATATAGGCACAAATGTTCAGCAAAATGTTCAGAAAAAAAAGTAGTGTCGTGTCAATATGAAATCATTTGCAAAGTATTCGCTCTTAGGGTACTATTAAATAACAAAAATAAAATTTAAGTTTTTTCAAAAAGTGGGCCTTATAGGCGTGGTCAAAAATTGAAAATATCTAAATTTTTTGCCTGAGCATCTTTACTTTAATATTTATGCAAATTAAATGAAACACAGTAAAGTCTTTAAGACAAAAGTTTTTTTTATAGATTTTTGTATGGCTATCGATTAAAAAAATAAAAATTGGAAAATTTTAAGAAGAAGTTCTGAATTTTTCAAATTTAAACTTAAACTTTATTTATCAAAAAAATGCCATATTTTTTTTTTTTTTAATTTAAAAAAAGTTAAAGTGCTTTTCTATCTGTTCTGAAATTTTTAGAGATGTGTTGTGCCTTGTTTTCGAGAAATCAAATGTCAAAGATTGCAATACGCTAATTTTATACAATAATGGTGTATAAGACGTGTGCGTATGAGTAATAAAAACACTTAAACAAATAGAGATGGGATCGTAAATGAGTTTTTAATAACGATTACGCACGCACATGAAAGAAAAAAATTAGTCTCGCACGATAATTTATTTTGCTCACGCTCATTCTGGCACACGTGAGTAAAAAAAAGCGTGAGTAAAATAAAATATCGTGCTTAAATATTTTTTTTTTCTTTCATTAGCGTGCGTGATCGTAAATAAAAAAAAATAAAAACTTAAAATATTTTTTAAGTATTGATATTACTCATACGCACACGTTTTTATACACCATTATTGTATAAAATTAGCGTATTGCAATTCTTGATATTTGATTTCTCGAAAACAAGGCAAAACACATCTCTGAAAATTTCAGAACAGATAGAAAAGCACGTTAACTTTTTTTCAAAAATTAAAAAAAAAATAAAAAATAAAATTGCGGCATGTTTTTTGATAAATAAAGTTTAAGTTTAAATTTGAAAAACTCAGAACTTCTTCTGAAAATTTTTCATTTTTTTTTAATCGATAGCCCATACAAAAATCTATAAAAAACTTTTGTTTTAAAGAATTTAGTTTGTTTCATTTAATTTTCACAAATATTGAAGTAAAGATACTCAGGCAAATAAGTTTGATAATTTCAATATTTGACCACGCCTACAAGGCCCACTTTTCGAAAAAACTTAATTTTTATTTTTGTAATTTAATAGTACCCTAAGAACAAATACTTTGCAAATGATATTCCATTGAAACCACCATAGTTTTTCTGTAGTGGAACAGTTGGTGTGGAATGCCTTATATATAAAAGAGTAACGTGACTGACTGACTGACTGACTTATTGACTGATTCATCATCGCCCAGCCCAAACCGCTGAAGCTAGAGTCTTGAAATTTGAACCACCCCGAATATAGATCCACTAAGGCTGGATTTTTGCCAATGTTGATTCTAAGGGGGTAAAAAGGGTAAAAACTGTACTTTTGGTACTTTTTATATCTCCAGAAATAATGGTCATAGAGACTTAAAATTTGGACTGTATGTTCACCTCCCGGAATATAGATCCACTAAGGCTGGATTTTGGCCAGTGTTGATTCTAGGAGGGTTAAAAACTGTACTTTTGGTTCTTTTAATATCTTCCCAGTTGGAAAATGTGTCACTGAGGAAATTTCCACAGTGATTCCTGGAGGAAATGTCTTCAGGTTCTGACAAATCATCGGCAATCCTTGATGACATGTCCTAACATTGTCAGCACTGAATGTTTGCTTTAAGAGTGTGGACAATTCCTCTAAGACGTCTGAAAGGAAATGTCTTTAGAATAGCAGTATATTAAATTATAATTTTAAATCTGGGCAACTCTTTAATTTCCAAGCAAAAGATGGCAATATTATCGACTTAATTAAAATAAAATCAAAATCTAACAAGTAGAGTAAAAGTAATAAATAGACAAACAATTTTAAAAATAAAGTTTGGAACAAGTGGTTAGGTGTAAACTGGAGGTTCCCGGTTCAAATCCAGTTGGGACTAAAAAAGGCGAAAAGTTTTTTCTAAATATGAGAAAGATAATTTATAAAGGAAAATGGATAAAAGTAAAAACTAAAGAAAATACGAAATTTTTTTGTATTTTCGCATGACCTACGTCAGACATTTCCCCAAAGAAGTCTTAGGTGACATGTCCCCAGAAGGTCAGCCCTGACCACTGCTGACTTTGAGTGAGGACATTTTGAAAATTTGTATGAAACTGTCCTCAACCCAGTACATAGAGATGTCTTGTGGATGTCAGGTGTGACTCTGACATATCATCGCTCCGTCACTGAGGATGGCTCGAGGACGTTGCCAACTGGGTCCTGAAATAATAATCATAGAGACTTGAAATTTGGACTATATGTTCACATCCTGGAATATTGATCCAGTAAGGCTGGATTTTTGCCAATGATGATTCTAAGGGGGTAAAAAGTTTAAAAATCTGTACTTTTGGTACATTTTATATTTCCTTAAATAATCCCAGCAAAATTTTTTGGAATCGTTTCTTTGGCAATGTATTCTAGAATAGATTCCCCAGTAATGTTACTCCATTCCTCTACTGTTTCCACGGAATCGATAAAAAAAACTTATAATTTTTGGAAAAAATGTCTAACTGAAAATAAAATTTATAAAAAAAAAAAACAATTTATTTGTTATTTTTTTGGTGACAAAATTATGGGTTTTCGCAGCACTAATTGTGCTTTTAAATACATTCTCGATACATATGGCAGAAAAACCGTAAGTACACATCTTAATTTGGTATATCTACGTGGTACTTACAATTTGTTTCATGGTTTCTTTCAGATTGTAAAAATTTATGTACATTTATGCTGTCGGCTGTACTGATGGAAATATTAAGAAGCATATTCTATCCATTTTCTCAAAACTAAAAGCGTGGGATATTATATTCATTGTTAAGGAATGATCAGGGTTGTACCATGTATGTATCCACACTTTAAGATAATTTTTTATAGGTACAAAAAGTTTTAAAGTCCGATATTTTTTCTTAAGGGAAAATGTGGCGAATTTTATAGCAAAAAGGTGTCAAAATCTAAGCCTTTTCTATAGGAAAATTTATATTTTTCCTATAAAAAAAGTCCCGGATTCTGAGACATTTTGCCTATAGAAAAAGTCTCAGATTCTAAGACATTTTTTCTATAGAAAAAGTCTCAGATTCTGAGACATAGGAAAAAAATGTGTCAAAATCTGAGACTTTTTCTATAGGAAAAAAGTCTCAGAATCTGAGACTTTTTCCATAGGAAAAATGTCTCAGAATCTGGACCTTTTTCTATAGGCAAAATGTCTCAGAATCACCTTTTTCTATAGGCAAAATATCCTATAATCTGAGACATTTTTCTATAGGCAAAATGATCAGAATCTGAGAATAAATAGGACATTTTTCCTATAGAAAAAGTATCAGATTCTGAGACATTTTGCTTATAGTAAAAGTCTCATATTCTGAGACATTTTGCCTTTAGAAAAAGTCTCAGATTCTAAGACATTTTTCCTATAGAAAAAGTCACAGATTTTGAGACATTTTTTTCCTATGTCTCAGAATCTGAGACTTTTTCTATAGGAAAAATGTCTCAAAATCTGAGACTTTATCTATAGAAAAAATGTCTCAGAATCTGAGACTTTTTCTATAGGAAAAATGTCCCAGAATCGGAGACTTTTTTATAGGAAAAATGTCTCAAAATCTGAGACTTTTTCTATAGGAAAAATGTCTCAGAATCTGAGACTTTTTCTATGGGAAAAATGTCTCTGAATCTGAGACATTTTCTATAGGAAAAATGACTCAGAATCTATAGAAAAAATGTCTCAGAATCTGAAGCTTTTTTATAGGAAAAATGCCTCCGAATCTGAGACTTTTCTATAGGAAAAATTGTCTCAGAATCTGAGACTTTTTCTACACGAAGAATGTTGCAGAAAAATTTCTCAGAATCTGAGATATTTTTTTTTTTTTAAATAAAAATAGAATCCAAAATTTTTTCAGTACGAAAAAACGCTCAGAATCTCAGACTTTTTCCATAGCAAAAATGTTTTAGAAGCTGACACATTTTACTTTTTACTACAAAATTTCTCAGAATTTGAGACATTTTCTATTGGAAAAATTTCTCAGAATCTTACAATTTCTTTCTAGAAAAAATGTGCCTTCTTTTTTATTTGTTGTTATATTCCTTAATACATAAGACCATAGATTTTCTCTTGATAAGATTATTGTGATAAAATAATTGTTAATTTATACTATATACTTGTGTATTTAGTTTTAAAATGTTTTTAAGGAAGAAAAATAAATAAAAAAAAATGTAAAAAAAATATCATTTAATTATTCAGAACCAGTCCATAATGCATTACATGGAACAGATATGTAACCGTTAAAAAATCGCGGAATCCATTCATGTACCACTACACGCAACATATTCTAGAATAGATTCCGTAGAACAGATAAGTGTTCTAGTTTAGAGGAAAAGGATGTATTGCTTTCGTGACAATCTCAAACAAAAATCATCGATGATGCAATGCATAGTAGAATCGATTGCAGGGTAGTATAGTTGATTCCACAACCGATTCTTTGGAATCGAACATTTTGCTGGGATGGTACTAGAAACTTGAAATTTGCAATGTCGGTTCACTTCCCGGAAAAAAGATTCACTAACGCTGGGTTTTTGCCAATGATGATTCTACGGGGGTAAAATGGGTAAAAAAGTATACTTTTGGTACTTTTTTTATTTACTGAAATAAGGGTCATTCAAACTTGAAATTTGGAATGTAGGATCCTCTATTGAAATAAAACATTCTGGAACAAGTACTTTCTGAAAATTCTGTACCGTTTATAAAAAGTACCTTTTATAAAAAGTACCTTTTATTAAAAGTACTTTTTATAAAAAGTACCTTTTAAAAAAAGTAACTTTTAAAAAAGTACCTTTTATAAAAAGTACCTTTTATAAAAAGTAACTTTTATAAAAAGTACCTTTAATAAAAAGTAACTTTTACACAAAGTACCTTTTATAAAAAGTGCCTTTTATAAAAGTTACCTTTTATAAAAAGTACCTTTAATATAATGTACCGTTTATAAAATATACCGAATGTAAACTTTTTGGAACTTTTTTTTATTTCCTGAAATAATAATCATAAAATCTTAAAAATTGTTATGCAGGAGAATTCAATAAAAAAAAACATTCTGGGAAAAATACGTTTTGGTGTATTTTCGGTACTTTTGATATTTTGGACTAGAAACTAGAACTAGAAATTTTAAATTAGGAATGTAAAATCCTTTTTGTACTTTTAATATTTGCTAAAACAATGATCCTAGAAAACTGAAATATGTAGGATATTTCGATGAAGAAAAAAAAAACATTCTGGAAGAGGAACTTTTTGGAAATTTCGTTTCTACCGGGGGTAAGAAAGTGTTCTTTTGGTACTTTTTTTGTTCCTATCATAATGGCATTAGAAGCTTGAATTTTGGTATGTTGGGTCCTTCCTAGTGGATGGAATTGGAAATGAAATGGAGTAGAACGGGGAACGAAATGGAATAGAGCAGGGAACAATATGGAATGATACTTTTTGCCCAAATTTTTCGTATTTAACTTTTTTTACGCCAAATTTTTTCACTCTATATGTTTTTTCACTCAATATTATTTTTATTAAAATTTCTTTTTTCACTGAAATATTTATTCACTCAAAATCCAAAAACCCGAAATAAGGGCTCGAAAATTGTCAATATCTTTTTTTCACGGGAACGAACATGATACGTACCAGCGAAGTTATTCAAATTTTGTTGTTTAAATTATTTATTGATATATAATTTTATGAAAGACATAAACGTCCACAAGTAAATAAAACAAAGACTACGTAAAAGAATTTTTTTGAAATCAATAGCGTAATCCTGATCCTTCTATTATTCAGTAATCTATACAACCGGTAACGAAGTACCGGGATGGTAAGCTAGTAGCTTATAAAACGTAACTTTCAAACTATTTATCAGATTGAGCCCTGACCACTGCTCACTTTGAGTGAGGACATTTTGAAAATTTTTATGAAACTGTCCTCAACCCAGTTCATAGAGATGTCTTGTGGATGTCAGGTGTGACTCTGACATGTCACCGCTCCGTCACTGAGGATGGCTCGAGGACGTTGCCAACTGGGTTTTTAAACGTTAAAAAATGACTAGACATTCCGTAAAAGTTAAGTTATTTCAAGTGTTTACAATTTTTATTTTGTGGAGTAAAAATATTTTTTTTTCAAAAACAAACTACAAAAACCGTACATCTGTAAAATTGTACGGAACAGTCAGTCACAAATAATTTAACTGATAAAAATATTTTTCCGTAAATATTGTAGTTTATTGTTTTAACAACTGTATAAATAATTTAATATTTTAGTTTCATTAAAAAACAAATGATAAAACGTTTAAAACAACTTCAAGTAAAAACTTTTTGAATAACCGTAAATAGTTACTGTAAAACTTTTCTGGGTGTACACAAAAAGATTTTAAAAAGGGACAAAAACACATTTTTTGAGAACTTTGACCTCAATTTTCGTGAAAACCTGACGTGAAAGAATAATTTGAAAACCAGATACTGAATCAGCATCGAAATGTTAATCGAAGACGAGTGGCAATATCCCAGAATATCATCCAGAAATATCACAAAAAATACTCTCAGTAATGCACAAAAATGAAATTTCCGCCCCCTGCTGTGGGTTTTTGGAATTTCTAATAGTTTAAAAAACGGCGATTGTATTAAGTTTTGGTGTAGAATCGAATGTTGAAATAAGATTTGCAATATATTTAACCGTTTTTGCTCTGCAGAAAAAGCAGCTCAGGATCCTTTCAGATGCATTGAATCACTTCAAGGAGCGAAAATTTTTCCAAAGAAGTACTGGCATTATTTTGATCTCCCCTTTTAAAAAAAAATATGATACCCGATAAACAGATGAAGTGACATAGTCACCAAACGAACTCTATTACTTGTATATACCCTCTGTCACTAGAGCGAACGGTATAAAAAGTTAAATTGAATATTTGCTTTAATTTCAACATGTGGAATTTTTGGAAACACTAACACACAAAAAACATACGAACGAACTTAAGACATCGAAGAATATGACACTTGCAGCATTTTTTTGGGTCATGATGATACTTCATTTACTTAGTTGTTGTTTCACAAGAACACTCTTGGCTATAACTTAGGGCGTGTGTTTAAGTGGAAAATGTGTTTATTGAAAGTGAATCGCCAAAACAGTATGGACCATATATAATGGTGATTAACAAGTTAGTAGAAGTGACTTTCCTTGTTAACAGTTGCAATATAAACTAACAAATTCATGGATATGTGTAGCTCATTTAATAGCTTGAATAACAATTTATTGCTCCTAAAAACACTGCCATAAGTGGGGGTTGTTTTATTTTATTTCATTGTATCCAGTTTTCTTTGGCCTTACTCTGTACATGTTTTTGCTGTTTTCCTTTTGTTAAAAGGAAAACAAAAATATATTCGAAAACTGTATCTCTTTCCATACATTCTTATCTGATGAAAAACAGATTTTATGACTTTTTTCTTTTGATACTTTTAAAGCATCAAAATATTTTCATTTTAAAATTGAAAATGATTTTGCGATAAATTCGATATTTTTGTTTTATTATTTTATATTAGTTTGACATCTGATATTGTTGTGATACGATTTATATGCTGTATTTTTTATCTTTAAAATAAAACAAAACACTCTTCATTAAAGTCTCATTTTAAAATTCTTTGAAAATGTTGTTGATTTTTTTTTTGGCATGTAGACAAATAAACCCACATTATTAGCCATAAAATTGTTGCCAAATTTTTCATTATGAACATTAAAAATTTTGTTTATGGTTTGATGAATTTGAATTATAATATTTTTTGTAATGTGATGACTAGGGCAAGGATTTTGATGAATGTGTACTTTTTTTATACTGAAAAGTTTAAACTTTAAATATTTAATAAATGATATCGCCCTGCTCTAGCTAATTTCATCATATAAGTTTATATTGTTAATAACATGTATCATTCTCATAAAAGTTAGTTTCAACACATTTAGGCAGTATTAAAACATGTCATTTTAGGAATTTTAATTATTTGGAAACAGTACTAATAAAGATATAAATCCCCTGTAATCTTTACAGACGATTAATTTTGATATTATTGATAGAGTAGAATATGCATACGAGTATGTATATTAGGGTTATAACTTTTTTTGGACGTCATTCTCCCAAGGGTCTATCTTATGGTCAATATTGTATTAATGATATAAAAAAAATTTCAGATCAATTTCGTTAAAAAACCGCACGCACTGAAGGCGATTTCTAAAATGCCTTAACGATTTTTTTATTATGTTTTAGAAACTATATTTTTTCATTTCCATTGATACAAGAACAGACTTCATCAATGAAAATAACATGACTTATATATATAGATATGATAGTCAGACCTAAAGAGACAACAAATTTTAGTTTTTTGTAACGTAGTGCTATTAAAAACTTCAAAGCGTTTGGTGGGTGAACTTTTTTAACGATTGCGAAAAACTAACAACGCAATTCTAATTATTTTTTTTTTATGCCCTACTCGATTTTACCTTGGGAGATTAGATATTTGCAAAAAATGCAAAAAGTTATAACCCTAATGTATATTCTTTTATATTCTAATATTCTGAAAACACATAAATTAATTATCTTAAACATAAAGCATCATCGTAATGTCCTTGATATACAATAATGACCCAATTTATGAACTAATGAATAAAATGTCATTACTAACAAAAATACGAAAACAAACAAATTAATACAAATATGGACTTACCATTAATTGTAGCAAAGCGATAAAATGTATTTATGGACATTGGCTAAGGAGACCCAAATTAGTGCTAAAAATTAAACTATTAATATTTATTTCTTTAATACCCAGGCAGAAATTTCAAACCTTACCAATAATGTTGTGTTGGTACAATACAGGGATTAAGAAAAATACAACATTACGAAAAATACAACAAAAAAATTAATTAATAGAATTTTAGAAATTGCAATCGGTGCCGTAGGTTATGGGCCAATATGACCCCGGATAACGTTTTTTGTAATCAGTTTAACATTGCCCATATCGTAATGATAGATTCTTATTTTGGTTATACCCCTAATGTACATATTGCAATTTTGGTAAAAAATGTGTTTTTAAACTAGCTACTCTGAAGAAAACTTTTGCAAATATAAACTTTTTTGCTTAAAGTTTCTAACATAAGGGTTTAGGCATGCTTATATATTACATCACATTTTAAAAAATGCTGAAAAGATTTTTCGCGATTTGCAAAAAAAATTTTACATGTATCTAAAAAGTTTTTTTTTGCAGACACTAATTATTCACATTAGCCTTTATTACGCGCGGGTTTTAAGACTCATAGTCCTCACTTTGACAAAAGTACATATCGGCATGTTTGACTGTTCGTCGACTAGCTCTGTCGGCTAAGGCGGGGGTTTTTGGTACTCTTGTCCAAAGAACGCGTAAGCATAAAAAAAAATTGTCATGCCATAAATAAAAATCGCCTAATTAAAAGAGCTACAAGGAATATACTTTAAAATTCAAACTTTCACTAAATATTTAGAACTGGTGTGATGTTAACCAGTGCGAGTGCATTTTTCCCTCCCGAATTAATCAAAACGCCAATGACGATTTGGACACTCGGTATTTTGAAAATCGTCCCTAAAAAAAAGTTGTGACAAAACTTATTTTGGTTTACATTTTATGGAATTCAACATTCCCTTTTTATTTAGCAAATTTGGCAATTCATTTTTAAAATTTAATTAAGTTTAGAAGAAAAAAAAATATATATATTTCATTGTTTTAATTTATAAAAGTTTTAAGAAAAGTTTTTAGGTATAATTTATGTTAACGTTAATCTATTTTAATAGTTCACTATATATGTAATTATTTTTATTTACTTAGATTTTAAATAGTAGATTTAAAAAAAAAAAACTTACATGTTTTGATGTTTCATTATAATCAAAATAAATGTAAATATATAATTTTGGTTTAAGAATTAAATTAATTCCATTGAATTTAAATATTAATGAAATTTAAAAAAATTATTTAGTTATAAGTCTAATGAAAGAATTGTTTTGAAGAGTTTACAAAACGTTAACCTATTTGCCTAATGTGTTTGCCGTACGTAGGGTATTACTATTGGTTGAGTACATAACAAAAGAAATTGAGTTTATGTATTCATTGAACTCTTGTGGATCGTATTTGATACTGTACTTTTGGGTTTTGTTTTGTATTAAAAAAAATATAGAGTAAAAGGAAAAGAAAAAAAAACTTACATTCTTTTTGTTTAGTGTTTACCTCAGTTAATCCAATTTTCAAGGTTTTTCTGTTGTTGTACCAAATATTTAAACAAACTGTTGTTGTAGTAATGATGATTTGCAATATGTTAATTATGATGTTTCCAACATGATGATCTCGATGAATGTACATTTATCGGAGTCACGTATTCACTAATAAAAAAAACTTTAAACCTTTGGAAAAGAAATTGGTAATTAATTAAATATTTTCACATTTATGCTATTTACACTTGATAAAACTTTTCCTCTTTTTTTTTTATTCAAATTTATATAAATCTAAATTTTTTTAATTTATTTGATTTTATTTAGCTAATACGGCCTAAATTTCCTCATATAATTAAAAATGCATTTAATTCATATTTTGCCCAACGTTTCGTGAATTTTATGTTCACTTTATCAAGGGATCCGTCTATTTAGATTAAAGAAAATTAATTTAACAATATTACAATAATCATTTATCACAAAACAAATATAACTTACAGTGAAAAAAACTTTTTAATTACATTTAATAAACAATAATTTGTTGTTGACAAACATAAAACATTAAACATGAAATAACATTAAACACAAACTTAAAATTATATCACAGCTTTATATTATTATATTGCAACACGGTAACTAGCATTTAGGTTATGCGTATCTTCTTTTAAATTCATCGTCTTTTTTATTTGTTGTTGTATCCTTAAAGTTTCTATTGTGAATCGTTTCTTTTAATTTTTTTCCCTGTCTAATATTCTAACTTTTTCAAAATCAGCTGTATGTTTTGTGTTTTTAATGTGTTGAGCTAACGCGGTACTTTCTTTTAGTTTACTTATGTATATCCATTTTATGTTCTGCTATTCGTGTTTCTAATGTTCTCTTTGTCGTACCAATGTAAATTAGATCGCAGCTTTGATCATTACTCCCTCTACATTGTATTTCATAAACAACGTTGCTTTGTTGTTGTTTGTTGATTGCTGTTTTAGTGTTTGTAAATATTGTGCTTAAAGTTTGGTTTGGCTTGTAAGCAAAACATATCGCTCCTTTACTTGTATAGTGTCATAACTCAAAATATTTGATTTTGCAGAAAACCCGTTTAAAGTTTACTATTGAAACTGGTTTTTAATTGAAAAAGGCCGGTACATAGAAAATGTAATAATGGCGTGTACTCTTCTCAAACGGTGAGTTTAAAAGATATTAATACGAATTTTTGACACAATATAAAGCACGACATAACGAATAATTCTGCATCATTAACTCAAAAAACGGATTTTTTGAGTTATGACACTATACAAGTAAAGGAGCGATATGTTGTTTGCTTCTATTGTTTCCCTTATATTCTTATTGTTAGTCAGGCCAGGGATGTATTTTACACTGTAAAATATTTTTTTCTCACTTTCTAGATTAGAGTGACCAGGCGTTTTATTTTGTATTTTATTTAAAGAATTTTCAATTAGTGTTTTAACAAGATTTTTTGGAAAGCTGTTTTCTGTTAATATATTTGTTATCTTATTTATGTTTTTTGAGTAATATTGTTTGTCGCTAATGGTGAGAACTCGCTCTATAAAATTTCTGGCTGTGTTGATTATTTGATTGTGTGGTTGTGTTGCGTTATAGTTCATGATTCTACCAGATGATGTTTCCTTTGCATACCAGTCAAAGATTATTTTATTTTCAGAAATGCGTAACATCGTGTCCACACGCAAAAAAAAAATCTGTGTAAGATTGAGCAATCCTGCTTGGTAAAACTTTTTTCATACCAAAAATTTTTTTTTACCAAATTTTTGCTAATATTATGCTTGTCGATGTTAAAGAAACATAATTCATTTTTTATGTAAAATAACCAAGTAGCTTGCTCAATAACGCAAATTACCTGCACAAAAATTTATCGAAAGAAAACAACAAAAAAACAAAACAAATACAGACCGCCATTTTCATTTTGTAATTTTGTGTGCGTGCGTTGTTCGTTTATTTTTTGTGTTATAAAAACGTAAAAAGGAAATTGATATATAAAATAAAAATAAATTAATACATAAATAAAAATAAATAATTAGTTTTCTAAAAGATAAATAAATGTAAGATAAAAGAATGTTAAAGTTAATTTTGCTTTCATCACTTAAAACACCATTCAATAAGAAAAACCAATGGAGTTCCAGACGTATGTTTCGATGAATAACAAATGGAATGATAAAGTGAGTATACCCGCATTCCGAAGACACCAATAAGGTTTAATAGATTTTTAGTTAAAAATTAGTGTTTGGTAATAATTTTATATTTTTACAGTACGCTAAATAAATTTTTGAAGTTATGGAGAATCCTTCACTACAATAAAGAGCGTGGACACCAATCCTGCCCTTAGTTATAAAATTAAAACCTAAAAACCCAAAGCCAAGGGAGTCCATACCTGTTTTGATGAGTTACAAATGGAATGACAAAGTAAGTGTTCCTCCTTACCAAGAGACCAATGGGGTTAACCAATTTTTTAAATTAAAAATTTATGTTTTGTAATAATTTTCTATTTTTACAGGATGCTTTTAAATAAATTCGTGAAGCTATAGCGGATCCTTTACTTCAAGAAGAAGCGTAGGCAGCAGTCACTCGAGAAAATTGTACAAAAAGGGTCAGTTGCTCGGTGGTAAATTAAATCCTACACAACATTTATTATATTAATATGGATTTATTCTGTGAAAATTTTAAATTCAACAAATATACAAATTTTTACAAAAATTTATAGAAAATTTATTTAAGAATAAATGAGGTAATTTTTAGCATTATTTTTAGTCAGCTTTTCAAATAATTTTGGTATAAATCACCATATTTCTTTTGGTATATTTTACCAAGTTTTTGCTTAAATAGCATTAGCATTTTCTTCAAAATTTTTTACATAAGTGTTTTGGCTAAATTACGAAAACTACTTCGTCGGTTGTAGTTTTAGCATATTTTTGGTAAAATTATGCCAGATTTTTGCTCACTCCGACACAAGTTTTTTTTTGCGTGCAGGTAAGCAATTCCTGTTTTATTTTGTACTTCAATCGTGAATTGTATTTTTTATGACATTCGTTAAGAGTTTTCAGAATTTCATCTTTATCGTCAAATTTTATTATAGCTAGAATATCATCTACATATTTTGCTATGTATTTAATGTGTATATTTTTATTCTCTAATTCTTTAATTTTTTCGTCAAGAAGAGTGTCTAGGACCACATCAGCGATGGTTGGTGAGAGGGGGTTACCCATCGGCATACCAAAAATTTGGTTAATAATTTTTTTATCATAAATAAAATAATTATTGTCAGTAAGGCAAAATTTGAGAATGTCTAGAAACTTGGAGCTTGGAATACGTGTAAAATCTTTTAGAACATTCCATTTAGCCATTATATTTTTAATTGCAGTATGAACTGGGATGTTGGTAAACAATGACACGACGTCGAATGATACCAATATTTCCCCGGAGTCGATGTTTATATTTTCTAATTGTGCTTTTAGATGTGATGAGTTTTTTATGTTGTATTTGTCAGAAATTATGTTTTTTAAGATTTGTCCTATATACTTAGATAATTGATAGCATGGTACCTGCATTGAGGATACAATTGGTCTTAGAGGGATCCCTATTTTATGAATTTTTGGTAATCCGTATATTCTTTGGGCTGTTGCCGCTGAACAGAATAGCCGTCGTTTTTGCCATGCATCTATGTAACCATTTTTGTGTAGCTCCGTTATGATATTGTTGTTGTCTTTTTGTAACCTTGGTGTTGGGTCCACTCTAATTGCACGGTATGTGTTATTGTCATCTAATAGTGTTTGCATTTTGTCTTCATAATCGGTTTTATACATCGCTACCGTTTTATTACCCTTATCCGCTTGTATTACTATTATGTCATTGTGTTTTCTAAGGAATTTTCTAGTCTTATCAAAAACTGTAAGAATCAGTTTTTCTCTGGGTGTATTTCTTATCTTTCTGTTAAATTCTGTGACTTTATTTGCTAGCTTTGTTCTGACAACGTCTTTTTCTCTGTCTGTATTGTCCTCTATTGCTTGAATGCATTGCTCTACATCTGCAATTATATGTAATGGTGAAAAGTTCTTCCTGTTTATGGGTAGAGCAAATTTTTTTCCTAGGGAAAAAAATTTGTTTTACTCTATTAATGAATTAACTCTTTTAAACTTGTTTTTTTTTTTTGTTTGTCAATTGTCCGTCTGTCTTCTCCTAATTTTACAAATATTAATATTCTTTTTTTTATATATGTAGGTATAAATGATATTATTCTAAATTATTAAGAACCTTTTTAAAGATTATTTTTTGTTTTAAGATAAATTCACTGCACTTTTCTATTTAATATCAATTTTTATTTTATTTTTATGTTGGTTACCACAATTTTTTTTGGGGTTTTGCTCCCTTCTTCGATCAACACGTCTTTCCGTCGAGTTAAGTAAATCGAACTGATGGGGAACTGCAAATCCCAAAATCAAAAGGGAGAAACACAAAATTTCCTTTGAGACAATTCCTGTTATTTTTAAATATTCCTTTATCGTCTATTTTTACTTAACCTTTTCGAGGGAATTATTTATCTGGTCTATGTATATAGAATTTCACTCATTAATCTATAATGGAATTTTTTTTTTGTTTCTTTTTTATATAGTAAATAATAAAATAAAGGGGGTATTACCTTTTTGAGGAAAAATTCAGACAAATTATTTAAGGATACTTTGGAGTTCCCAAACGTTTTAATTTAATAATGATTTTCCTAATAAAATAAAATTAATTTATGAAAATAAAAATATTCTTTTGACCACATGGGTAACTTGCTTACCAAGCTGTCTTCTAATTAATCGATAAAAATCCGTAATAATGCCAAAAAATTAACTATTAAATGAAAACCTTTTAAGGTTTTCAGAAGATTTTAATTCTCCAGACAGAAGTATTTTGAATATAATCTTTAATTAAAATCTTTAATTTTTTATATGCAACTTTTATTTTAAGATAACTTTTATAATAATGTAACTTTTCTTACGACTCGTCGATGGAAAAAGGAAGTTAAAATTAATCACATGCTGCAATCTAACTCTTAATTAAGAGAGGAATGAAACATTTAATGTTTTATATCAGAATTCAATCAGCTGATACAGGTATAATTTACATAGCTATTGGGGGGGAAAAAATAAACAGTGTTGGCACAACCGAATTTGTTAACATGAAATTTGACAATCCTAGACATGAAATTTGACACTCCCATTTAAAGGTCTGTCAATATTTTTATAAGGCTTCTAATAACGACAATGGCTTGAATATATTAAAAAAATAGTTTAATGTTTTGAACAATAAATATGGATTTTGTTTTACCCAGAAAAATCTGTAACACCTTTATGTATACATACAGAAAATAAACTTAAAAAAAAATTATGGAGTTGCAAAAAGAAAGCGCAAAATTAATAAAATATCGAAAAAACCGCGATAATTGACATGTGAAGAGAAAACTCACTATGAAGGCTTTAGGCAAAATCGCTCATAAAATTTTATAAAAAATCGCCCAATTGCAAAATATCACAAAAATGTGAAAATAGCCTAAAAAGAAAAATAGGAAACTTTGCCCAAAATTAACAAAAAACAGCCTAAGAAGGAAATCAAAAATGACACAAAATAAAATAAAAACAGATTTTCCCCATAGCATATTTCCCTAAAACACATACTACGCAAAAAAAGTTTTATTTTGCGATGAGGGTGGGCCAAAGGCCTGATTCGCAGAAAAACATTTAATACAAAAACAAATAAACTGAAAAGAGGTATGGAACGAAATTTATACCAATCCACTTTGGCTGAATTTTCAATTGTGGCGTCAAAAAAAAAAATTCAAGTAGAGATTTTCAAAATTTTTTGACTGAGTTCTATTCCTAATGTATGTATTGATAAGAAAAAAGTTAAAAAAGTCATGACAGTTGGCAACCCTGTATATGTGTAAACAGCTGCTAATGTTTACAATTTTTATAACATGTGTTACAAGTTGTGAAGCAAAAAAATTTTAATAAAATTTATAATTTTTTGCACTATTTAGATTAGAGCTTCTCACTAACTTTTGCTTCGCGACCCCTTTTCAATATTTCAAATTTCACGCGACCCCCCACATTAAAAAAACAAGTGAGAAAATAAAAGACATACAAGGCTGACCATATTGTCCTCTACACCAGGTTTTCCCGAAAATGGGTCTCAAGTCCAAACATGGACTGATTGGATTTTTTGAGATCTTTAATTTGTGTAGAAAACACACAGAAGCGAAAATTTAGGGAGATAGGCTTTTTTTACTGCCAATAGACCGATTTTACTGAATGTCGAGCGAAATTTTTATATGAGAACTAGGAATCGCAATTTCCCGCACTTTTGAATTTCCCGGGAAAGCGGGAAAAAATTTTAAATTTCCCGGGATTCCCGGGATCCCGCACTAACAACCATTAATATTTTTGTGTTAGTTTTTAACAATTTTTTTGAAAAAATGGGAATTCTATCAAGGCATATACATAAGATACATGCAAAATAAAATAATAATTCAGTGTTGTAAACCATAAATAAGAAATTAAGCTAAGAACTGTATTTAAAAAATAAATTAAACCATGTCCTGTTATAATTTAAAAAAATAAATAATTTAAAAAAATAAAATTTGCTGTTTTTGGCGTAGACATTTTAGTAAGAAAAAAAATGTTTTTGCATATTTATGCAGATTTTTACGAAAATGTATAATTTTTCTTATTTTGTCATAAATAACAAAACTAAAAATATTACACAAATTAAAACTAAATTAAAAGTCAGTGAAAAGAAGTTTAATAGTGGTATAATTTATGTGTTATGCACAAATTGATTCATAGTATTTATGAACTAATTATTAAGGCCTTTATTCATAATACTTAATGTATACTTAAAGTAGGTTTATTTGACAATATTCATGCAATATCAGTCAAATAAACCTACTCATTATGAGTAGCCCAGTAAGAGTTTATTAAATTCTTCATAATATTTATGAACTTTTTCATAGTATTTATGAAAAATTTTTAATATGTGAAATTGAAAAATATAATAATTTTTTGATGAATAAAAAGGTTCAACAATTTTATGAAAGGCTTATACATTTTTAAGAATTTGTTCATAAATACAATGAATATCGTTCATTGGCAATCTGTTTTTTTCTGTTTAGAAATAAAAAAATATTTTTTTAATTTTTTAATCAATTTTTTGAAATTAAAATACAAAATCATACACTTCTGTGTCGGTATAAAGTCACAAAGTTCATATGTTTTGCTTTTCTTATGAAAAATATTTTTTAATACTTTTTATGTTTTTAGTAAATACCCAGCAAAAATTGGCATTACCAGTAATCAGTTTTGTAATCCGAAACAACTGTTAATAAGTAGTTACTTATTGAATGAAACACTAATTATTTTAACAAGGGCGTGAGACAAAAATAACTAGTGAAGAGTATGGAGATAAATAAGTAGTTACTGCCTCGGATTACAAATAAGGAGCAAAAACCCATTACCAATAAGAAGTAAAATAATAAGTTAATTAAAACTTTTAAAATTTAACTTGTTTTTACTAAAACTTAAAAATTGCGTAATTTTTATTAAGTTTTTAAGTAATTTTTAAGTTAATTGAATTGTAAAGGTAAAAAACTGCAAGTGCAAGAAGATATTATTACTTAGAGGTGCTTTTAGAACATATTACTGAGAAGTAGTTACTTTTGGGCATAAAATAATGTTAATGGTAGTGGGTACTCATTATAAATAATGTACTTGGTAATGATTACTTTTCACAACTCATTACCATGTTTTTGCTGGGTATTTTTGAATTTTTAGTGCATATTTTTGATTTTTAAGTGCATATTCTAAGCACATATTTTCAATTTTGTAGTGCATGAAATTCGGAGCCCTTATATTTAAAAATTTATTTACCTCAATACAGCAGTTAACTTGATTATGTACATTTTTCAAAATTCCCGGGAATCCCGCACAAATTTCCTGGGAATGCGGGAAATAAAAAAAGACGAATTTTCCGGGAATCCCGGGACGGGAAATCCCGTGATACATTCTCTAATGAGAATTAACTGTAAGTCTAAAAATGGTCCAATTATAATCAGATTTGAAAAGGTTACCAATGTACACGTTTAACAAACCCGACCAAAATTTTTGTCAACAATTTCCTTTTTAATAAATTTTAAGATATTTTTACGAACATCGGAAGGGTGATTTGTATGGGCCCAGCAAAAACTGACATTACTAGTAATGGGTTTTGTAATCCGAAGCAAATGTTAATCACTACTTACTTATTGAATGAAACACTAGTTATTTTAACAAGGGCGTGAGACAAAAATAACTAGTGAAGAGTAAAGAGATAAATAAGTAATTACTGTCTCGGATTACGAATAAGTAGTCAAATGTCATTATCAATAAGGAGTAAAATAACTAGGTATCAAATGGGATTAAAAAGTAGTTACTTTGAGCTTTTAAATAACTAGTTTTGTATATTTTACAAACCCGGATCTAATACATCCTGATATTTTTGTTATTTTTTAAAAAAACTTAGTTTTTTTTTACATTTTATCAATGTATGTTACGGCCGCAATTTTTCTTAAATTCTTATTCCAATTTACAGACGTAAGTAAGACAAAAGAAAATTACAGAAAACGTGATGATTTACTCTGAAAAATGAAATCTATACATTTTTTTTGTTTGCTTAAGTCTTAATTTCCCAATTAAACTTGAAAATAAGTACTTTTTTCACACATTATTAACAACCAGTTATTTATATTATTACAAATAAGTAATTTTATATGATAATAAAAGACACTAGTTACTTTTCGGACTAAAGTAATGCAGATGGTAATGAGTAGTGGTTATAAGTAATGTGTTTGGTAATCACTACTTTGCACCACACATTACCGAGTTTTTCCTGGGGGACTACAAGATTTCTTTTAAATTTTGAATGATTCATTGTGAATACTTTTACGTTCTAAATTTCGAAAGCATACGGTTTCAAGATTATTTTTGCCAATTTTAAAGGGGACGTTTGTATTTTTAACATTTTAGCTGTTTTCAAAGTCCCCAATTGAGCAGAAATTTTTTAGTATGTAGTCCTTGCGATCATAACCTAAAGTCACAGACTAATACAGACTCGACATAAGTGACAGGTGTCAAAAAAGTATTTCTTAACTATATGGTTAATTTTTTAAAATTTTTCTACGAATTAGGTAAGAAAGAGAAAGCTAATATAACGCGCCATAAGAAAAATAGATGCCAGATCGGTTTTTGTTGTTTCACTCACTCTTCAGTCGTAGAAAGTGTTGCCATGTTAGCTAAAAGCCGCTCTGTTTTCTCCTAAAATTGCTTAGTTTTTCCCCATTTTTTGTTATAAAACTCTACTGTCGAGTCTGTATATAGTCTGTGCTAAAGTAGTCAGATTTAAAAATTGTACTTTTTAAACATTTTAGCTAATTTTGAAGCCCTAAAGAGCTATGAAGCTGAAAATGGCCAAGTTGATAGTATTGAAGATGGAGCATATCCTAAAGTTGTCAGATTTAAAATTGTTGCACTTTGGACGGAAAAATTATATGAATTATGGGAAAATTATGTTTTACGGCATGCATATAGTATTTTTCGGTGTAAAGGTGGAAAGACGAAAGGAAAAAGGGGGTAAATTGAATTCTATATTTTCCAGAGTTTATTGAAGCCTACTAATAAGCTGAAAAGCTAAAAATAGGCATACATTGGCAGATCCTAACGTAGCCGTATATTTTTATAACTCAGCAATTACCAAAAAAATATGCTTTGCTTTTATATTGTAGAAATTTTAATTTTAATAATTTTAGCACGATGTTTACTAAACTTTTCGCGACCCCCTAGAAATGCTTCCTCGACCCCTAGGGGGTCGCGACCAACCGTTTGAGAACCATTGATTTAGATTATTTTCCAAGTAACTGTTTCATTATGAGCTATTTCGGTTTTGACATTTTAAGATTTTGACTAAAACTTAAACCAACATAAAAAATTAGCAATCACCCAATTTTTAATTTCGAATTTTCGCACAAAAAGCCATGAAAATGTACCCAACAAATTTGGGTAACTTTTTATATAAAACATGCCCTAAATTTGTATAAACATTTTTTAGCGAATTTGAATTTTTGCGCAATTTTGCATACAAAATTGTTGTAAAATGCAAAACACATTAGAATATCAGTCAAAATCCACACTATGTTTACAAATTGATATCCATCCATCTGTTTGTCTGTCTTTGTCGGTGTTTGTCGATAGAAAACTTTTTAATGAAATGAATAAATGTTTTATAAAAACAAAAAAAAAAATAATTGAACAAAATATGTATGTATGAAAAAAATTGTAAATAAATATTGATGAAAAAAAATATTGATTGAAAAAAATATTGATTGAAAAAAATATTGATGAAAAAAAAATATTGATGCAAAAATATATATTGATGAACAAAAATATTGATGAACAAAAATATCGATGAAAAAACGATTGATGAACAAAATATTGATGAAAAAAAAGTTCAGGGTGGAAAAAAAATATTGAGGGGAAAAAATATTGCTGAAAAAAATATTGATGAAAAAAAAAATATTGATGAAAAAAAAATATTGATGAAAAAACATATTGATTAAAAAACATATTAATGAAAAAAAAAGTATTAAAAAAAAAAATTGGTGGAAAAAAAATATTGATGAAAACTAATTAAGTAACGTTTTATTCACCAGCTGGAAAATATTTTTTGTTTCATCACAAGGTGAATATTATCCAAGTTACAAACCCAAGTTACTAAAATTTTTGGTTTTAAGAAAATGAAAATAGTATTTCTTAACTGAGGTAGCGTCCTTCTAATTTTTTAAAATTAGACACCAGCCTAAAAATATTATCATGTTAACAAAAAACAAAAAAAAACTCTGCCACTCAATAAGCATAAATAATTCAGTTTTATTTTCTCATTTTCTATACTTACCAAAACGTCAAACACTTAATATGCATTAATTTAACTTAACTTCCTTGCTTGATAGCTTTATTTTGTTTCCTATTTTCGTCATACTCTAAATAGTGATTTCGAATATACCTAACTACTTTTCCTACACTAATAAGAAAACAAGTTAGAGTGATGAATTCGGCTGTGCCGAATCTTTTATACCCTCCAACATATTGAAAAATTAAAAAAAAATGTGCAGTTGATTTTTTCGGGGCTCTTCGGCGAGAGCGGTGAGGGTCCCTCACTAAGGGACACCTTATCCCACAAAAGTATGCCTGCCGAAAAAAACGTAGTTTCAAAATACCCCTGGTAAAAGTGTATGACTTTGAACTTCTTTACATATATAAATGTTTAATTGTTTATCAAAATAACATGTAAAAAATTGTGTTTTTCAGAGCCTGGTTTGTATTTCAAGTGGGAACTTTTTTCACTCTTTTTCGATTCAGCCCATTTACGAACTTAACTTGCCTAGGACCATAATACATATTCGTGCCAAACTTCAGGAGGAATGGTCTTTAATTTATGACTGCATCTTGTTAACTATAGGATCCCTAAAGGATCCTATATAAAAATTCCTTATATTTTATAAAAATTTAATAATGTTTTTTATGAAAATCTAAAACAGAATAAATTTATTTTTAATATTTTTCAAAAAAACAATTTTAAAGTTTGACAATAAAAACCAATTAAAATAAAACACTGGAGAGTATGTAGGGAGGTAGTCCCTACATTACTCCCCTTCCTTAAAAAAAAAGTATTTAATACAACAAAACCTAACAATGTTACTGGGAGGGAAAGTAGTAGTAGTGCCATTAGAAATTGTGTCTGAAATTTCCGGTAGTTAATTTGATTCTTTTTGAATTGCTTAATTTGTCTCTTAAGTCTCTGTTCTATTTCATTCTATTCATGCTTTGAATAAGCACCTGAATGTCTTATTTTGAATTGACATAGGTTGCTTATGCTGCTAAGATCCTTTGAACCATTGATATTTTTGCTTGCATAATGCCCACTGTAGCGATCCTCTTAAAAATTGATCTGTAAAATTCCTGAATGCACAAACTCTTATTGTCGCATAGGAATTTGTGTGTAGACCAAAAAATTGTTTTGAACAAAAGAAAATTGATTGATGAGCTTCTTCAGTTCTCTACAAAATTTGAATGCTCCTATTTTTCCGAAATCAATAGGCAATCTTGATTATTTTTGATGCATCTTTAATTTAATCATCATCGTGTAAATGAGTAATATTAATTGCTGCCTTTATTTTATTTTTTGTAGTTGTCCTTCTTTGTGCCAGCTCCTGGCAAGATCGCCAAATATAGGATCCTTAAAGGATCCTATATAAAAATTCCTTATATTTTATAAAAATTTAATAATGTTTTTTATTTGAAAATCTAAAACAGAATAAATTTATTTTTAATATTTTTCAAAAAAACAATTTTAAAGTTTGACAATAAAAACCAATTAAAATAAAACACTGGAGAGTAATAACCCAACAAACCAAAAGATATTGCTTGTATATCATAATAATATAATATCAATGATAAGTTTGCCCGAAAATAATATTATACATGATACAAATATAATACGGGTAGCTGCTGAGAAGGTACCTATCGTTATAATATCGATATTCAAATAAAAAATTACAATATAACTATATCGAAAATTTTAAGCAGCGCAACAATAATTTCGATAAATTCCTGGAATTTTATCGTTATTTTATCATTATTCCATTAAAATATGATATCTTTTCGATATCAATATAAACCAAAAATATAATATTTTTTATGATATCTAAATGATATTAAAATTAATAAACGGTTTTTTTTTTTAATTTTTTGCTTTTAATGCATTTTTTGACTTAAAATAATTTACATCAATAACAAATAACAATTAATTTAAATTAAAAAAATTACATAAATGAAGAACAATAAAACAGCATGGAAATATTGACTTGTTCCTTGCACACGTTCATCGGCTATGGATTTTCGCAAACTATTTCCAGCTTCTGAAAAAATAAAAAGTTTAAAATTAAATTTTACTGACGAAAACTAAATTTTTTTCCTAAAGAAAAAGTCTCATACTCTAAGACATTTTTGCTATAAAAAATGTTTCATATTCCAAGATATTTTTCCTATAGAAAAAGTATCAGATTCTGAGACATTTTTCCAATAGAAAGTCTCAGATTCTGAGACATTTTTCCTAAAGAAAGTCTCAGATTCTGAGACATTTTGCCTATAGAAAAAGTCTGAGATTCTGAGACATTTTTCCTATAGAAAAAGTCTCAGATTCTGAGACATTTTTCCTATAGAAAAAGTCTCAGATTCTGAGACATTTTTCCTATAGAAAAAGTCTCAGATTCTGAGACATTTTTCCTATAGAAAAAGTCTCAGATTCTGAGACATTTTTCCTATAGAAAAAGTCTCAGATTCTGAGACATTTTTCCTATAGAAAAAGTCTTAGATTCTGAGACATTTTTCCTATAGAAAAAGTCTCAGATTCTAAGACATTTTTCCTATAGAAAAAGTCTCAGATTCTGAGACATTTTTCCTATAGAAAAAGTATCAGATTCTGAGAAATTTTTCCTATAGAAAAAGTCTCAGATTCGGAGACATTTTTCCTATAGAAAAAGTCTCAGATTCTGAGACATTTTTTCTATAGAAAAAGTCTCAGATTCTGAGACATTTTTTCTATAGAAAAAGTCTCAGATTCTGAGATATTTTTCCTATAGAAAAAGTCTCAGATTCTGAGACACTTTTCCTATAGAAAAAGTCTCAGATTCTGAGACACTTTTCCTATAGAAATAGTCTCAGATTCTGAGACACTTTTCCTATAGAAAAAGTCTCAGATTCTGAGACATTTTTCCTATAGAAAAAGTCTCAGATTCTGAGACATTTTTCCTATAGAATAAGTCTCAGATTCTGAGACATTTTTCATATAGAAAAAGTCACAGATTCTGAGCCATTTTTCCTATAGAAAAAGTCTCAGATTCTGAAACATTTTTCCTATAGAAAAAGTCTAAGATTCTAAGACATTTTTCCTATAGAAAAAGTCTCAGATTCTGCGACATTTTTCCTTTAGAAAAAGTCTCAGATTCTGAGACACTTTTCCTATAGAAAAAGTCTCAGATTCTGAGACATTTTTCCTCTAGAAAAAGTCTCAGATTCTGAGACATTTGTTCTATAGAAAAAGTCTCAGATTCTGAGACATTTTTCCTATAGAAAAAGTATCAATTCTGAAATATTTTTCCTACAGAAAAAATCTTAAATTCTGATACATTTTTCCTTTAAAAAGTCTCAGATCCTGTGAGATTTTTTCTAAAATATGTTAATTGGGGACTTACTCTGTGGAAGTCAAGCCTTTTTTTACTGTTAATAAAGCTTCAGCTAAGAATCCATATCCACAAAATATCCAAATTCGTGATGAAACCTAAAAACACACCATGAAATATTAACAGAATACAATTATTAATATAGTTATGTAAGCATACATACCTTGGGTTTAATTATTGCATTGTGGGAATGATGAGAATTGCTAGTACAAGGAGCAATTTTGCCAATATTGTCTCCAATAGAATACATTTTTAAAGAAAATAAAAATATTTTTTGACTGCTTTCACAAATAAATAAAATTAAAATTTACAGCCAAACTATCAAAACAAACATAAATGATTTTATTTAGATATTTTCATGATACAATTTTTTTATCATTATAATGATAATTTATAACTTACAATTTTTTTAAAAAATTATATTAGTTATGATAGAGTATTATTTTTTGGTTTGTTGGGAATAATAATAATAATTTGATCCAATGATCAGTTTTTTATTTATTTTTCCAATTTTTATTTACAACTCATTTTAAATAATTTTAACCTAACCGAGAACTGATAACAATGACCATCGTCTCGTTGTAGCGAAATCGACCAAGGGCTTTGGTGGGAATCGAACCCACGACCCCCTGTTTCATAGGCTAGCACGCTACCAACTAGCCTACAGGGGCCCCCACTGGATAGTATGTAGGAAAGTAGTCCCTACATTAACCACAGATAGACGGACATAAGGAGGGAGGGACATTCATAGAATTTTTTAAAACCGATCATGGACCAATAAAATATACACTCTAAACAACTGAGTCCAGTTTCCTACCATAAATTGTGTAAATTTTAACAAATTCAAATAATTTACTACTTTAAATGTGTAAATTCCCAATAATTTTGTTTGTAAAACTACACATTTTGTGCAAATTTACCCAATTTATAGTAGGAAACTGAAATCATTTTATTTAGAGTGTATATATCGATGAAACCCATACTGTGGTTGAGGATTATAAAAAATCTGTTAAGCAATTTTTAGTTAAAATTAAAAATTTATTTTACCATGTGCACAATTTTCTGAGCTTTCATAAATTATAAAAGTACTAAAATATGAATAATTTTGGAACGCTTAAATTTTGGCGTCCTAAAAGATGAATGACAATTATTTATGAACATTTAAAAACTTCAAAATATTTTTTTTTTTTTTAAATTCATAAAATACTCCAAAAATATTTAGAAAAGAGCACATATTTTACAGAGTATTTTATGAGTCATAAAATAACGCTTAGAAAGAGGGACCACTTAAGAAGGAAAAAACTCTCATATTGATAAGTTTTTATGAGTTTTTTCGGAGTGAAAATGGGCAGTTAAAAGAAAAATATTGTTAAATAATTTAACGAAAACTTAAAATTCTATATTTATTTTAACATGATAATGTTTTTAGCAGAGCTGTATATTTCAAATAATCATATCAAATAAAAATATTTTTTTTTTATTTAATATTTTTATTTCATAAATGAGGCATTCCACACCAAATGCCACGCTACAGAAAAACATGTGTCCCGTAAATTTCTGAATAGATTGTTTGGATAGCCCTATATGAAACTAAGAAAATTGCGTTTTTTTTTCGAATTTTAAAAAACTGGACTTGGGAGGCGTGGTCAAATAATGGAAATATGGCAAAATTTGTGGCGAGTTGCCTTGATTACATATTTATCACATTAAAACGGAATGCACCACAATGTCAAAAATTTACATTCTTATATAGTTTTGTATGGGCTATCGATTAAATTTTTTTTTTTGCAAAATTTTCAGATCCCGTTCTGTAATTTTCCATTTTTTAAAAAAGTCAATTTATCAAAAATCTGGCCACTTTTTGTTTTCTTTTTTATTTATTTTTTTTTTAAGTTTAGATGTTTGTCCATCCACACAAAAAAATTCAGAAACACGTTCATCGTTTTTTTTTCGAGAAAATCGCATTTGAACTTTAATTTTCATAACAATTTTGTTATTTGCTTGTATTTCTTTGTTTTAAAGTTGCGAATGAGTAATATTAATTGCATAAATATTCGTCATACGCTCTGTTGACACAAGAAAATACAAGTAAATTACTAAATTGTTATGAAATTTAAAATTCAAATGCGATTTTCTCGAAAAAAACGAAAAACGTGTTTCTGAATTTTTTTGTATGGATGGACAAACATCTAAACTTAAAAAAAAAAAAAAATTAAAAAAGAAAAAAAAAAAAAAAAGTGGCCGGATTTTTGATAAATTGACTTTTTTAAAAATGAAAAATTTCAGAACGGGTTCTGAAAATTTTCCAAAAAAAAAATTTTTAATCGATAGCCCATACAAAACTATATAAGAATGTAAGTTTTTGAGATTGTGGTGCATTCCGTTGTAATGTGGTAAATATTTAACCAAGTCAACTCGCCACTAATTTGACCATTTTTCCAATATTTGACCACGCGTCCTAAGCCCAGTTTTTGAAAAATTGAAAAACCAAAAACGCAATTTTCTAAGTTCCATATAGGGCTACCCATACAACCTATTCAAAAGTTTACGGTACACATGTTTTTTTTCGCTGGACATTAGAGCACCCACAAAATGTATGGGATGTGCAAAAGTGTATATTTTATCGCTCCCCGCTCATTTTCGGTTGAGTTGGGAGTAAAAAATAATATCTATCCAGAAATTGGACTTCTAGGTTGCAAAGAGACCAAGCAGTTTGAACTTTTGACCTCAAAAATGGGCTAAAAAACCTTTATAGATTAATTTGGCTGTAACTCTTAAAAAAAACGTTTTCGCAATTAACTTTCATAGCAATTTTTATGTAGAATTAAAACGCAAAGATTTTTCTCTCATACTGTTAAGACCTAAATATGTCCGATCGCGGTGTTTTAAGCGGTTAAAGTCAAAATTTGGGTCAGAACTTTTTTTTAAAAAATTCTCGTAAATTTTTAAATTGGGGAAAATTTGAGCTCTTTGCACAATTCACTAGGGTATTGAATGTACTTTTCCAAAAATTTTTTTTTTGCAAAAATATATCGACCCTTCCATGAAAAAATCCCAAAGTTCTTCTCTGAATCTCTTTTTTTTACCATTCAACCTCAATATAGGCGAATACTCACTTTGTAATTCCGTGAGTTTCGCACCGAAACATCTGTCTAGGATTTCTCTAAATATATATGGGGTATTCAGTGCCAAATTGGACACTTTGAAAATTTTTATTTTAGATTTTTTAATTATTTTAAAATTTTTTTTAAAACCCATTAAAACCCCCATCCAAGTTAGTTTTCAAAATTTTTAAATTACCCGTTCCAAAGATATCGAATTTTCAAAAAAAAAAACAACTATCGTTTTCCGTATTTATATCAAAACAAATTCAAAAATGGTCAAAATTTTTTTTTAATTTTTGTTTTTTTATTAAAAATTCCTTAGTGTTCTAACATGCGATTTTTAAATGATTGCACTCTTTGTTTTTTTTTCAATCTTTTCTTAAAATTTTTTATTTGATTTTTTTTTTAATTTTTTGTGGTAAACTTAACATTTTCTTAAAGTTATAAGCTTAAGTAGATCGTGGGATTATGGTAATATATAAAAAAGAATTAAAAATAAAAAGGTAATTAATATATTCAGCGGTTTTTGAGTTTTTTTTTTGTTGTCTTCCAATCTTTATTAAAACACTTTGAAGAAAAAAAGATAAAATTTTAACAAATTATTTCGAATTTGGTCCATTTTTAAAGAAGTGATAAGTAAAAAAATCAGAAAAAATCCTGTTTTTTTTATAATTCCATATTTTTTGAACGGATTATCAAAAAAGATATCAAAATTTACTTGGAATGGGTTTTTGAAGGGTACTACAAAATTGAAAAAATATAAAATTAAAAATTTTCCAAGTGTCCGATTTGGTATGGAATACCCCATATATACTATGTGGAATCCTAGACTTATCTTTCGTTGCGTAAAACACGCACTTACAAAGTGAATATACCCCCATAACGTGGTTGGAGGTCAAAAAAATTGTGGTTCAGAGTAGGATTTTGGCAATTTTTCATGGAAGGGTCGATATATTTTTGCAAAAAAATTTTTTTGGAAAACTACATTCAATACTCTATTAAATTATGCAAAGAGCTAAAATTTTCCCCAATTTAAAAATTTATGACAATTTTTTAAAAAAAGTTCTCACCCAAATTTCGACTTTAATCGCTAAAAACACCGCTATCGGACATATTTAGATCAAAACTGTATGAAAGAAAAATCTTTGCATTTTGAATCTACAAAAAAATTGTTATGAAAGTAATTTGCGAAAAACTTTTATTTTAAGAGTAACAGCCAAATTAATCTATAAAGGTTTTTTAGCCCATTTTTGAGGTCAAAAGTTCAAACTGCTTGGTTTGTTTGCAACCTAGAAGTCCAATTTCTGGATAGATATTATTTTTTACTCCCAACTCAACCGAAAATGAGCGGGGAGCGATAAAAAAAACAATTATGCATATATGGGTGCTCTACTGGATATTTGGTGTGGAATGCCTCAAATTGAAATAATATTTTTAATATTTTATTTCTCAGAAAAATAAACTAAATATATTTTTATTTCTTTTTATTTCGGTTCAAATAAAAAAAAACAAAAATTTTATTTCAAAAATTTTAAACCAAATTAATTTCTTGGAAATATTTATTTGACATTTTTTTCCTCAAATAATTTTATTTTGGTTTTATTTGAATAAAAAATATTTCAAATATTTTTGTCAAATATTTTATGTTTATTTGAAAAATATCAAATAAATATTTTGGTTTTTTTATTTGCCAGATTTGTATGGAAAAAAAAATAACAAATAAATATTTTAATAAAAATGGTTGAAAATTAAAATTAAAGAAACAAATTCAATATTTGTATGTTAATGGTAACTTAAAAGTATCTTTCACATCTCAATATGATAACATAAAACGAGGAAATTAGCAAAAGCAAGTAACTATGGAACAGCGTTTTTAATATAAGCTAAAGTTTTTGAGATGCTGATGTAATTATTAAGTATAATTTTTAATCAAATATTTAGTTTTTTTAAGTCGATCTAACGGTGATCTGTAGATATGGTATTTTTGATAAAAAATTATGCCTTGAGTTCGAATATTAATATTTTTCAAGGTCGTAGGTTATATGTATGTTAAAATTGTGGAAATTGCTTCAGTGGGATAAGTAATGAAAGAAAGTGCACACACAGAAAACAGATTCAGTTGTTGCAACTGAATTGTTTGCCAACTGAATTTTTGCGGTTGCACCAACTATCACAATATTCAGTTGCCTCTACTGCCAATTCAGTTGTCTCTACCAGTAAAGATCTATCATAAGAACCGAATATTTTTATGTCAAAATTGACATTGGTTATAGTGATCGAATTTTAAAAAGCGTTATATAGTTGTACCAGTCAATATTTTTTTAAACTGTTTCTTTTGAAATAAAAATTTTTAATAGTTTTTTCTAGCAATTTTACAAATTTATTTGATTGTAAAAATTTTATAATTTAAAAAGTGAAATAAATACATGCAATAGAAAAAATAAATTAAAACTGATAATTCTGATAGAAAATTTAACATCTAAGAAATTTTCTAAAAAAAAATTGTTTCAGAATCTCTTAAGAAAACATGCCAATGAAAAAATCAAAAAAATATCTCAGACTTCAATAATTTTTTTATGGAAACATACATATGAGGAGTTCCGTTTTAGACTTAAATTTTGAGTTAAAAAAGATGTGATTTTTGTTTTGATGGCACATCGATGAAAGTTGGCATAAATATTAGATGCTATTTAAGAATAAGAAATTCGTTCGCGTCAATTAAATCGCGCAAGGGGGTCAAAAGTTATGGCGGTTTTAAGATTTAGCGGTTTTAAAAATCTTAAAAATATTTTAAAGATTTTATTTTCTACACATTTGTTGCATGCGTTATTAAAACATGCCAGGATATATCATTTCTTCTAAAATATATGATATAAATTTAACCCTTTAATGACCAAACGATTTAAAAAAAAAAAAATATCTAAGTACTTAAAATCGCGATTAATTCGCGGTAAAAGAAAAGTTTCACAATTTTTTATAACATATTTAGGCAATACGCGTTGGTATTACTGAAGAAAATCACGGAAAATCGTATCATTGTACCAGTAGTTAAAAAAAAAATCGGTGATGCTTTTTTATAACAAGAAAATTTAATATGGTCCAAAAAATCTATAATCATCAAAATTTTTTAACCCGCCTGTGATTTTATGATGACACATCAAGCGGGCTTTCATTTAAAAAAAATTTCATCCGATTTCGTGTAAAGCCTTGGATGTGCCAGATCAAAACAGGTTTAGATAAAATCATCGCGCTTTCCGCTTAGAATGGCTTAAAGTAAAAAGTCAAAAAGCAAATCAGTTCTACTCGTTAAGGCACGTCTTTTGGTGTATTAAAATGAACATGATGCATTAATTGCTACTAAAAAAAATAGGAAACAGATTTGCAAATTTCGCACAATTTTCAAAAATGCCATAAAATTTTTGCAATTTATTTTTTATAAACCCGCCAGTGATTTTTTTATGTAAACTCACAAAAAACTCGGTTTACGCAAGAGTCCACCAAATTTCGAATGAAACCGCGAATGTGCCTCGCGAAAAACTGGTATTTTAAAAAAATTACGTTTTTTCTTGCGAACTTTGATCTGCTGAAACTCCTTAACTATTCGTGGCACATTAACGGGATTAATTCCAAAATGTTAAGAATTACAACAGCTACCAACTCTAGTTCAACTTTTTTCATTTTATAGAGGGGGCCGAAATCCCTGATAAAAAAACCTCGAAAATTTAAAAACTCTTAATTTTTGGTTTCAAAATTTAACCGTCTTATAACTTCTTACCAAGCGATGAAGCATCTATCAAACCAACATTAAAATAATCTCTTATATGTACTGACTTTGTGTTATGCCGGAAAAGATTGAAATATAAGGAGAACTTAAAATAAAAGCGAAATAATGTAAAAACTATGGATTATTTCAAGCCATTTTTATCGATTTTTCAACTTTAACCCTCTGTAACTTTTACGGATAAAGTGGGGTAATCCTTAAACATTGCTCAGTGATGGTTCAAGGTCTTGTTTACACAACTGCATTTACAGTTTTTCTTAATTCCAAAAACTGCCGGTTTTTTATAACATTTATTTCAGTTTCACTGAGTTGAAATTTAAAAAAGATTTCTTGATATATCAGAATTCTAGAATTTTTTAACAGAAAAAAAAGAAAAGTCTCAAATTCTGAAATTTTTCCTATATAAAATTTTTTTCAGATTTGGAGAAAAAGTCTCAGGTTCTGAATAGGTTTTCCTACAGAAAAAGTCTCAGCTTTTTAGTATTTTTTTCTATAGAAAATGTCTCCGAATCTGAGAATAGTTTTGGATGAACCTTTCTTAATTATAATATTCTGGCATTTACAAACCTTATATTTGTTACCACTCTGTGGACACTTTGGGCTCTAAGGATTTCTTGGAAACTGTTCCAAAGTTTTTTATAGTTGGCTCAAAAACGATTTTATTGTCGACTTCTGGGTTAAACATCATTTTTAGCATCTGCATTAAAGTTGCGTGTGCAAATACCTAAAATAAGATTTATTTATTTAAATTGATTGCATTTCGGTAGTGGTATCAACTTACCGTCAAAATTTGTAACACTTTTTACGGAATTTTACATGAATTTGATTTAAAAATTTAAAAAACGTCTGAACACAATCACATTTTTGTTTTAAATGATTACTATTTTAATTTTTTTTGACGTAAAACATTTTGTAATTGAAATGAAATCCTAACGACCAATTATTAGTTAAGAATACCAATACAAATTTATAATTTAGTCAAATTTTCCAAAAATAAAAAATTATTGAAGATTTGGTTACTTAAGTTAACCAATATTTTCAGTTGTGGATACTATTACCTAATGTTTTAGGAATTTATTAATTTAAACAAATGATTATTGGTCGAGAGGGAAAATAAAGACTAAAAGAAACGGTTGTATTTACTAAATTTTTTTCAAAAACTTTATTTGTTTTAAGTTTGGGTATATTAACCAAATTATTAGTTGTTGATACATCAATTCGGTTACGATTGAAAATTAATTATTACTACTGTTATTTATTTGGTATGGTGATAAAAAATTTACAATAACAACTAAAAATGTATAAGATTTATCAAAATTCCGTTTTCATAATGGAATCCCAACTAAACATTTCTCTGTGTGCAAGAACAGTTTGAAAAATTGTGTGTATTTCAAACAATCTGAAAAGTCAAAATGCATTATTTCTGCATTTGGTAAACGAATGTGAACGAAATTCGACATTGATTGTTAATACATATATCGTTAAGAAAAATCTGTAAAACAACTTTCAGTTTAAATTAGCAAACTTTAAGCAGATTTTTCTGCTGAAATGGATTTATAGAAATTCTCTGTCATTTAGTTTAAAAAAATAACAGAATTCAACAGATTATTTTGCTAATTTTTAAGAAATATTAAATTATCCTGTTTTCAAGAAAATTTTCTAACCTGGGAAGTATCTCAACCATTATGAGCCGTCTTAAAACAAACTTTAAACCTTAATTTACTGTATTAATAACGGTTATCCTGTGTTGGAATAGCCGACCCCTACCATAGTACCCTAAATTATTTACATGCAACTTTAAACTATTTAGCATG
This sequence comes from Pegoplata infirma, assembly GCA_963921195.1. Lineage (NCBI taxonomy): Eukaryota > Metazoa > Arthropoda > Insecta > Diptera > Anthomyiidae > Pegoplata > Pegoplata infirma. The sequence goes on along the minus strand of OY992537.1, from coordinate 122,334,915 downwards.
AATATTGCATTCTTTTATTGTGTAAAAAAATACTAAAATTACCATTAAAAATGTTAGATAGACGGTGAATATATTAAAGAGAAGAGTCCTAATAAGATATAGCTGAAGTTATTTGTAGACATTATTTGCCATCTGCATACAATCGCACCAACTTTTTTTTATTTTGTATTTTGAATATTATTTTATTTTTTCATACCAAATAACAAAATATTTAAAAATATTTAGTTTTCTCTTGTTCAAATAAAATTTTAAAATATTTTATTTGACCAAAATCAAAGCAAATAAATCGTACAAAAAATTTATTTGAAACTTTTTAAAACAAATATTTGAATATTTTATTTTATTTGGCTTGAGCCAAATAAAATATTGTTTGATATTTTATTTGCATAGAACGCAAATAATTTTAAAATATTTTATTTGTTTTTAAGCAAATAAAAATAAAAACAAATATTACAATATTCGAGATATTTTCAAATAAATTAATTGGACTATACAGCTCTGGTTTTTAGGCTGGTGTCTAATTTTAAAAAAGTTGCAGGACGCCACCTCAGTTTGACTACTTATATAAGCTAACAATTAACGAAAAAGAAAACAAGAATTACTATTTTCATTTTCTTAAAACCAAAAATTTTAATAACTTGGGCTTGTAACTTGGATAATAATTGGCGAATAAAACCGATTTTCACCAGCTGGTGGATAAAAAGTAACATAATTATTTTTCAACAAAAAAAAAATTCTTTTTCATAAATTTTTTTGTTTTTTCATAATTTTTTTTTTCATCGATTTTTTTTCCGTCAATTTTTTTCTTTTCCATCAAATTATTTTTTCATCAAAGTTTTGTTTTCATTAATTTTTTTCATCAATTTTTTTCCCATCAAATTTTTTTTTTCCAATAATTTTTTTTTTTTTCATCAAACTTTTTTTATCATCAAATTTTTTTTTTCATAAATTTTTTTTTTTCATCAAACTTTTTTTCATCATTTTTTTTTATCAAAATTTTTTTTTCATAAATTTTTTTTCATTAATTTTTTTTTTCTATCAATTTTTTTCTCACCAAAAAAATTTTTTTTTCATCAATTTTTTTTTACATCAAAAAATTTTTCTTTTCATCAAAAAAATTCATCAAAAATTTTTTCACCAAAAATTTTGAGTTCATTAAATTTTTTTAACATAATTTTATTTTTCGTGAAAAACATCATTTTTTTAGCAAAACTACTTTTTTTACCAAGTCTAAGCTTTTTGCATAAAAATTTTCCATTTGTTTATCAAATGTACATAAAACAAGTGAGAGTGTTATATTCTTTGGTGCCGAATTTTTGTACTCTCAAAAATGTAAAAACACTTTTTTGCACTTATTTTTGCACTCCCTAACGAAATGTACAGCTCTTTAGGTTTTTTAATTGGGTTCTCAACTGATATTTCAATTGGTTTTGTATGGAATAGCAAAGTAATATAACATTCTTTTTTCTAAAAAAATTTGGTTTGCAAGTACACCCAAATCTACCGCAAAACATTATCATGATTTAATATTTTGGGCAAGAGTACAAAATTCGCAGACATTTTTCAAATTCCATTTCTCCAAACGAAGAAATAAGTTTTCGTTACCTCCATCTTGATACACTAACCAACTAGATTTGACGTAGGTTATTATGTAGTCGCTCTGTGACGATACACTTTCTCAAATTATGTTAGCAGTGAAAACAGCAATAAAAGTAGGTAATACTTACTTACCATAATGAAGATGGAGTAGTTTGTAGTAACATTTTAGTTCTTGAAACGTGTGTATACTGTAATTGTATATCGTAAACTTAAGACCTTCACATTAACAAACACACACATATACACTAATACAAAAGCAAACAAGTTTACTAAATAAGAGAGACTTATTTTATTGACATTAGCTAGAAATACTTATTTGTTTGGTTTACGCATATTTATGAGGAAGGATTCCCAACCTTGTCTTTTAAATTTTTTCGATTTACTTAACAAAGTGAAAAGTGGTGTTGATATAATATAAGCGTTATGTCAAAAACATATTTTAGTTGGTAAAAACATTAGTGTTCAAAATTTAAAATTTTTATCAAAACAGCCAACAATTTGGATAAAAAATTAAATAATTTGTTTATTTTTTTTTTCGTTAAATGCAGTGGCAGAGGGCACATATTAAAGATGAGAGCCACTCAAATGATTGTCAGGAATCATTCGATTTTTTTTTTTTAGTTCTCAGTAAATTAAAAAATAAGAGTGAAACATTTTTTTTTTTTTAATTCCGTATGTAATGGTTAGGCTTACTTCCTTGTTAGATATAAATACATACATATATGCATTGAAAAAATTACTTTTCTGTAAATCAAAAAGCCAACATCACCACATAACAATCTAAGTTGTTTATGTATCTTTTCCTGTTTTGTACATATCTTTATATTGTAACAAAAGTCATAACAGCTAGGAAATGTGTACAAAATTACATTGTATAATTTAGTAACAACAGTGGTACAATAGAATTCTTTCATTAAATTTTTTAACACTTAAATGCTTATGATAAATTACATACAAGAAAGTTCCCAGAAATTTATAAATGTATACAAATCATACATAAAAATGTCTGCTATGTTGTACTATTGCCCAAAATATTAAACGACTAGCATTACCTCCCGAAACTTCTTTACTGATAATATTAAATATCGTATAAAAGTAGGACAAGAAAAAGAGTCCCCAACTTCTTAAATAAACATCATTTTTGTAATCCCTTTTATCGTATAACACTAAGAAATCAGGAAATTTAAGCATAAAAGAAGATGTCTTAAAAAACATTTCACAATGTTAACCAATGTAAAGATTTAAAAAACAAAAATTTTTGTTTTACTTAATAACTTTTATTTTTTTAGATTTGTAAAGTTTTCAGATTTTTTCGTAGTTATATTATAATCTAAATTATTTTCTTTTTCAAACCCACATAAATGTAAGCACATGAAAATAATCTCATACAGTTTCATGGTTTTTAAGAAAATTTGTGTTTCTGGTTTTTAATGAAATTTTTTTTTCTGATTTATGTTGTGAACAGCAAGCTTTCGAAAACACTATTTTCCGTTACAAAATACTATCATTGATAGCCATGATATTTTAATTTATTATATTTTCGATATTTCGAACCTATTCGAACTCTGTTTCTAGAAGCTCCACTATGGAGTAGTATTTTAGTTTTCACATTTTAATAAATACTTATATTGTTGATTAAAATATTAACTAATAAAAAAACAAGTAAGAAAATTATAGTCGGCCAATACCGACCATATAATACCCTGCACCAGAGTTTCCCGGAAAATGGGTCCCAAGTTCAAACATGGACTGATTAGATATATATTTTTTCAAATCTTTAATAAGTATAAAAAGCACTCACTAATCAAATTTGAGTGGAATTGGCTTCTTTTTGTTGACAATCAATCGCTTCAACTGAATATGGGCGAAATTTCCACATGGGATCTAAGTCAAAAAATGATAATCAGAGTTGCTAAGGTTATAAAAGTACGCGTTTAACATACACAAACAGAATTTTGATTAAATATTTTCTATTTTCATGATATTTGAGAGATTTATGTGAAAATCGGGAAGGTGGTTTGTATGGGGGCTACAAGAAGAACTGGTCCGATTTATTTAAAATTCGGAACGGTGATTTGTTTGGATAAAACACGATTACCTGCCAAATTTCTATTTATATGGTCATTAAAGAGGACCATTGTATGGGGGCTAGGTCGAAATATGGACCGATTTTTTTCCAATTTCAATAGGCTTCGTTCTTGGGCCAAAAGAGGCTTAAGTTTTAAATTTCAAGTCAATTGATTAAAAATTGCGACCTGTATCGTGTTTACACCGTTTATATGGACAGACAGACGGACGGACGGACGGACATAGCTAAATCGACGCAAAAAGTGATTCTAAGTCGATCGGTATACTTAAAAGTGGGTCTAGGACCAATATTTCGGGTACCTAGGTAGAAAAATACGAACGGGAGAGCGCTGGCAAAGTACCTTTTATGGTCGCTTGTGTGCTGGGAAGCATCACAGTTTAGTACTCTCCCAGCGTCCAAAATGATAACCACGGTAAACGGTATGCCGTTGGTATTTTGCGCTTTCAAAACGCTTTAAAAACAAAAAATAGCACTTTTAGAACAGAAAATGGGACGTATCTAAATTGTATACATAAGTCCATAAGACACAACTTTTTTTGGGTGTTTATTTGAATAAAGAAATTTATTAAATTAGGATAAAAAAATTATTGACTCATTTATTAAGATCAAAAAAAAATTTTAACAAACTTTGAACAATTTTTAAGTCCCGGAAAAAATTTGTTTGCAGTTTTCTTTGCATTTTGGAATAAAAAATTTATAAAAAATGCTTTTAGGAAAAAATTTGGAAAAGTCCCGAAAAAAAGTTGTGTATTGAACGGAAACGGGTATGTATCCGGAGTTTAAGGGTGATGTATATAGAGTTTAAGACACTTCTTCACGAAAGAAACAGGTGTTTTTATATAAAAGGTGTCAAGTTTGTAATATGTTGGTCCAGAGACTCTATGTAGGTCATTGTGAATAGGTGACATATTATGAGAACTATCAAGGACCGTCCACTTATCCTGCAGGGAAATAAAAAATATTCCAATTGTTATGAAAATTAATAAATTTTAATAAAAAATTTATACTATGAACGGATTTAAATAGAAAAACATTGGTAAAGCGCTTGGAAAGCATTTTTTCGAATTCATACTACCTTCTACGCAAAAAATAAAGTGCTTTGCCGAGACTTTTTCTTTGGAACGGTTGGCAGTTTCTGCCTGGGTAGTTACAAATATCAGCACAAACTCATTATACCCTGTATTACAGTGTGGTGTAGGGTATAAAAACCTCAACAACCACAAACAACTACACGCATATACAGAAAATGGCCCAGGACCGATTTTGCCATAATTAGTACCAAAATAACCAGGAAGATGTTGCGAACAATAAAATATGATCCTATGTGTTTCAAATTTCATTCAAATATAATTAGAGCTTGAGCTCAAGTGTCTTTACAAAAACAAAAATTTAAAAATAACGACTATAAGTCGCCCTATGGGGCAATAACCAGTATCTTTGGAAATATGGCAACACCTAACATTTGTGTCTAAAAAATATAGACCACGAGCTGGAACCGGTCCGCGTTGCTGGCCCTTAAAATATTTGGTTTATTTTGGATCTCGATCTAAAAATACAGTGTCGGACAAAACTAAAACACGGAAACTTGTCCAGCAATAGCCTTTAGTTCCACCCTCGGTTAGCACTATCTATAGAGAAATCTCAACAACATCGGTTCAGCTGTTTTGCGTAACTGCGAAACAGACAGACTTAAGGTTAAGAATAGTTCAAAGGGACGTGTCATCTTACGAATCTTTGTCTAATCGTGGTTTTTATATAGGTAAAGTTCCAAGTTACGTCCTCAGTAGGTACTATCTGTGCTGAAAATTCATTGAAATCTGTTTAGCCCTTTTTGTGTGATGGCGGAAGATGAAGAAATAACTTTTATTAAATAAAATGAAAGGGAGTGGTATCTTATACCCCTTTTTCCAATCGTAGTATAATAAGGCCTATACTTCCGCACTTGGTTAACACTATCAGTGCTAAAATTTAATTAAAATTCGAATCAACCCTATTTGCGTTATTGCGGAGCATGCAGAAATAACTTTCAATTCAATACAAAGACCATGGCATTTTACGCTCCTTTGTCTGATCACGCTCAAATTGAGCACAAAGTTAGTCCACTATTTTTGATTTAAAATTCATCGAAATCGGTCCATCCGTTTTTCATATGTAGAGGTCGTTAGTGGCGCAATGTTAAAATTCGATTTTGCCACGTCCCCCCCGCCAACAGGACGAAAATCAAAAATTTGACCGCACAGTGTTACTCGCTAGGCTATTCTGAATATTGCCTGAAAAATTCATCAAGATCGGTACAGCCGTTTTCGAGTCCATACAGAGCATACATTTTTATATACATTTTTATATATCGGCCATTCCATGAGAGACCGCCCAAAAATGTCGACTTTTTGACCGACGGTCTTTAGATTTTCCTAATATTTTGCAGAGAAATACTCTATGGGCCCATATAAAGATTTCACTTTTGAGTTCGTCAAAATTCAAAAAACTCGCGATTTTATTAGATTTTTTTAATTTTCGAAAAACCAAAAAATCTGTCAAAAGTGTCTCACTTTAAAAATCCATATCTTTAGTAATTCTTAATGGATCTGAATGCTGAAAATCGTGTTGGGATAAGACTATCGTTCACTTTAAGAAACAAATTATAAAAACATATTTTTCGCAAAATAAGCTGCATTTTTCCGCAGCTGCATTTTTCAAATGCATTTTTCGCTGATTTGAGTATCATCCGATTTATTTTTTGTTAGCATTTTTGGAAAATTTAGAATTTTTACTTTAAATTGGCATCCTCAAATCTCTGGGACGCGCACTTTTATTATGTTGATTTTATTTTTTAAGAAACTTCTTCCAAAATTTTTCTTTATTAAAGGCAAAAAATTTCAAACATTAAGTTTTAAACTTTTTTTATTATGTAACAATCGAATAAATAACTTTAATGAAACATAAATTCTGTTATAGTGATTATATCTGAATGATTTAAAAAGTATTTTATTGTTATGATTATTTTATTTCATAAAAAGAACTTAAACATCAATTAACCCAGCAAACATTGTATGCTAATATGGGTGGCTCGAAATATGGCTGTCGTCGAATTTCGTCGATTGCCAGGTAGATTATGGTTCCCATTGGTCTAAAAACTTAACACTATTTCCAAATTCAGCAAATAATACACTGAAAAATAAAACTCTAAAATTTTCACCGTCAAATATTTCGGCGGGTTGTAAGAAAATGACTATAAAACATATATGGAAATTTAAGAGAACGTAAGCACCTTTAGTTTTCTGTTCATACTTTTTTTTAAGAACTTTGGCAATTTTTTATCCTAACCTAAAATTGTGTTTCTTTTCAGTGTAGCGTTTTTTACATATTTGGAAAAATTTTATTTTTTTTAATTTAACTTTTGGATTTGAAGCAGTACTTAAAGAAAATTATAATGGTATGCCTTTAATGAACGCGAATGTTGCAAAATTGCAAAAATAAAAAATCGCCATTTTTGATTTTTTTTAATTTTTTTTTTTTGTTTTTGTTAAATTCGGAGTCAGAGCCCCCTAAAACATATAAAAAGAGCTTTTTTATAAAAAAAAAACTACAGCGAAAAAAAATGACCTGGTGTTTCTTCTATAGGATCCACTGTGCGCTGCAGCGCGCTGGTAAGAAATGGGTTAAAGATAAAATTCTTATTTTCTAAAAATGCTAAAAAAAATCGGATGGTACTTAAATCGGCGAAAAATGCATTTAAAAAATGCAACTGCGGAAAAATGAAATGCAGTTCTCAAAGTAGATTGCAATGAATAACAAAATGCATTTTTATTCAATTAAAAAATTATTTTACTTCTTTTTATGAAATAAAATAATTATAACATTAAAATGCTTTTTAAATCATTCAGATATAATCGGTACAACAGAATATATGTCTCATTAAAGTTATATATACGATTGCCACCTAATAAAAAAAAGTTTAAAACTTAATATTTGAAATTTTTTGCCTTTAATAAAGAAAAATTTTGGAAGAGGTTTCTTAAAAAATAAAATTAACATAATAAAAGTGCGCGTCCCAGAGATTTGAGGACGCCAATTTAAAGTAAAAATTCTAAATTTTCCAAAAATGATAACAAAAAATAAATCGGATGATACTCAAATCAGCGAAAAATGCATTTAAAAAATGCAACTGCGGAAAAATGCAGCTTGTTTTGCGAAAAATATGTTTTTGTAAATTTTCTGTTAAAGTGAACGATAGTCTTATCCCAACACGTTTTTCAGAATTCAGATCCATTAAGAATTACTAAAGATATGGATTTTTAAAGTGAGACACTTTTGACAGATTTTTTGGTTTTTTGAAAATTAAAAAATCGAATAAAATCGCGAGTTTTTAGAATTTTGGCGAACTCAAAAGTGAAATCTTAATATGGGCCCATAGAGTATTTCTCTGCAAAGTATTAGGAAAATCTAAAGACCGTCGGTCAATTTTTGGGCGGTCTCTCATGGAATGGCCGATATATAGATAGCGTTGGACAGAACTGAATGGAATAGATATGTTATGGCCCTATGCTACTTATAGGAATGACAGGAATTTATTATTTATTATTATTAACTCTTTGGGAATCAGAATTTAAAAAAAAAATCTTTTGGGAATGTTTTTTTTTCGCCAAATCTCTAGTTTCATGCGTTAAAAAACAAAAAATTCTTTGCCTTCTTTAGAAATCTTTTTCCGCTAAATGACCCTGCATTAAAAATTTAAAGTTTCCAGGACCATTATTTCAGGAGTTATAATTAGTACCAAAGTACACTTTTTTACCCCCCTTAGGCTCGGAATTTTGAAAAAGTACCTATTCAAAATTTTTCCCGTTGTTGGAACTATTTTTTTTTGTAGGACTTTGTAGAATTTTTTTTTTAGAAAAAATAAAAAGTACCAAAGTACTCGCTTTTTATCCCCCTTAGAATCGGTTTTTCAGAATTTTTTCGAAACAGCATTGCAAATTTAACATTTTTTGTAGGACTTTAATTTCAAAAAATATAAAAAGTACCAACCCGAGTAAAAAAGATTATATATAATTTTACTTATTTTTATATAAACATATATTATTTGATAAATTTATACGTAAATTGTTTTGCTATCATATAAGATTATATATATTTGCACTTCGTATTTTTTTCTTATATAAAATTATATAAAAGAAAATGTTAAGTTATACATAATAACATATGATTAAAGTTAGTTTATATAATTACATATGAAATATAAAATTCTGTCTGTTTTTTTATATAATTTAATATAACAAAATATTTGAAGACATTTTATATAAAACTTTATGCAACTTTTTTCTGAATCATATGTAATCTTATATGAGTAAAATTAAAAAAAAAATTTTATATAATTTGATATAACTTTTGAAAATTTTTCTAAGTCCAGATTTTTTTTTTTTAAGTTCCAAACCTAAACCTTAAACATTTGTTTTAAAAATTTTATATGTTATTATATATAATGCAAAATTTATGAAAAAAAATCTAAGTTCTTTATATATAATTTAATATAATTTTTTTTGGATTTTTTTTTATTTAATTATATATAATTGCATAAATTTTTCTAAAAAAGGGGCCAATTTTCGCATCAAATCATATAAAATTATATTAAAATCACATCAAATTATATCAAATTTAATGCAACTTTATATGGTTTTATCGACTCATTTTTCGCATCAAATTCTATATGAATATATATGATGTCTTTATATAATTAAATATAAACATATATAATCTTTTTTACTCGGGAAAGTACAATTTTTTATCCCTTTTCACCCTTAGGAATCCGAATTTCCAGAAAGTAATTTTTTTGGAAATCTTTTTCCGTTAGAGGATCCTACATTCCAATTTTTCGAATTACTAGGATTTTTTTCAGAAAAGTACTTGATTTTAAACCCCCCCCCCCCCCCCCTTAGAATCGGAATTACGAAAAAGTTAATTTTCATATTTTTGTAGGACCTTAATTTCAAAAAAAAAAAAAAAAGTACCAAAGTACCATATTTTTCCCCTTTTTTATCCTAAGCAATCCGAATTTCCACAAAGTTCTTCTTTTGGAATGCTTTTCCGTTAGAGGATCCTACATTTCAAATTTCAAATCAATTGGATTTTTTTTTTTTTTTCAGAAAAAATAAAAAGTACCAAGGTACTCGCTTTTTCCCCTTTTTCAACTCTTCGTTTTTACCCATTAAAATCAACATTTCCAAAAACTTAGCCTTAGCGGATATGTATTCCGGGAGGTGAAACTACAATCCAAATTTCAAGACTTTTGCTTCAGTGGTTTGGGCTGTGGGATGATGCGTGATTAGTATGTCAGTCATCAGTCAGTCACGTAACTACTTTATATATATAGATTAGAGTTCGTTTGGTGACTATGTCACTTCATCTGTTTATCGGATATCATCATTTTTTTAAAGGATTTAGGGGCGCTAAAAAGAATGCCGGTATTTTTTTGGAAAAATTTTCACTCCTTGGGGTGGTTCAAAGCATCTGAAAACGCGGATTTTGTGCTTATTTTTCTGCAGAGAAAAAACGGCTTAATAAATTGCAAATCTGATTTCACCAGTCGATTCTATAGCAAAAATTAATACAATAGCAGTTTTTTGAACTCTTCAAAAAAGTTCCAATAACCCACAGCAGGGGGCGCAAAAATCGATTTTTAAAAAAAAAAAATTAAATTATTTTTTATTCATGTACGATGAAGAGGCAGTTTTTGCTAAGAAAATTGGTACAAAAAGCACCTTTCTATCACAACCCATTAAAAAGTTATAAGGCTTCAAAGTTTTTTTTCTAGTGGCAAAATTATAAAACAATGACCGAAATTTGAAAAATTTTTGGATGGGTCAGCGGTCTGGACACTCGTTTTCGATTTTACTCTCAATGCTGATTCCAAATCTGGATTCCAAAATATTCCGTAACGTCAGGTTTTTGAGATAATTGAGGTCAAAGTTCACAAAAAAACGCATTTTTGTGCATTAAGGAGAACATTTTTTTGTGATGTTTTTGGATGATATTCTGGGATCATAAAACTTGTTTTCGATTAACATTTCGATGCTGATTCTGAATCTAGTTTTCAAATTTTTCTATCACGAAATGTTTTCGAGAAAATTGAGATCAAAGTCCCAAAAAACGTGATTTTCTCCATTTTTGAGAGCTTATGACTTTTTAACGGGTTGTGATAGAACGGAAAATTTGGTACCATTTTGTTAAGCTGAAAATGCCCTTTAATTGTGCATATTTAAAAAAAAATTAATTTAAAAAGAAAATGGAAAAACCTTATATTTCAGCCCTCCTTGGTGGGTTTTTGGAACTTTTTTTAAGAGTTTAAAATATGACCATTGCATAATTTTTTGCTGTAGAATCGACTGGTGAAATCAGATTTGGGATATTTTCAGCCGTTTTTGCTTTGCAGAAAAATCAGCTCCAAATTCGCGTTTTGAGATGCGTTGAACCACCCCAGGGAGCGAATTTTTTTCTAAAAAAATACCGCCATTGTTTTTAGTTCCCATAAATCCTTGAAAAAAATGATGATATCCGCAGATCAAATTTTCAGAATTAACTCTAATATAGATATACATTAGAGTGTCCCTTATTTTGGAAATGTTGGAAATCTTGAGACGGTACCCGCTCATTTTTTTCCTTTTGACTTAAAAATAACTCAGGAAAAATTTTACGCCCCTAGGACCACGCCTTCCCTACGCGACGGGGCCTTAAAGAGCGGGGCCTAAAAAATCATTTTTCCATACAAACCAAAAAATTTTTTTTTTTATTTTTAATTTTTTTGTTATTAATTATTATATTACTTGGTTTGCTTATTCACGACAAAAAATTTGATTTTGGAGGGATAAGTCTTTCAGCGCTAAAAAATTTTTCGCAAAAAAAAAATTTGGGCGGCCGGGGTCCTACAGTAAAAAATTTTTAAAAAATATTTTTTTTTAGTTTTGACCAGCAACGGTTTTAGTTGCTATGTTGCTTTAAATGATATATATTCCAAAAAAAAAATTATTCATATCTGTGACATCTTTATCTTTTTCGAAAAAAAAAATTTTGAGCCGTAGGAATCCTACGGTAAAAAATTTTTAAAAAATATTTTTTTTTAGTTTTGAAAAGCAATGGTTTTAGTTTTTATGTTGTTTTTAATGATATATATTCCAAAAAAAATATTATTCATATTTGTGACATTTTTATCGTGTATCGAAAAAAATCATCAATGCATTTTTTACCCTTTTTTAGAACACGATTAAGATGTCACAGATACAAAAAATATTTTTTTATGAATATATATCATTTAAAGCAACATAGCAGCTAAAACCGTTGCTGGTCAAAACTAAAAAAAAATATTTTTTAAAAATTTTTTACTGTAGGACCCCGGCGGCTCAAAATTTTTTTTTGCGAAAAATTTTTTAGCGCTGAAAGACTTATCCCACCAAAATCAAATTTTTTGTTGTGAATAAGCAAACCAAGTAATATAATAAATAATAACAAAAAAATTAAAAATCAAAAAAAAAATTTTTTGGTTTGTATGGAAAAATGATTTTTTAGGCCCCGCTCTTTAAGGGCCCGTCGCGTAGGGAAGGCGTGGTCCTAGGGGCGTAAAATTTTTCCTGAGTTATTTTTAAGTCAAAAGGAAAAAAATGAGCGGGTACCGTCTCAAGATTTCCAACATTTCCAAAATAAGGGACACTCTAATATACATCCATATTTATATACATAATAATAATAATAGATATAGATAGAGATGTCTGGTGTACTTAGATCAGAATTGATGAAGGATAGGAAGAAGAATAACGACTACTTATATATATTCACGTATTTTACATCAAGAACACTTTTGTAAGAAAAAACAACAGCAACAACCAAACACGAATTGAAAATCATGGTTTAGTTGCTTGCTTAACAGACAACTTACCGAACACATTCGGCTATTTACATGTATTCAACACGAATGTCAACAAAATTCACAACTAAAAGCATAAGAATACAACAACAAGCTGGTTGATATCGCTTTGTTTGAGAAATAAACCAACACATGCATGTTTATTTTCATATACCAATGCATTCATGTTCTCTCTTTCTGCCGACCACTGGTCTAGAGTGATCGTATCTAAGAGACAGTTAATAACAAAACATTACATATTATGGGTTCAATCGTTGGCAAGTACGATCTGTTAATAATTTTCACTTATAGAGTTTAACTGAATAAATTTGACATTAAAAGTTTTTCTGATGATTATAAAAATAACTGGATTATATGAAACTAGTAAAAAACAAACGAGGATGTCATAAATTTTTAGAAAAATTAAATTTTTCTTTCACACTTTTCTCAATTCAAAACCATATATTCAAATATATTTATCATGACCCAAGATAACGCATTTTAAAATTTTGGGTTATATGTCGAGTGTCAAGCCCCATTGTGCGATTCCGCCTAACTTTGTGAGAGTGAGGAATGGACAAAAAAAGATTCTGTTTCAAGTTTCGTTCACATTCATTCAACAGGTGTCAAGTCATGGAATTATTTGTGTGAAATACATCAACATTTTAGAGGTACCTTTACATTTTTACACATAACTTTTGAAATACTTGACCGGTTCCAAAAAAATAAAAATATTAGCCCTCCGACCAGGAGAATTACATAACTTTTGGTACCCCAAGCGTTTACGTTTGTTCCGGATTATTGCTAAAAACACGATTTCAACAGACAGACAAACAGACGGACATGGCTAGATTGACTTAAAATCGATCAAGGATCATGAATATACATAAAAACTTTATGAGGTGCTAGACCTATATTACGATGTGTTACATACGGAATGACAAACTTATATATGGACATTTCCATTTAACTTTTCATTTCTTTGAAATTTTGGTATTTGGCAAAAACTTTTCTTATTTGCATTAAAATAGCTATCTACTGATAGAAATGCATAAAGGACTTCTAATGCAATTAGCTTGCAAACACACAAGGCCAAAAATCTTAATTTGCGGTAGTTAGCGACAACCAAACTTCCGAAATGTGGAAAAGTCGATTGAAATTTCATAAAAATAATGTACTCTTTGGCCAATTGTACTTGCACCGTCCAACGTATTCTTCGAAGATTTAAAATATATGGTCCCTATACTTGTTCAAAAAAGATGTATTTATGAATTTGATGTGCCATCCATAATAAAAAGTTATTTGGTGGTAACGGTTTGAAATTAAAATTTCTTCATTTTCAATTTTTCGTCGTTTTTTTATCAGGAAATTTGCACCGCTTCATACTTTTCAAAAGCTAATACGAAGAATGATAGCTGTCGTAATTGGCTACAATTTAAAACCAGTCTCATGAATGTGCCCTCAATATGAGCGGAGTACTAGCTAGACAAAGGTTGAGAGACAAAACGTGAAAGTCATCAAAAATCCACTTTTTTGCGAGGCACATTCGCAATATTACTTAAAAAAGGCCAGCACATCGCGTGATCCAAATATTTTTTGATTTTTTATAATAAAATCGATATAGCGTGTTAAAATTTTCATTAGCAAAAATTTTGCAAAAATGTGACATTTCACGATTTTAAACTTTTGCTTGTATTTTCACGTGAAAAGAATTTAGATTTAAAATATACCCGTCAGACGATTGCTTGTAAAGCGTATTATGGATCGCGTGCAAAAATTGGGACTTAATGTAACTGTACGCTTAAAACGCGCCAATTTTGTCTCCAGATAAACCGCCAGGGCACACCCAAACCGCTAATAGAAATTAATTTCTATAAATGGCAATTGCTAGTACTTTTGAAGCTTTATCCTAAAACTGAACGGCATTCAAAAATTTTGAAGATTGTGGATTTAATGCATCTCTCAAAATTTCATTATTTAGAAACTGCATCACTTTTAAAAACTCACAATTTAGCATAATGCACAAGTTTCTTAACTAATTTGAGGGTGCTTAACACGAATATGGCCTTTTATTTGGTCCATCATCTTTAGATTTCGCGTAAATTGCATAACAAGCTTCAAAATAACAACTTTTAAAAACTAACTTTTAACGGGAAAATATCTTTATAAATCCACGTTAATGGATATAATGTAACCAATTTGTGTTGGGGATAGTATGAAACATTAATTCACGTTCATTTTGTTAAATTCTAATAATAATTGTAATTTTCAGACTTTTCATCTGAAAGTTCTTCGTCATCTGAAAGTTCTTCACGCGAACGGATTTTAACTAACTAAATGCATGTTTATACGCGTACTAAACGATTTTGATGTGCCTTCAAAAAAAATTTTTAAATTTTTTTTAACCTTAAAATCAAAAGTTAAATGGAAATGTTCATATACTGAACTGAGATTGCATTCCCTGTCATAATATAGTTTTCCGACCATTTTCTCTGTTTGGTAGTTTGATTTTGTAGGTTTTGTCAAAGCTCGTCTGCGATGTGATGTAGTCGGTTTTCCATTTCACTTCCGCTCCGCTTACCGTAACATGCACTGATTACCTCTTTTTTATAGTAACTATCGATAATTCTAAAAAGATAATTTTTTTCGTTCCACTGTTGCTCCCAGAAAATATCTTCTTTTAAAATATTTATCTGTGGTCATGATTAATAATGTTGTCACTTTTAAAAACAAAAAAAAAAAAAAAATATTTTTCCATGTTTTTATTACCTTATTTGTCCAATGGATGGATAATTTATGTTTGTTTATTTTTACTGTATTCCTCCCTCATCATTCAATTTAGTTATTTGGTTTCAATTTAGTTTTTCTCTGGAAATGTTGTGCTTTGTTACGTTTTATTATTTGATTTTACATCTATTCCATTTCTGTTTATTGTACAATGTTAAGCATAATCTGTTCAATACTCAAGATAGATAAATAAATTACCCAGCAAAAACTCAATATGTATAAATTACTTTACAAAATATGAATTTAAAATTGAAGGGAAAATATATGATAACCAGGAAAACTATAAATATGCTCTAATAGTGCGTTTACAGTGGTTTTCTAAGCTAGCTTAAAGTAGATTGTGGCTCCAATCCAGTTTCAATCTATTAGATTGCCCATACAAATTTATTTTTTTCAATCTAGTAGTTTAGGCTCTAATCGGCAAACGCAATCTGGTAAAGTTAGATACAACTCTGTATTTCTATTATTTGCATTTTCCAACACTGATAAACACTGACACAAAGTCTGCCTTTTGATGACGCCGCCAAGTATGTATATGCCGCCGTCATTGTTATTTGTAAACGCCGTCACTGTCCTTGTTAATCATACGACGACTAATAACCGTCGCTGTCTTTTGACGCAGTCACACACATTTATTACCAACTTGTTGTAATAAATGCCAATCCTAATCTTCTCAAATGTAAAAAATGCCAATGTAAACGGTACAGATTGCAAAGTAGATTAAAATCGCAATTTACTAGATTAGAAATCCAATGTAAACGCACTATAATAAATTGTTTTTTTTTTGTCGCTTAAATATGCATCATAAAACGGAAAATTCGATTTTAGAATGTAGAATATATTCTCTTAAAAGTTCCGTACAAAGTTTTTAAATTTTACTTAAATAAAAATTATTATACAAACTATTATTTTTAATACTAATGTGTTATTTGGCCAAATTTTAATAAATATTAAATGTTTGAATTATATCAAGTCAGCTAATTAGGCCTATATTATTTAACGTAAATAAAAAACTTTTCTTTACATGTTTTCCAACGTTTCGTCAATTATTTGTTGACTTCATCAGGGTTATGTCTATTTAATTAAAAAATTATAATACATTAATAAAACATAAATACACCAAATATTTTTTCTTTAAACTTACAAATTAAACAGTAATTTTCACATTAAATTAAATATAAATAAATTTTACAAAAAACAAAGAACATTTAACACAAACAAATAAATTAAAACCACAGCTTAAAAATTAATATCACAGTTTGAAGTTATATTGCAACTCTATAGCCTGTATTTATAAACTTTTTTTTAAACTTTTTCACAAATTATCCCTTTTAAAACTATTTCTAAACTATAATCTATTTAAAATCTTAAAAAAATTGAGACAAAAAAAAATTGTTCGCAAAAAAACTTCCTTACAAATTTTTAGTGAAATATATTTTTGTCGTTTTTTTCTATACTCCACAATTTCAAAAGAAGCCAATAACGATAAACCCTCATGTCCTACTAATATGCGACCTCCAACGACAAACACTAAACCACGTCTTGTAAAAGATTACTCTGATATTTTAAGCGATAACTCAATGTCTGAAATGAAAACCGATCATTATAGCAACTGCTCACAGAGCAATCAACCAATTATTCTGCCTCGAAATGTATCAAAGAAATTAAAAGATAAAATCAAAAAGCAAACCCAACGACAGAATTCAATTCTGATGGCGGAATCGAGTTCAGAGGTCAAAATACATAAGGAATAGTGATTTTAGTTTCTGGGACAGAACTTTTGTATTTTGTTTGGGACTGTGTTTTTATTCCCCTAAGCGTTTAACTTATGTGGTACACATTTGAGGCAAATCAAATTAAAACATCAAGTTGTTCAAGGGACCAAAGTAAGAATTGTTAACATTTAAAAAAAATCTCGAATATCTTACTGAATAAGAAATATCTCTTACAAAAAAAAAGATAACTCGAAAATCGTTCGACCGATTTTAAAAATTTTGAATATTCGTTTTCAGAATATTAAAATTATTAAATATGATGTATCGCAAGACATATTACTAATATAACTAATATTTTTTTATTTTTTCTAATTTTTAAAAAACTAAAACTTTGATCGCCTTTCGCCCTGGGTTAATTTTTTCCACTGGCCTCAAAGTTGTACCACATTCATTTAAGGAGTAGGAGAACAAATTTGCCAGCACGTTCGAAATTGGAAAAGAAAATTTTTTGCCGTACAAAAAAATGCTGTTCAAATAGAGATAAGCTCACTCTGCAATTTAATTAACAATAAAAATTACCAACATGTCGTATGATTAATATTAAACGAATTGTTGAAAATATAATATCACTCATACGCAACCGCTCTTCTTTGTAAAGTTATACGGTGAAATTGTTTAAAAGAAAGATATTTATAAAAGATTTATGGTAACATGCGCGGGTACAAGGGAGGGGGGCGTTAATTTCCCCCAAACCAAATTTCAAAAAGGAAAAAAGGAATAGAAAAAAAATTAAAAAAATGAAGAGAAAATAAAAGAAGGACAAAGGAAATTTTCTAAAATAATTTCCAAAGGAAACAAATTACGAAATCCTAAAATGTTTGTTGGGGTCAGTACTGCGGTGGGGTTGGGAACCGCTGGCGTTAAATTTTCGTTGTCTTGAGTTTGTGGAGACCAACGGAGTTCCAGAAGGGATTGGCTCATCGGTATGTAGGTAGTAACTTATGGCGTAGAAACCCTCTCTATGCTGCTCACCGGATCTTCTGTTGTTCTTTGCCGGCTTGTTGTGGTTGTTCTGTTGACTTCTCTGGAAATGTTGCAATGCTTATATTGCCCATAGATGGGACTAATTAATTAAAGGGACCAATTAATTGATGGTTTAATTACCATTTAATTGATGTCAATGGTAATGAAATTTTTTTCATTACCATTGGTTGTATCAATTGTACCAATTAAATTACTTATCAATTTAATTACTAATGAAAATTAAAAAAAAAATAATTACCATTGGTATGCCATCACTTAAAAAAAATAATTACCATTAGTAAAAGTCGTCACAATTTTGTCAAAATCGTTAATATTTGGAAATATGTATCTGTTGTTTTTTGTTATATGGTGTTTTAGTTTTTCACATTTTATAAACCAAACACGTTGATTGCCTTTGTATAACACAATATTTGAAATTTTTATTTTCGTTTTGTTTTTTGTCTTTGACATTTTCATATTTTTTTGTAAAAACATACTTTGATGTTTAAATTTTTAACTTTTCAAAAAAAAAAACAAAAATGTGCAAACCAATGGTTTTGAAACTAATTATAATTGGTGTATTTTAACAATTGGTGCATTTCATTACCATTAGTAATTATTTTTTCAATTAAAAAAAATTAATTACCATTAAATGGTAATGAAAATTTTTTCATTACCATTGATATCAACCAATGGTAATTAAATTTCAATGGTAATGAAAAATTCCCATCTATGATATTGCCCAGGATGGCACTTTGGCTTTATTCCTAATAAAACACAATTGTTGTTCGCAAGCAATTCAATTAAGTTTTATTAAAACCTGACTTTCAGTTAATTTAATTAATTTTAATTATATTTAAAATTTAGATCACTTGTTGCCGGCTTGCTCGTACGAAGAAAAGACAACAATCATTGCCGCAAAATAACCACCACCATAATTGTTTGTATGTATGCTATATGCAAAAGTAACGAGTAGCGAACATTTTGCATACATCTTACAGCCACTGTTGCCACTGTTAGATTGTCCCTTATATTGGTAATGTTGGAAATGTTGAGACGGTACCCGCTAATTTTTTTCCATTTGACTAAAAAATAATTTAAGAAAAATTCTACGCCTCTACGACCACGCCTTCCCTACGCGACGGGGCTTTAAAAACCGAAGCCTTAAAAATCATTTTTCCATACAAAACAAAAAAAATTTTTTTTTGGTTTTCAATTTTTTTTGTTATTAATTATAATATTACTTGGTTAGCTTATTCACGACAAAAAAATTGATTTTAGTGGAAAAAGGTTCTCAGTTCTAAAAAAATTTTCGAAAAAAAAAAATTTAGTGCCGTCGCACAGTGCTTTGTTCCCATATTATAAGGAGTGGTCAGGTGTTTTGGAAATTTTGTACACTATCAGCAAATACCTTAATTAAGAAAAATCTGAATTTTTAAAAAAATCGGTTCAAGGACACGCCTACCTCCCATGTGTCCTAAAACTTAAAAATGTTATTTTAGCCACAATAATGTCCGCAAAAGTACAAAAAGTGGTCATTTGGATGCATATACAACTAGCAACATTTATTTAAATTTTCAGCTTAATCGAAGCAAGGACTCTAGGTCCTGCCATATATCCTTTTTCCTAAAAACGCTATAACTCCAACAAAAATAGTCCGATCGTAACAAAACTTGGTACGTAAATTGATAAGGCATATATTACTGCCAAATTTGGGTTAAATCGGACTTCTAATGTGGAAAATACAAAAATATCCTTTATTGAAAAATGGTGGAATTTTTTTTCCAAAAGCGTTTGGAATAAGTAAAAAAAAAAATATTTAAGCAAGTTCTGAACTAAATAATGTTAATTGATGTATGCAGTTCTTAAAACATATTAACCCTCTATCTCTCATTTTTAGGGGTCATTTTAGTCTTTTTTCTAAAGACCCTCATAGATCACAACTAACACGTGGGTTTAAAGGGTTAAAATATTCTGCAAAAGTTTTATGCATCGAATTTTGCTAGGGGTTTTCAAAGGTCAAAAGTTCGTGCGATATAAGGAAAATGCATAAAAAGTAAATTATAAAGTATCATATATTGTTAAATTGTGTTTTACTGAAGTAGATTGAAATAAGTCTAAAAAAATTTATTAAATTTACTGCTGGGCTAAATTATATTTTTACATATCTTTAGTGAAATTTAATGGCAGTTTTTCTTGGGACATATTAACCCTTATCTCCCATTTTAAAGGGTCACATTTTTCGCTTTTACAAAAATTCTAACAGAAAGCCTATAAAACGGGTATTTAAAGGATAAAGCGCAATACTAAATTACTTTTTGTTCACAGTTTCTATAATCTTACTTATAATTTGAGAGTTATTAAATATAATTTCTAGCTACAGTTAAAAATAAAACAATCCATAATGCGAACTATTTGAGTAAAAATCATGAATTTAGGCATTTCAAAAAAAAAAAAATAATTTGTGGTAAAAAATAGACATAATTTTTTTAATGGGGTATTAGATAACAGAAAAAAAGGGGAAAAAAATATTTTATGTATTTTTTTTATACTCCATCAAACTTAAGTAAATTTTGAATTTTCAACAAAAAAAATATGTTTCTCGGAGCAATAAAAAATAGTTATTTTGAAAAAGTACACTTAAATTTATTATTAAATTTAACTACAAATATATTGAAATAATTAATATATTTGTACTTCAAAAACTTCAAACCAGTTTTTAAAAAAATAAATTTTTGAGAATTAATTTCTTGAAACAATTATCCCAATTATTCTGTTAAGTCATTTTTGCATAAAATTCTCTAAGTTTAGCGCCCTCTCGTGGCATCAAAAGCAATTACACTAACGTTTTTTTCACATTTATTTGAACAACTTAATTATCTTTAAAAAAATCTGTCTTTAATAACAATTTGAGACATTTTTTTTTTGATTTTTGTCCATGGGAAGAAGCGTAGTGCCCTATTCAAATTCATTTGTATTCAAATTTTGTTGGCATTGTGGAGTTTTCATGGATTTGGTGAAGTCAAATTTAACTTTTCTACTGTTTTTTCTTAGTTTTCTGCTGATTGGGTTAAACAAATGTTTGACATAATTTCTATAATATTGGTAATTCTTAGCGGTTAATAAAAAATAACGAAAAAATGGACACTTCGAAAAAAAAATTTTTTGCCGTTCTAAAAAAAAGTTGTAACTGTTTACTTTTTTATTTAATAGATAAAGGTTTAACCTTTTCAAAAACAGAAAGAATCCAAAATCGGTTAACATATATTTTTTTAAATATTTTTTCAAACTTTGCAAATTTTGGGTCTTCAAACTAAAAAAGTAGGTAACTTTCAAAGGGTTTAGAAAAAAAACTAATTGATAACTACTACGGCAATTTAAAAATAAATATTTTAAATTTAAAAAAAAAATCAAGCCATTTCATTAAAAAACACAAAAGTTATAGCTATTTTCGTCAGCCACTACAATGGATTTTTCAAAAATGCGATTTTTGGCATTTTGAAAAAAAAAAAATATATTAAAAGACCTACTCAAAAGTTGCAAGCTTTGTTTTTTTTTTTTTTCTTTGAAAGATAATGGTCAAGGCTTTAAAAAAATATAAAATCAAAAATCGGTTAACACATATTTTTTTAATACTCCATCAAACTTTTGTTATTTTAAAGATCCTCACAAAAAAAAGTAATATTTCAAAGTCATATAAACGGCATATACTTTAACTTTTTATCTCCAACAAAAAATTTTCCGTATTGAAAATAAATTTTTAATTTTTAATCTTAAAAATTGAATTTTTGGGAACTATTTTTGTAAAACTCAAAATAATATGTTTTTTTTAAATACCGTTTGCTTGGAAATTCTCTAACTTTAGCGACCCCTTGTGGCCACAAAAAGAGTTATATCAAAACGGATTATTATTAAAATATTAAGTTACTTTATTACCTTTACAAAAAAAATATTTTAATAAAAACGATGTAGTAGCGCTTGTAGCTCGAAAATCTTTTATTTATTTATTTTTGAATTTGAATAATTTGAATAATGTGAAACCGTAACGGTCATGTTAAACTTTCACGGTGTAATGGATCCTTTTAAAACGTCAAAAGGATTTTTATCTGTCAAAAAGGATAATGCCGTATGTGTCAAAAGTAAGTGACATTTCCTTCAAAAATTTGTATATGGTGTTGTATATGTATGTGTGGTATATACTTAGTTCAATAAGCGGGATTTTCCAAATTTCCCAGGATTCCTAAAATTTTCCAAAATATTTGGGGTATAAATGGGATTTCAAGATGGTGATTCGGCCTATTTTGCTGATCATCACCTTCAAGTGTTTTTTTAATCTGTTTCGCGCACAATTTTCGAAACCTCACAGAGTAAGTTGGAAATTTTGAAATTTTATTTTTTGTTTTTTTTTGGAAAATCATTTAAGATTTTTATTTTGAAAATTTTAATTATTTTTCTTCAATTTGTTGGAGAAAATAATACCAGAAAAATTCGCTTATTTTCTAAAATTTTTTATTCAATTGAATTCGTTCGATTGAATGATAATTTTTCCGAATGAAAATTTCTGGTTGACATTGGATTAAAAATAATTAATTTTTATTTTAAAAATTATGGCATTTTTAATCAAAATTTTCGAACTAATTTTTTTTTTTCTAATAGGAATAATTTTTCCTGGAGAAATTCTATTGAAAACCTTCGATTTCATCCGAAATCAACTATTGAATTTTTCTTTTAAATTCTCTAAAAGAAAAATTAAAATTTTCATCCCTTTATCGACAGTTTTTTTTTCACTACCTTGCTGTTAGCTATATAAAAGGTAAAACGATTGCACATACAAAACACACATCTACATATATCCTAATAAATTTATTTGTTACAGCACACATACGCATTTTTTCTCGAGAGGACAGAGGGGAACCTTTTAGTCAATTAAGGTCCCCAATTGCATTCTTATGTTTTTTCTGGGAACGGGAAACCCTCATCAACAAACCCGAGCATCATTTTCGCTTTACCAGGATCTTCACCTAAAAATCACTAAATCATCGAAAAACACCTTTAAAAATCATCTTTACAACAACAAAAATTATGAGTGAAAGTGTCCTAAAAATCTACTAAAAGTGCTAAAACGAAAACTAAAAGTGCCGGTGAAATTTTAATAATATTGGCTAAAAAAACTTCATTTCGAAAAGTCTATCTAAAATAGTTAACAGTGCTAAAATCAAGTTTCCTAGACACTTTTTTTTATAATCGAAGACGGAAATTTTCATACAAACCCCTTAAATATCAATTTGTCCTTAAAAGAAAAACAAAAAAACAACGAGAAACAAAGTTCATAAAGTGATTTATTGAAAAAAAATATTTCTTTTACATAAAACGAAAATTTCATAAATTTGTTTTATTATACAAAATTCACAAAAAAATTCACGTCCGTAAAATCCAGGAATTATCTTCAGTTTTTAATTTTCATTAACTTGATCTAGAATAACAAAGAAAAATGTTTTATTAGTCATATGCAAAATTTGGTTTATTTTCTTCATTTTTTTTCTGTTAAAAAAACACTTGTTAATAACAGTGTTAATTTCGTTTTATATATGTTAATACAAAGTTAACATTTTTAACGTATGTTAAATTTATAAAGCCACTGTTAAAATTTTACTTAACAGTGAGTTAACAGTGTCTGTTAAGAAAAATTTGAATATATTTATTTTGTCGTAAATTATTTTTTTCCCGGAAATTAAAATATTAACAAGTTATTAGACATAAAAAAATATGAATTTTGATACCAAATACGTCATATAAATTAATTTCCGTTGGTTGTAAATTTTATTAAACGTTTGTAATTATTTAACATTTTATCATTATCCAATCTCACGTGTTAAATAAATATCCAAAAATAGATCAATGATCAAAATAACATTTGCGTTGTAATTTGTTAGCATGGTTGTGCATGCGTAATATCCATAATTAATATTACGCATACGCTTCTTGTTCATTTATAACTAGAACGAATTCAAGACCCGTCGTGGTGTAGTGGGAGTGTGCCCGGCTCAGGAGTTGGAGGTCGTGGGTTCGAGCCCCGGTAATTTCGGTTAATTTTTTTTTAATTTTTATTTTTTTTGATGACGTAATTTTTTTTTATCGGATTAGAACTTTTTACTTTATTTTTTTTTTTACTCGGTATCGTTTTTGTTTTTGCCGCGTTTAGACTGATACGAAAATTAATGCCACACTAATTTCGACGGAAATAGTACATACAAGCATATATTTTTTTTCATAAGTTCGTATTGGTAAATCGCGCGTTTACCCTGCACTTAAATTATTTTTTTTATTGAAAATGCACATGAAAATATGAATTTATTTTTTTTATTTATTTTTTTTATATATATTTTTTTTTATTACCCTGATATCCGAACTGGATATGCCCTTTAAAATTCTTTTCAGCATTTTGATTTTTGCATAGGGTTGCGTGTGATTTTTATTTTAGTTAAATATTTTTTTTTTTCGATTAATTAAAACTAGATTAGTTTTTTTTATAATTTTTTTTTAATGAATTGTTATATATGAGGAATTTAAATTTTAATTTTATAAAATTTTTATTAGGTTTAATATTCGATTTAAGCTGAACTTATTATTTTATGTTAAATAAATCAATATGATTTGGGATTAAAGTTAAAATTTCTGTTTGATTTCAACATTTGGTAGAGGGCTTGTTGTGATTGTTTTTAATGGGATCACAAAATAATTTTATCTTCTGGTTTTGTGTTGTTTTTGTGATCATGGTTGGGCGGGCATATGTCATTTTCCATCTTGTGACAGTGTTGTTTTAATTTCTTTTTTCAGTTTTATTTTGTAATTCTTTGACCGTTCTTCTCCAGCACGCAAAATTTAAAGTTTCGTGTGGCTAATTGGTACGGAAGCAGTGTAGCAACGAACCTCCCCTACGACAAGCAATAAGGCCGGTTAAAATGCGTGCACACGCTACCTTCTGCCTCCACATAACATCTACCATAAAAATTAACCCGTTGTATGCTACATTAAATTTTGGGCTCCCAACGTGGGGCCCGAATCTTTGATCGGTTAGGTGTTTAAAAGCACTTAATTTTGTCATTGAGTTAGGTTCCACAATCGTGGGGCCCGAGCAATAGTAATTCATTATTTTTTTTCCATCTTTTGATTTTATCTTTTATAACTCAAAATAAAATTGTTCGGTTCCCATATACATATATTTTTTTTTTTATCCAGTTTTACATATTCATTCCGATTTTATTACATTTTTTTTTATGCCCATGTAAATTGCTGTAATATTTTGGATCTTGTTCATGATGAAACGCTTTTAGGCTATCATTTACAACATAGTATTCTTAGCTTTTTACAATTAAATTTGTTTAAGTTAAATTTTTGAGGCTATTTTATTTCAGAAAGGATATAAATTTTGGACAGTTAAGCTAGAACGTGCCACTGTATAAAATAGTTAAATCAATTTAACGTTTAACATTGAGGGTGGATTAAAATGATAGAGTATATAGAATTTTATCCCTCTCAGTGAACCCGTTCTTAATTTAAATTTTTTTTTTCGATTTTTTAATGATTTTCAGTCAAAGATTACTAAATTCTCTGTATAAAGATTTTATTTTTCACAACAAGTCTTGCCCATTTGTAAAGAAGTCAAACAGAGCATAATACATTTTGTTTTTGAGTTTATAAATTTTTTTTAGAAAGTTTTTGAATAATTTTTCTTTGAAATATTATTTTTTTTATATATACCTTTTTTAAATAATTTTTGATTTTTGAAATTTTCAATTTCGTTTATTAGCAAATAATTCCGATTGATTTTTTTGTCGTTTTTATATCGAAAATAGCTTTACATTCATTTGTATAATTTTTTTTATATATCTGAATTTAGAATTTTTTTTCTTTTTTTAAAAAAAAAGAAAATTTTTCCTTCTGAATTTTGGCATATTTTTTTTTAGTTTCAAAAAAAAGATTCATCTATTTCTTTTTTTTTTTTGGTTTTTAAAAGAGTTTGTTTAAACTTTTCCTAAACTTTTATTTTTATTTTTTTTATATACCGTTGAAAATGGATGAACATAATCAGTCCATTAGTGGAATAACCACCAAGTTTCCAAACTGCAGCGCGTGCAGTGAAGCTATAACTTCAAAGACACTCGGGATTAAAACCTGTTGTAGTCATTTATTTCACAAAACTTGTTTAAACAAGTGTTTAAATTTGAGACCATTCTGTCCAGTTTGCAATGTCCGTATTGTAAATGACCCTCCAGTGGAAGGAGTTACAAGTATTGGAACTCGTTCCCAAAATAGGTCACAGAATCAACCACCACAGACAGAACAACTAAATATGTCTTTAGGAGCAGTAGGTGGCGCAGATCCCGCGAATACCTCTGTTTCAGACCCATCTAATTTGAACAATACCGTTATTAATAATTCAGTCGCAAATACACCTATAAATCAACTGGAGTCATTTAAAGAAATGATTACTGCCATGATGTTGGAGCAACAGGCTCAAATGTTTTCGACTTTGAGTGATCAGCTTTCGAAATTAGTTGACGCGAAGATTGCCAGCATATCTGGGCACAGTACCAACACTTCTGCCGGTGGTCAACAGAATGTTATTCCACGACAGCCATCAGCTAATACTAGTCCATCAATGGCTGGACAGCAAAATGTGATGGTACTTTCACAGCCAGACATCGGTGTTCCACCACCGCAAGTACAAACTTTGCCAGCTGTTGAAAATCAAGCGTTTAGAGAGTTTTTAGGTATTCAGAATAATACTAATACCACTAGCTCATCTTCTCAGCCTCGTACTGATAGTGGAAACACACAACATTATTCCAATGCTGGTAATTATTATTCGTCCGATATAATTTTCCGTCCGGACAAAGTCTTACAAACCATTTCCAATTGGAAAATAAAATTTTCGGGAGATGCCAGTAAACAGTTTTATACGCAGAGTAGTGGTGTGGTATTTTATGGGATCTCCCCAAAGTATTTTCTCTTTGGGAATTTTAATGATCAAGGTAGGGTGGGATAAAGAGTGCTCATTTACCATCTAGCAGCACCAGAATGGCAAGATGCAAGCCCTCATTTAAATTATAGTTTCAGGTCGTTATTTTTTATTTTTCCAAATTTTTTCTATTCAGTTTATTTCAAATATTTTTTTTTATGCATGCAGTTAATAATTCTGTCAATTGTAGCTTTATGCTAGAAACATTAGTTAGGCAAGAACCCATCCCGTTTGCCGACGAGCCAGAGCCGGAACCAATGCATGCATTGCCTAACTGTGACCGTAATATTGCTAAATCCAATTTAGGGTTATATGCTACAACGATGGGAACTTTTTTTTTTTGATTTTTGTCAATGGGACAAAGCACTGTGCGTCGCACAGTGGGTTGAACGATAGGCAAAATGGGGATTAATTCAGGGATGCCGTAATTTGAAAATATTATAGTTTTTTATTGATGAATACTTATTAGTCAACAAAAAACTACTATTTAAAAAAAAAAAAATATGGAAAAAAAAAATTTTAACCTGCTAGGCACTTTTTCGATTTTTGGAAAAACTTATCTTGAGTCACAATTTTTGCTGTAACTTTAGAAGCAAAAGCGATAAATTTATGAATTAAATTGCAAATTAAAGAATATTTAATGCGTTTTTATTAAATTTGAAAAAAATAATAAAGCCCGAGTAAAAATAAACATATATAACAATATATAACTTGATACAAACATAATAAACCATATATGATTATACATCCCGTGAGGTATTTTTTAATTTTTTTAAATGCAGTCATATGTTGTAATATATAATTTAATCATGAGTCGGATTAAAAGGTATACGGTTGATATAAATATATGAAATAATATTAGGACCAATACAAAATGTGTTTTTCTGTATAATTTAATATAAAATTATATATAGCTTATTCTGTTCCATATATAAATCCAATTAACCAAAAATGTTCTAAGTTTTTTAAGCAAAGTATAAGAAACTTTTAAAATGTTCCTAAACATTTCCTTGTTAGGGTTATGTATATCACCTATCTGGTTCGAAGCGTACCCAAACATTTTTTTTTGTTTTAGAAAATTATATGTTTGGCGAATGTATCGTTGACCTGTGGTGTAACTTACCCAAACCAAAACACACCAAGATTTTTTATGTTTTTATGCAATTAGATCCAATTGGATCCAATGAAATATGGCAATGTCTGGTCAAAACTCGGATGAAATCGAATCATATTTTATACAAGTTGATCTTTTTTAATGCAAAAACATCCACCATTATTCGGATTAAATTGCGTATAAATATATATTGTGTTATATATCATTATGTATTACATCATATAAAAATTTTTACTCGGGAGACGTATTATTATTAGAATAAATTTTTTATAAAATTTTATTTTTGTGGTTCATAAAATTAAAAAAAAATTAAATTTTCTTCAAAAAAAAAGGAAGTACAATTTTTTTTTATTTAAAAATCATATAAATACAAAAAATTTAACATATAAATACAAAAATAAACAATATTTTCTTTTCATTGTCCAGGTTGTATTTTTAATTTATTTATTTTGGTTTTAATTGTTTTTTTTTACTACAGCTATTTCAAAAATTTCTGAAATTTATGGCATACCAGGCATTGTAATGTAAAACTTTTTTTTCAATAAATTATTTAAACTGTACGACTAAAGTTTTTGTTTTTTAATTTAACAGTTAAACTTAACAAATTACTCCAAAAACTGCAAAAAATAAAAGAAGCCTACATAATAAAATTGAGTTGGCCATTTTGAATACGTGACTATAATTTCACAATAATCTGGGGTTTCGCAGCAGCCTCTATCTATTAGTTGCGTTAAGCGAGGTTGCACTGTATTTCTAATTGAGTATATACATTAGAGTGGACTGAAAATCCATTATGACAAATTTTAAAATTTGCAGCTGTTTAGATATTTTAAGTGTTTTGCACTTTAAAAACTTTTAATGCTCAATTTGTAATATAAATAAATAATGCTGTTTTTTATACCGCGATCATGGCAAAAATATTAACCAGATATCACTGAAACTTAACATATTTACTTCTAGTTATCCTAAGCAATTTGGTATTGCATTTGAGCGATATCGGTGTTGCGGTTTAAAAGTTATGAACGAAAATGTAAGGACACCTCGAAAATTTTGGTACATTCCACATAACCTAAAAATACTAAATGCTTAAATTTGGTTGCTGGCTGAGATATATAAACAATATTTGATACCGAATGTAATTTAAACATTTAAACAATTTCGCGATTTTTTTTTTCAGAAACTGTATGGGATATGTACTTTTTAGTATTTTAAGCAAAACATTACCAATTTCGATAAAAAGTAGCTTTACACCCCACTCTAATATATATGATCAATAAAATTATTTGTTATTATAATATATTACACATTTATAATAAATAGCAATAAACAAAAACGGTAAACAACATAAAGACAATCTAAAAACTAAAACAAAAAACAAGTATTAGCTATTAAGATTTCGAGCATATAATTTTTTTACACTGGAGATGTTTAAAAAGAATCTCTTATATTTTTCGTATTGGCAAGTCTTGGCATTGGTTCTTTCATGGATTTTAAAGCAAAAATCCTGTATTTTATCACTATGTTCTCAGATTCGCCCGAGCTCATCAGAGTAGCAACCAAAACTCAACATTTATATAAAAAATACCCTATTTTTAGGATATTTTTTAAAAAATTATTAAAGCTATTTTTTCAACTTTTATCTTAACAACCGCTTGTCAATAATGTAGTTAAATACCTGTAGTTTGTGAATCCATTTTATAAAAATTTTTATTTTTAGTTGAAAACAAACAAAAAATCACTTAAAATATCCTGTTTTTCACTTTTTACCACTGTACACTAAATTAATTAAAATTATTAAACTTTGAGAGAGCATAGCAAAAAAACTAAACAACTTAGAATTTAATTTTGACAGCCATTGATGGAGAATTTTATCCTCTTTAAACTCATAAAAAAAAATATTACAATATACCAACTTCAAATTTTGAATTAATCCTCAGTTTTGAAAGTGTTCAACCCAATGTGCGTCGGGGTCCTACAGTAAAAATTTTTTTAAAAATATTTTTTTTTAGTTTTGACAAGCAACGGTTTTAGTTGTAATGTTGCTTTTAATGATATATATTCATAAAAAATATTATTCATATCTGTGACATCTAAAACGTGTATCGAAAAACATCAAAAATGCATTTTTTTACCATTTTTCAGAACACGATAAAGATGCCACGGATAGGAATAACATTTTTTTATGAATATATATTAGGGCGGCCCAAAATTCCTTTTGCTTCGCTACAGGTCAACGTACCTTAAACAATTAAAGATGGTATCGTATCTAATATTTTGCACCAAATTGCAGCACCCTACGACGATTAGAAGGGGATGCTAACTGGTCACATGTGTTTGCAACCTCCGGAGAAACTTAAAAAAAAAAAAATTTCCAATCCTAAAAATTACTACATGAAATGGTATCGTTACAAGGGCACATAAGTCACATATTGCCATTATATCCTAAGGTTGTCTACAAAGGACAATAAGGACATTTTAGTTTCGATTAGGAAAAAAAACAAAAAAAAAAATTTTTGATATTATACTCAAATTGAAGAAATTTGTATTACCTTTCAAATGAACTTTATTGCAACTTAGTGGTCCGCATAGTTTTTGAGTTACAGCGGTTTTAGTGAAATGCACGGTTCCACTTTTTTTAATATGTATTTTTTTTTTGTTTAAGGACAATCTTGGGACAAAATGGCCATATATAAATTATTTCCTCTTGTTACGCTACCATTCGATATGGTTATTTTTTAAATTCCAATAAAATTTTTTGGAAGATTTCTTTGGAGGTTGAAAACATTTATGATCAGTTAGCATCCTCTTCCAATCGTAGTAGGGTGCTAAAATTTGGCGAAAATTGTTCGTTACGATGCCATCTATCATATTTTGAGGTACGTTCAGTTGTGAGTTATACTTGGTATTTTTCCATATGTTGATGGGCCAGACTAATATATATCATTAAAAGCAACATAAGAACTAAAACCGTTACTTGTCAAAACTAAAAAAATTTAAAAAATTTTTACTGTAGGACCCCAACGGCTCTAATTTTTTTTTTTTCCAAAATTTTTTTAGAACTGAAAGCCTTATCCCACCAAAATCAAATTTTTTGTCGTGAATAAGCTAACCAAGTAATATTATAATTAGAGTTTTTCACGGGAATTCCCGGGAATTCCCGAAAATTTTCGATCCCGACATCCCGGGAAATAGAGCGGGAATCCCCGGGAATTTTCGTTTCTTTGAAATTGGTGATTTTTCGACTTCTATTGATTATTTTACATATGATTTTTTAGAGATTTTTTTTTAAATTCTTGATAATTTATGGCAGAAACGTACGCAGGGACCAGAAGGGACTAATATGTATTCCAAGAGGGACCTTCTAACTAAAAAATTTTTTTAAATCTGAGACTTACTAATTGAAAAAAGTCTCACAATATCTTAATCTAAATCTTCGATAGAATATAATTATCAGAACCTGATACTTTTTTCAGAAGCTGAGAAATTTTCTTTCTTTGACCTGCATTAGAAGAATTTGCAATATGATTATTTGTTTCTATAGAAAATATTTATGTCTCTGGACATGATTGTTTTTAAATCAATAAATTGATATAAAATATGTGTAAAGAATGACTCTGTTTTTCTTTTGGATTTTTTTTTTTTTAATAATTTTTTGGGGTAAATTTTCTTATAATTTCATTTTTTGAAAAACAGTTACGTTCAGTTTAAGAAACATAATTGAGAAATTCCTCTGAATCAGTTTCATTTTAAAACAGAGAAAGCAATGTGAAATAACATATTCCTTTAAAAATACTTTTAAAAGACTTCGAGATATTTGTGCCGTTTTTTTGTAAAAACTGTGTAACAAAAATTGTTCTTTTTTTCTCGAAACTTAATTTATTTTTTTTTTGTTTTGAAGTACTAAATAAGATTTTTATTGTGCTAATAAACATTATAAATAGTGTAATCGCATTCATAATGTTTTTATATATTTTTTGGCAAAAAATTTGGGTTTTTAGTTTTTGCGGGAACTCCCGGGATCCCGGGAAATTTAAAAATGAATCCCGCTTTCTCGGGAAATGAAAAAGTCCGGGAAAAGAAAAACTCTAATTATAATTAATAACAAAAAAAATAAAAATAAAAAATTTTGTTTTGTATTAGAGATGGGCGCTGGTCACGTGATTTGCGTGATTCACGTGAATCACGCGTAAGTGATTTTCATTTCAATCACGTGATTGTGAGTGAGCGTGAGTTGAAAAAAAATCTGAGTGAGTGATTAGTGAGTGAGTCATTTATTTTTATTTTTTTGGTTAAAAAAATTTTATTGCGTGATTAGATTTTGCGTGGGAGCGTGATTGAATCTGACGTGAGTCACGCATGAGCGTGAGTAAGTTTTTTATTACTCACGTGAATAATGAATAAAAATTGCGTGAGTGATTAGTGAGTGATTCGATTATTTTTGAGCGTGAGTGAGTGTAAGTAAAAATCCACTCACGCGCCCATCTCTAGTTTGTATGGAAAAATGGTTTTTAAGGCCCCGCTCTTTAAGGTCCCGTCGCGTAGGGAAGGCGTGGTCGTAGGGGCGTATAATTTTTCCTGAGTCATTTTTTAGCCAAATGGAAAAAAATGAGCGGGTACCATCTCAACATTTCCAACATTTCCAAAATAAGAGACACTGTAATGCCCATACATTTGCAGCACTGTCGTACAACTTGTTGGATACAACTTGCTGTATACAACTTGTCGGACATGTGCATAAAACTTGTAATACACTGGACGAAAGGAAAGGGTTTAGTACATTTAAAATACATTGGACGAAAGAAGTGGGCTTATTGTTAGTGTATTTTAAAAACACTAAAAGAAATAAATTGGTTTAGTGTACTTCAAATACACTAAGAGAACGAAATAAGTTTAGAGTATTATGAATACACTAATAGAAAGAAATGGGTGGCACAAACAATGTTTAATATTAAAAATTTAAAAATTTTAACGGGAAACTTGTGATTCAATCTGAAAATTTTTTATAATTCAAGATTTTGCTCTCTCATATCAATCAATTACACCTTTTAAAGTACTTTGCATAGGAATATGAAAAACATATTTAAATCTAAAAAAAATCGATAGTCAAACATCAGTAAAACTGTTTTGGAAATTTTTTTTTGGAATGTCTTAGAATAGGGAAATTTTAGTTTGGAAAAATATTTCTGAAAGTAAAAGTATTTTTTTTTTTAACTAATCTGAGAATTGGATAAGTATAATAAACTTAATAAAAAAATTTTTCAGAATTTTATATTTTCAATAAAAAGTGTACCGAATTTTCAAATTCGATAAAGGAAGAATGCGACTCCAGCATAGTAGAGTTGCTTTTCAGAATTTTGGAACTCTTTAAAAAAAATAAAAAATGTTTGAGGATTGCAAAATTTTTTATTGTGAAAATAAATCCTGAAGTAAAATTAACAACTTAATCTGAAAATTTTATGCGAGAAAAATGTTTTAGAATCTTCCTTTTAAAATGTCATACAGTACGATAACTCTGTGTGAGAGAAAAAATACCTTGGATGCGAAACTTTCTTCTACTTTAAAATTATATTTTGTTATACTTTGTAAACTCATAACCAAGTTAATTTATTGAATATCAACCGAATTTGAATTTTTTTTTTTTAATTTTTTATTTTTAAATGATAGTGAGCTTTATTAGCTTATTAACGGCAAAACAGTTCAATTCGAGCGGACAAGTTTTTCAATTCCAAAATGGACTTTCAAAAAAAAGTTGATCATTTTTGTTATTCTGCTATTTAAAATATTTTTTTTTTATTTTACCTCATATTCCATTACATTCGCCATGCTGAACACGAATCCGGTAAAGATTTTGATATCCAATGGCTAGTTTTCGAGATATTGCCATTTTGATGCCATCGGTAAATAGTGGTTGCACAAAAAATTGGTTATATACATGTAACTTTCAAACTATTTATCAGGTTTAAACATTATGAGTGGGGCAAATTCAGTCAATGATATGAGCTTTCAAAATAGCTAGTTTGGAGTGAGCTGTATTGTAGCAGCGTGAGTTACAGAGTGCCAAAATTGTAGTAACTTTTAAAAATATGCAAAGATTTTTAATTTTTTCCAGTTTCTGCAATTACTTCGCAAAGGATACTAAAAACCAAACACAAAAAATAATAAAAATTAAAAAAAAAAATTTATTTTTTTTCCAACAAAATATGCCAACTCTAAAAAAATATTTGCTTTTTGAAATAGTTTTAAATGCCATCTCTGAAAAGTACGCAAACCAGTGCAAAATATGAAATTTTTTGTTAAGGTATAAATTATTTTGAATATTTAAACCATCTTATGGAAGGTACATTGGTTATTTTTACAATAGTATGCGAAATAGTTTTTTAGCTCTTCTGAAAAGTAAGCTTTTTAGAGATGTCATTTATTGAATATAGTTCGACGATTTACATTTTAGGACTAGGAGAAATACTTTTCGGCACGCTCGAAATCGGAAGAGAAAATTTTTTGCATTACAAAAAAATGCGGGTCTAATTGCCAAGATAAGCTCACTATGCATTTTAATTAACAATAAAATGACCAACATGAGCAATATTTGTTGAAATAATGAAAATATAATATTACTCATACGCAACCGCACTTCTTCACCCCCCAGACCAAATTTTAAAAAGAAAAAAGGAAATGGAAGAAAAAAGGAAGAAAAAGAGGTAACAAAATAAAAGGACGACGAAAAAATTTTCTAACAAATTTTCCAAAGGAAAAACATTTCGAAATCCTAAAATGTTTAATAGAAAATATTTGAAAGTTCTTAAAAGAAAATTTTTTTTATGTAAAAATATGTATCTGTCAATCTGGAAGTCCTTATTATGAAGAGAAATTTGTCTGTTAAAATTGTTTTGAATTCGACAATTAGAAACGAATGAGCAAAATGGTACATGATCTCAAATGGCTCAAATTTGTTCTACAACCACCCTGCTGCACAGTGGGAAAAACACCAATCTGGCAGGAAAAAAATCTTATCTTTTAAACTATTGGTCTGATCCGATAACAATACTTGGAGATTTTATAACTAAGGATATGAGCTTTTTGTATAATGAATAATAAGAAACTGTTTTTCAATACAGGGTGAGCCAAAAGGTGTTATATACGACTACCTTAGCAGTATTTTTTTTTTGTACCTGTTAGCTGTGGAAAATTATGTTTAAAATAAGAATTTTATACTTTTTGAAAAGTAAATGGGGTTATCAAATATTGTAAGTGAAATCTGATAACATTTGCACATATACCCACATCCAGCATATAACTAAAATAGGAGTCTTAGCACCTGAGTGCATTAGCATATACGAATTATTAGTTAACTTTTTGTCAATGTACACTGCGAATCACATCAATAAGGAATCGAGTTTTTCACTTTTTAATCGAATATATCTTTGTAACGAATGTGCGGAAAAATATAAAAAAATGCACTCATAGAGACCATTATCTAGCTAATAACGTCAAATAATAACAATAATCAAAAGACTGAAAGAAGTCCTTTAAAAAAAAAAAATCGGCAACTTGTTAAAAAATTACTAGTTTTTTATGAATCACTTGAATAAGGAATTTTTTAATACAGACCAAGTAGGACCTGAATCCAATTTGTTATGGATAGCAATTCCTTAAACAATAAAAACAAAACAGTTTTGTTTCGAATTTCAATAAAAATGAGACTCACAACAGCTCTTAGATCTTCCGAAAGAAAAAAGTACTGTATTTAGAGTCCAAAGTGTTAAAGGCCGTTGAAATCGCGAAAATAATAGAGAGGGGCAAACCTATTGAAGGGAATTATTTAAGTAACATTAAGAACTATAGAAAAATTACGAATGGGAGAACTAAAATGGCAAAAACAGAACGAAATCGACAAAAATTTTAAGAATAAGTTCATAGTCTGTTGCAAATTGCAAAAAAAGCCACCCCTTAGTTCCAAACTTAAGAAGCATCGATGGTAACGGAAGGAACAGTAATGATGCCACAGTAGAATAGCGCACCCCATACTATAACAACACCTTCTATGATCTGTCTTCTATGCAAAAACAGTTTTTATTGTCTCAAATCACCGAAAACCATTGTATCCGTCCAATGCAACGGTATTATTTTTTTTTTTCGTCGGAATAAATTACTTTGAAAAATTTCTCAGACCGCGTCATTGTATTCCTGCAGAGATTAAGGCGCTGCTTACTACGTTTGACATTCAGCGATTAGTTTTTGCACAATTTTCGACGAGCTATGAACTCACTTGACTTCTAAAGGCGACGGACTGTACAAATACTCGCATTAACGCCACTTTATTTGAGACTTTTGAAAGATGTCGGCGAAGAATTTTGGGGAATTTTTAAAATTTTTGTCGATCTCGTTCAGTTGTTGCCATTTGAGTTCGCCCATTCATGTTTTTTCCATAGTTCTGAATGTTATTTAGATAATTGCATACAGCAGTTTTTTTCCTCTCTTTTATTTCCGCGATTTCAACGACCTTTAACACTTTGAACTTCAAAGTCAGTACTTTTTCTTTTTCGGAAGAGCTAAGAGCTTTGGGAGTCCCATTTTTACTGAAATTCAAAACAAAAGTGTTTTGTTTTTGTTGTTTGAGGGATTGCTATTCATTACAAATTGGATTCAGGTCCTACTTGGTCTGTATTACAAAATTCCTTATTCAAGTGATTCATAAAAAACTGGTAATTTTTTAACAAGTTGCCGAAAAATATTTTTTTAAAGGACTTCTTTCAGTCTTTTGATTATTGTTATTATTTGATATTATTAGCTAGATAATGGTCTCTATCAGTGCATTTTTTTATATTTTTCCGCTTATTCGTTACAAAGATATATTCGATTAAAATGTGAAAAACTCGATTCCTTATTGATGTGATTCGCAGTGTATAGTGCCATTGCCTCTTCTGGTGTGTATTATGTCGGTGCTTCAGAGGGGTAAAATACGGCTTTTTTCATCTTTGTAGCCCTTTTTGGTGTTTTTTTTAAGGTCATCTAATAATTGGGCTGCATCTCTCTTTCCAGATATGTACAGACTTACTTTCGTAGCGACCAATAATTATTCCTTGATGTTATTTTGTACAAGATCCGAAACACGACTCCTCTTGGATTTTTTTGTCGTTTCCAAAAAAGTCTTCAAAGGTCGCCCTCGAGGTTCTTCGTCTTCTACTAGAAAATCTATATTTTCATTCAACCATATGTTGTAATGATTTTAAAAACTATATAAATTGCGAGAAACACTGGCCCATCTACATTTAAATTTACTACATAAATCTCGCACACTAACAGTTTGTTTTTTATAGCTATCATTCTCGTTGCAGATGTTATTTGCAAGTTTGGACAAGATATAATTGATAACTGTTGAGTTCCGATCAGAAGCACTGTTGCATTTACGCCAAACTTCAAATATCTCTTTCCGTTGAAATGACATGTCAAACAAATTTTAAAAAACCAAAGAGTTTATTAACCAATTCAAATGATAGTTTTAAATTTATTATTATTTATAACAATATTTTTATTAAGAATTTTTTCACCAACTGAATGCGACTTAAATCGGTTATTTAAAAATCATAAAATCCAAAACAATTTTAATTCAGCACTAACTTTTTTCAAGATTTCGACGCTTTACTATGTTAAAAACAAATTACTAACAATCCTTTGCAATTCTCAACATATACGTGAGTCGCGTTTTTCGCTGCCTAGGTTTAGAATTATAATTATTGAAAGACCAAAATTACAAAAATAATTTTAAAAAATCGCTACGCAGGCCTACGCAGCTAATTTTTTGAATAGTAATACTTTATTATATGTAGAAAAAAAAATAAAGAGACTCTCCGAAAACGCAAAAAAAGTTGGATTGAAAATAAATTTCAAGAAGACGAAACTTATGCGCATTGGTACTCATATAACAACGCCATTAATAGTAAATGACACTGTGATCGAAGATGTAGAAACCTTCAACTATCTTGGGTGTAAAATAACAAAAGATGGTGGATCGGAAGCTGATATTTACGACCGTATTAATAAAGCACGTACCGCCTTCCATAAGCTTTATAAAGTTTGGCGTGCTAGAAACATCTCGAAAAAAACCAAATTGCGTATATTTAACTGCAGCGTAAAATCAGTTTTGCTTTACGGATGTACTACATGGAGCTACACGCAACTCACCCTAAAGAAGATCCAGACATTTGTAAATCGATGTTTAAGGCAAATATTAAATATTTTCTGGCCAAATTGGATATCCAATGAAGATCTTTGGCAGCAGGCTGGTTGTTGTCCAATCGAATTCGATATACGAAGACGTAAATGGACATGGATCGGTCATATCCTCAGAAGACCACAGAACGATATTGCTAGAGAAGCCCTTGATTGGAACCCCCAAGGTCAACGCCGACCAGGGCGACCTCGTAACACATGGACACGTTGCACAAGAAAAGAACTCGAATCAGCTCAAACAACATGGAATCAAATCAAGTTACTTGCAAGAGATAGAAATAGTTGGAGAGAGTTTGTTAACGCCCTATGTTCCTCGTGAACATTATATTTAAGTATTTACTAGTTATACCAAAATTATATTAGTTATACTAAAGTATAAGTAGTGTACATATTTAAATAAATAAAGGACATATATATATATGTGGAATAATCTATAATTAAAGATTACGCAGCGTCTGACAGCGTTTTTTTTTTGTAGCTCCATAAGAATTTAAACAATTTAAAAAAAAAAACGTTGTTTATGTAATTCGTTACGAGGGAGCCTTCGAAAACAGATAACGTACAGAAATTTATACATAATATACCTAATAGCACCCTTTAAAAGAAATCAAACAGTTGGTAGGTAACGGCTTACCCCTTCCGATACACGGCGATGACAAGTTTACTATTATAAACAATTAACTGTGAGAGCCCAATAAATTGTCAAAAATTGATAGTGTGTAATTCGCTAATGGGTTAACTAAACTTTAAGTTCTTAACGGATTAAAACGCAGTCACTATCCCACTTTAAAATCGCATTATAACTTTGTTAAAATCTGTTAGTTATATTTTGAATTATTTCCCGCTAGATTGGCAATTTTTCCCACTGTGTGCTGTTCAGTTTAATTAACAATAAAATGCCCAACATGACGTATGAGTAATATTGAATAAATAAGTCAAAAAATATAATATAACTCATACGCAACCTCACCTTTTTGTAAAAAAAAGATCTTTATTTTAACACTATTTCAATTTATACCGGTAATAAATAAATTTTAAAACGATTTTTAAAAATGTTGCTGGGTCATACAAACCATTGTTATGCTTAGTTTTGTCTTTTTGTTCCAGTAACATACAGATTTATATGTGGATATAAGAATACTAGTAGTATATTTTATATTTTTCATATAGCCTTCAGTAAGAGATTTTACTTTATTTTTTTTTTTTTGTTAAATGAACAATAGTTACTTTTCTTTCAAGGATTTTTTGTTGAAAGTATAAGCAGAGTAGTTAACAGTAGGTATTGTGTTGATGTTTTACAACTTGTTGTCATATTTTTATGGTACTTATAAGTTTTAACAATTGGATATTTAATGCAGAAGCAGCTAATATTTTAACAATGGAAAAAACGAAATAAAATCTTTTCTTTAAAAAGATTTATGAATTAAAAAATTAAATTACTTTTAAAGGCGTGATTAGACGAGAGAGAATTCCCCTAGATTTAAAGTAAAAAACAACTCTGTTGTAACTTTTAAAATTGGAATCTCAAATAAAATTTTATCAAAGACTATCAATACTTAAAGATATGTGAAGTCTCCTTTCTTCTGTTAAACCCTCTCTTAAATTCCCTTTGCTAAGTCCGCCATCGATCTGGACGTTTGATCAAACCAAAAAAAAACCCTTAAGTTCGCTATTAAAAAAAAAAGTGTTGCAATTTGGCAATTTTCAGACAAAAGCTAGCGTTTTTTTTTCATCTAGCTGTAAATTTTTTTTTTTTTTGTGGATTATCGGGAAATCCAATGACTTTTTATTTGCTGAGAATTTGTTTTTAACATTTTTAAAGGTATTTCTTAAATAATATTACCATTATAATTATAAATTGATCATTTTTTTTAAATTTATTAAGCGCTTTTTCGATATAAAATGTTAGCATTATTTGTCAAACCAACAATGTTAATTTAACATTATCGTATTTTCCTCGTCTAACAGTTTTCGTACCTTCTGTTAAAAAGTTCCAAAATATTAAGAGCGGGAGACAAAGAGCTTGATTTTATTATATATTTTTTATTTACTTTAATTCGGTTTCCAATCTACAAATTATTGACTAAATGGGCGAAAACAAATAATAATATTATGAAAATGGTAAGCAAAAACAAGTATTAAAGAAATGAGATTTGACACAAAGTCAAAAGTATATTACCCAGAGTTGTGTTTTACTTTAAATCTAGGGGTTTTCTCTCCCGTCTAAACGCGCCTTAACGGCTAACAGTGGAGGTACCCAGCAAAACTTTGGTAATGGGTAGTGATTATATAACATATTACCAGGTAATGTATATACCTTATTTGTAGCATTATTTTAGGATGTCTTACCAAACATTTGTTCCACAACGTATTATTTTCAAGTGAAAAATTATGCAGTACTAATAATTTGATACGTAATGCATGATTAATGGAAAACATGTATTTCATATTTATTATTTCTAAACATTAAATCATGGATGACTTATATTTGGTTACATTATGTATTATTTGAAAGTTTGAAATAATGCATTATTTATAATTGGATGCATAAGGCATTACAAAAACATAAAAAATAATTATTTTATAAAAAAATGCATAACTAGAGATGGGCTCACGACAGGAAATTTCCAACGACACACACTCACGAGCATATTTTATCTACTTACACTCACTTACAACCACGTGATTAAATTTAATACAAAATTACTTTTTCACTACTCATAACACCTTATATATTATCTTCTGGTATGCTATATTATTTAATTTCTCGTAACCTATAAAATATCTTATATTTTACACCTTATTCGTATTCTTCGTTATAAATTTATGACTTATTTTATGCCTTACTGGTATTCTTTGTGATAATGTGGATGCATTACTTTGAGTCTCATCGCCTGTTAAAATCATCAATGCTGCAATGTATAAAATAAGAGATCCAATACCTTATTTTATACCTTATTTGGTAATCTAGTACGTTTTGCTGGGTATGTTATGTAGAACAAACAAAACTATTGGTTTATTTATCTTTAAGAGCAGGGGACTTACAATTAGTGCTGATCAAAAGTCTTGATTTTGTATTAAAAAAAAATTGCGAAGACGATCCAAAATTGTTAAAATCGAGGTCCACAGATTACTTAGTTTTGGAAAAAACAAAAGTATCTACAAACAGACGTACAGAAAGTCAAAAATTATCTATAAATTGATTTAATTTAATATGATCTAGCGATATCCGACTACCTGTCTGTAGAGATGAATGCATCTATAACATTAGACCGGTATTTTTTGCATTGAAAAAAATGTTTTTTTCTGATTTTGAAACCCGGTAAAATTTTCACTCATCAAGGCCTAAAACTTATGTGGTACATATTTAAGGACG
This sequence comes from Pegoplata infirma, assembly GCA_963921195.1. Classification (NCBI taxonomy): domain Eukaryota; kingdom Metazoa; phylum Arthropoda; class Insecta; order Diptera; family Anthomyiidae; genus Pegoplata; species Pegoplata infirma. The sequence continues at coordinate 122,293,070 of OY992537.1, read as the reverse complement.
ATCAAATTAAATTAACGCGTAGCGCCTGGCGATGAAGGTTTTGAATTTTTGAAAATTAAAAAAAAAAATATTTCTTGCAATCACAAAATCCACCAGAAAACACATAAAAAATGCTATTTTCTGACCTTAGGTCTTTCGATTTTCTTTATATTAATGGTATGCATTCTCAATAGAGCCAATAAAATATATCCATTTTCAGTTTTTTTAATTTTAAAAAAATCGCGATTTTTTTGCGAATTTAATTTTCTTCAAAAATTTTAAAAATCAAAAAAGTATATTAATTTGAAGAGACATATCTTCTTAAGTATCTATCGGATTTCTACGATTCAAAAAGCATTTGACTCAAACGTTCGTCCTTTTTTATACCAATGCAATAAAAAAAAAGTTTTCCAAAAAAAGTGCATATTTAATGCAAATGCAATTTTTGGATGCATTTTTCAAAACTTTCTCCCCCTTCAATTTTTTTGAAACCTGCATAATTCGAAAATATGGAATTTTTTACACAAAATTGAGTTCCGTTTTTTTTGTGACAGAGTTTCAAAAAATTTTCGTGATTTTTTTAAAACTACTTATTTGGGTTTTTCCATACAAAAAATCAATTTAATGTTTATTTTGCAATTTTATCAAAAAAGGATGTAACTTTAAAAAGCCATTTCTTCAAAAGTATCTATCGGATTTCTACGACTCAAAAAGCATTCGATTCAACTGATTATCCGTTTTTATACCAATGCACTAACAAAAAATATTTTTTTAAAAAAATGCATTTTTGATGCAAATGCAATTTTTGGATGCATTTTTGAAAACTTTCTCCCCCTTCAATTTGTTTGAAACCTGCATAAATCGAAAATATAGCATTTTTTACATAAAATTGGGTACATTTTTTTTTGTGACGGCGTTTCACAAAATTTTCGTGATTTTTTAAAAAAATGCTTATGTAGTTTTTCCTTAGACTAAAATTTTTTTTGTTATTTTATGAATTTTATAAAAAAATTGTATGGAAAAACCAATACGGTATTTTTAAAAAAATTACAAAATTTTTACGATACTCCGTCACAAAAAAAGCGGTACGCAATTTTGTGTAAAAAATGCTATATTTTCGATTTATGAAGGTTTAAAAAAAATTGAAGGGGGGAGAAAGTTTTAAAAAATGCATCCAAAAAATGCATTTGCATCAAAAATGCACTTTTTTTTTAAAATATTTTTTTTTATTACATTAATATAAAGAAAGACTATCGTCTGAATCGAATGCTTTTTAAATTGAAGAAAACCGAAAGATACTTCCGAAGAAATGGCTATTCAAAGTAGCATACCTTTTTGATTTTTTCAATTTTTGAAGAAAATTAAATTCGCGAAAAAATCGCGATTTTTTTTAAATATAAAAAACTGAAAATGGATATGTTTAATTGGCTCTATAGAGCACATGTGTACAAAAAATTACATAAATTTGAAGACCCTCGGTCAGATTTTATAAAATCTTTGCTGGATTTCATGCAATACGTTTTGTGTATTAAAATTGATGAGCCAAACGAAAATATCAACGGTTTTTAAGATATCGCTATTTTTCCTACATTTATGATTTCAATAACAAATTAGAAAATAGAAAAACTCAAAAAACTGTCTTTTATTAATACTAAACTTGAAACATACCGATCATTTTGACCCTTGGCACCTTTCAATTAAAGTTTTTGATTTTTTTATATATATTCGATTAGAGTTTTATTCTAGTTCGAGGCCCAAAAATATTTCTATTTATGATATTGTCATAATAGAGTATTTTTAATTTATTGCTTTAAAAAAGTTACTATCTCATAGTATGTCTGTACTGATCAGTTTCATCCCCACTAAAGGAATCTTCAGCAGACTTTAGAGAATCATCGTTGGTCAATCAAACATCAAACCAGACATAATATTTGATATATTTCCCAAGTTATATGAGAAGTACTATTATGAAGGTCCGAAATCTGTTTTCCAACAAAAATAACTCTTTTAAAGCAAAAATTGTATATATTAAATCACCGTCGGTAACTATTAATATATGTGTTGCTGTTATTTTACAATAACAACAGTGCCTAACCAAACAATAGTGTTGGTAGGATAAGTCTTACTAAACTTTGTGTTAAATGTTGTTTTTTTATTTTTAGTACCAAAAGGTACATAAAAATAAAATGTATTTATTCGGCCTTTATATATGTATATATATTCGATTAGAGTTTTATTCTAGTTCGAGGCCCAAAAATTTGATTTTTTTAAAATATCCAACAAAAGTTTGGATTTTTATTGACTTTAACTCATTAATTTTGGCATGCTGAACACGAATATAAAAAAATCAAGAACCGGTCAAACAGTTTTCGAGATATAACGATTTGGAATTTGCAAAACAAATTCCAAAAATGGTAGTTTTTTTCCAAAGTTCCAGAAATTTTTTAAAAAACCTAAATTTTTTTATTGACCCTTTCATAAGACTTAAGACAATATTTCATTTAAACTTTATTTGACACAATTCAGATCATTTCGATTTGAATCTTTGGATTCAAATTTTCCAAACATCCTAAATTTTGATAAAAGGGAGGATTTGACCTTAATTAAGTTTAAAATAAAACTCTACTAATCTAAAATAAAATCTCTCTCGTATCAAGCTGATCAGACAATAAATTAATTAAGCATTAAAAAACCAAAAGAACTGTAAATTTCGTAAGTGAGTGCAAAAATAAGTGCAAAAAAGTGTTTTTACATTTTGGAGAGCATAAAAGATTCGGCTCCAAAGAATATAACACCCTCACTTGTTTTATGTAAATTTGATAAACAAGTGGAAAATTTTTATGCGAAACGCTTAGACTTGGTGAAAAAGTAGTTTTGGTAAAAAAAAAATATTTTTTTCACGAAAAACAAAATTATGTTAAGAAAAATTTAATAAACCCAAAATTTTTGGTGAAAAAAAAATTTGATGAAAAAAAGTTTTTAATGAATTTTTTTGGGGGGAAAAAATTTTTTTGAAGTAAAAAAATGATGAAAAAAAATTTTTTTTGATGAGCAAAAAATTGATAATAAAAAATTTGATAAAAAAATTTGATGAAAAAAATTGATGAAAAAAAATATGATAAAAAAAAATTATGAAAAAAAAAAATTTGATACAAAAAAAAAAAATTGATGAAAAAAAATTAATGAAAAAAAATTAATGAAAAAAAAAAATTTCAAAAAATTTACGAAAAAAAATTTTGATGAAAAAAAAAAATTTTGATGAAAAAAAAAAATTTATGAAAAAAAAAAATGATAAAAAAAAAAAAATTGATGAAAAAAAAGTGAGTAAATTGACATAAATCGTAAAAAACCAAGGTTGGCAATCGAAACAAATAACGGTATCGATATCGGTATTGGTATCGTTTTTTATTTATTTCGGTATCGGTTACGGTATTTGAGTGGAATCGGTAACGGTATTACCGATACCGAAACGTCAATACCGGTACGTACTGGTATTGTAGCAAAAATGTTAAAAATATAAAAAAACGTATAAAAATTTTAATTTTTTTTTTTTAAAACAAGTAGAAAAGTTAAATTCGACTTGGACGAATCCATCTATACCCTCCACAATGCCCTTCTAAAGTGATAGTTACTTTTCTAACGTGAATCAAATTAACAATTTTGATTAGAAATATTTTATTCTGAGCAAAAATTTTTTTTTAGTAATTTTTGAAAAAAAAAATTGACAATTTTTTTTTTTTTAGGGTATAATTTTTTTTTGAGTGTAAGTTTTTTTGTTTTAGTATAAAAATTTTTGTGAGTGACAAGAATACTTTGTAAAATATTTTCGTGACTCATCAATTTTTTCAAAGCTTGTTTAACGGTTTTTTCAACAAGTGAGTTTAAGGCGAAACCAATCTGAAATTCACGGGTTTCTTAATAACTTTTGAACCACTTGTCCGATTTTGCTGAAATTCGATGCGAACCAGGCCATTAAAACAGCAAATATATATGCCAAGTTTCAGCATCCCCAGGATTGCCTTTCGAAAGTTAGCGTGTTTTTTTATCTCGAAAATTCACGAAAACCCGTTGGCGAAATTCAGTCTTTCGCTCATAACTTTTGAAGCACTGGAACGCTTTTGCTGGACATTTTCCTATGTCTTTAATACATAAATATAAGGTTAGGTTAGGTTAGAGGTGGCGGAGTCAAAGACTCCTCACATAGACCGGATGGTCCATAGCGAAACCACAATAATTCCTCAGCGACGCTGATAGAACGCGTTTGTCCTCATCGCGAATTGTACTATTTGCCTTAGGTCGACATTCGAAACGGTTACCAAGCTCTCGAAGTCATGTCTGCCTAAAATGTGCAGTCGGGTTCTGGCCAAAGCAGGACATTGGCAAAGAATATGTTCGACCGTTTCTTCAGTGTTAGGTTCATCGCACCTTCTACAGCTTGCATCAGAAATAAGTCCCATCTTCTTTCTATGATAACCTATTAGGCAGTGCCCGGTGATCACTCCAGTAAGTACACGGCAGTTCCATCTAGTGAGTGAGAGTAAGTATTCAGTTTTTCTTAGATTGTAGCATGCCCACAATCTTTTACTGATCGCACTCGTCGTTAGCTCTCTCCACTTTCTATTAGCCATTGCAGTGTTTTGAATGTCGCGTAGCGATCTAAAGTGCTGGATTGGTGGATCAATATGCACAGAAATACCAATACCATCAGCACCTTGTTTCGCGAGCTCGTCCGCTCTCTCGTTTCCTTGAATACCTATGTGACCTGGTACCCATATTAGTTTCACCTTGTTCATACTCCCTAAACTTTGTAAGTTCTCGAAGCATTCGAAAACTACTTTCGACTTGATGTAAAAGCTTTTGAGAGCTTTTAGAGCAGCTTGGCTGTCAACGTAAATATAAGGCCGTATCGATTTTTTTGGCACCTTCCCCTTGCGATTTTGAAGTTCTTCTGAGATAAGATTGTTGCAATTGCTAAGCAAAAGTACCAAAACAGCTGCAAAAAATGCGGTTTTTCTAAGGTTGGTTTAGTTCTCCATGGGGGACGGACGGACATCGCTAGAATGTCTTAGAATCGATCACTCATCAATAAAATATATACTTTATGGGGTCCTAGACCGATATTTTGATGCGTTACGCACGGAATGACAAAGTGAGTATACCCCCATACTGTGGTTGCAGGGTATAAAAATATTGCAAAAATTTTTTTTCGCGAATTATGGGACTTTTGTTCACGATATCTACGAGTTAAGTCACTTTAAAAAATTATACTATAGTGGAAAACCTCCTGCCAAATGCCTTCCCCGAAGTCCTGTAAATATCAAAAAATCCTTGGACACCCACATCACGGATTTAAAAAAATCCCCAAAAAACTATACTATACAAAAGGGGTCCGGAAAGTTTATATTGGGAGTCAAAATGAACCCATAAAAATTTCGAGAAAATCAATAATTTTCTTTTGCTCTCGCATCGCGGAAATATGGCTTTTTTTTATTTTTATTAATTCACGATGTAGGTGCCAAAAGATTTTTTTGATTTTTATGAGTCTTCGGGGAGGCATTTGGAGTACGATTTTTCATTTACAAAAATCAAAAAATTTACAAACTTTCTATTATTTTTTTTTTTTGTAAAAAATCATGGTTTTTAAGAAAAACCGTTTCAGTACCGGTACGTACCGATACCGAAGGAAAAGGTTTTTGGATACCGGTATCCGATACCAAAACTGAGTTTCGGTATTGGTACCGGTAATCAATTTAAAGGGTTTTGAAACGGATAACGGTATTGAAAAGGTATCGATTGCCAACATTGTAAAAAACTTAAAAATATCAACTTCCCCCATTCAAGTCGGCCCCCAAAAAATAAGTTTGGGTAGCTAAAAAAATACGTGTCGAATTAATTTTCGTTCTGAACAACATATCCAAATTTCATGAAGATCGATGGGTGCCACTAGGGACTTCCCTTGTAAGTCAAGTTTAACTTTTTTTCTTGTTTGAATACATAATTGGATCAGAAAACCCCTTAGTTTAAAAAACTGCAACCCTTTTAATAATCTTTATTTTAAATTATTCATTTATAAACATATGTGAACCGATTATTATGAAAGTGAGGTAAGTCCACATGGTTTCAAAACGAGATATTGAAGGGTTTGCGTTTTTTAGTCTTTAAAAATCTGGGTACTTTCTATTGATTAAATTTTAATGAAGATGTTATCTCAGGTACCTAAATTTACTTATTGAGTATTATTTTGTTAGGATGTATCAAAACCAGCCATTTCTCACTATAAAGAATGGACTTATTTCACTTTCAAAAAAAAAAAAAAAATCACAAACTATGTATTTTGAGACAAAACATCTCGATTTGTATAAAATAATTATCTGAGAAAGAATTTGGTAGTAAACGATTTATCAAAACCATTAATTTTGAAAGTGGGGTTAGTCCATAATTTTTTTAAATTACTAAAAAAAACTTGTTAATAGCCAACAGCATATAATTGTAGTGTCTTTAACTCTTTAAATACTTTTAACACATATTTTAACATTTAACAATTTTTGTAACACAAGATAGAGTTGAGAGAAAAAAATCACTAGTAAACGATTTGTCAAAAACGTTAATTTTGAAAGTGAGGTTAGCCCAAAAACTTTTTTTGTGGTGTTAAAAATAACCAAATAATTGCCGATAGAGTAAAACTTTTGTGATTTTTACTCTAAAATAACTCTATAGTTTAATCCCTAACTAATTTGTTACAGAACTTCAGATGAGCTTAACAAAATTTTACTAGTCAACGATTTATCAAAAACATTTATTTTGAAAGTGGGGTTAGTCCACAATTTTTTTGTAATGCATAAAATTACCTTTTTATCGCTGATTAAGAATATTCGTAGTGTTTTTAACACTTAACTAGCCCTATTTCATAATCATAAAATAATTTTGTTACAGAATTGTGAGAAAATCTGAACAAAATTTTACTAATAAACGATTTATCAAAAATCTTAATTTTGAAAGTGATGCTAGTCCACTTTTTTTTGTAATGTTAAAAATAACCTTATAATCGCTGATGGAGTAAAACATTGATGATTTTTGTTCTTAAATAACTCCATAATTTAATCCTAAACTAAATTTGTTACAGAATTCTGAGATGCGCTAAACAAAATTTACTAGTTAACGATTTATCAAAAACATTAATTTTGAAAGTGGTGTTAGTCCACATTTTTTTTGTAATGCATAAAATAACCTTTTTATCTCTGATAAAGAATATCCGTAGCATTTTTAGCTCTAAAATAGCCCTATTGCTTAATCCTAAACACATTTTGTTACAAAATTGTAAGGTGAGCTAAAAAAAATTTTACTAGTAAACGATTTATCAAAAATGTTAATTTTGAAAGTGATGCTAGTCCACAATTTTTTGTAGTGGAAAAATAACCTAATAATCGCTGATAGAGTAAAACATTGACGATTTTTATTCTTTAATAACTCCATAATTTAATCCTTAACTAACTTTAATACAGAATTCTGAGATGTTCTGAACAAAATTTTACTAGTAAACGATTTATGAAAAATGTTAATTTTGAAAGTGGTGTTAGTCCACATTTTTTTTGTAATGCATAAAACAACCTTTTTATCTCTGATAAAGAATATCCGTAGCGTTTTTAATTCTAAAATAGCCCTATTGCTTAATCCTAAAAAAATTTTGTTACAAAATTGTATGATGAGCTAAACAAAATTTTACTAGTAAACGATTTATCAAAAATGTTAATTTTGAAAGTGAGGCTAGTCCACACAAAATTTTTTTTGTAGTGTTAAAAATAGCCTAATAATCGCTGATAGAGTAAAACATTGATGATTTTTATTCTTAAATAACTCCATAATTTAATCCTAAACTAAATTTGTTACAGAATTCTGAGATGAGCTAAACAAAATTTTACTAGTTAACGATTTATCAAAAACATTAATTTTGAAAGTGGTGTTAGTCCACATTTTTTTTGTAATGCATAAAATAACCTTTTTATCTCTGATAAAGAATATCCGTAGCGTTTTTAACTCTAAAATGGCCCTATTGCTTAATCCTAAACAAATTTTGTTAAAAAATTGTATGATGAGCTAAACAAAATTTTACTAGTAGACGATTTATCAAAAATGTTAATTTTGAAAGTGAGGCTAGTCCACAATTTTTTTGTAGTGTTAAAAATAACCTAATTATCGCTGATAGAGTATAACATTGATGATTTTTATTCATAATTAGCTCCATAATTTAATCCTAAACAAAATTTGTTACAGAATTCTGAGATGAGCTAAACAAAATTTTACTAGTTAACGATTTATCAAAAACATTAATTTTGAAAGTGGTCTTAGTCCACATTTTTTTTTTGTAATGCATAAAATAACCTTTATGTCTCTGATAAAGAATATCCGTATCGTTTTTAACTCTACAATAGCCCTATTGCTTAGTCCTAAACTAATTTTGTTACAGAATTGTAAGATGAGCTAAACTTAATTTTACTAGTAAACGATTTATCAAAAATGTTAATTTCGAAAGTGAGGCTAGTCCACACAAAAATTTTTGTAGTGCTAAAAATAACCTAATAATCGCTGAAAGAGTAAAACATTACTGATTTTTATTCTTAAATAACTCCATAATTTAATCCTAAACTAACTTTGTTTCAGAATTCTGAGATGTTCTGAACAAAATTTTACTAGTAAACGATTTATGAAAAATGTTAATTTTGAAAGTGAGGCTAGTCCACAATTTTTTGCAGTGTTAAAAATAACCAAATATTTGATGATAGAGTAGAACCTTGGTGTTTTTTGCTCTTAAACAACTCTATCAGCGATAAAAATATTATTTTATGCACTACAAGAAAATTGTGGACTAACCCCACTTTCAAAATTAATGTTTTTGATAAATCGTTAACTAGTAAAATTTTGTTTAGCTCATCTCAGAATTCTGTACGAAAGTTAGATTAGGATTAAATTATCGAGTTATTTAAGAATAAAAATCATCAATGTTTACTCTATCAGCGATTATAAGGTTGTTTTTAACACTACAAAAAAATTGTGGACTAACACCACTTTCAAAATTAATGTTTTTGATAAATCGTTAATTAGTAAAATTTTTTTCAGCTCGTCTTAGAACTTTGTAAGAAAATTAGTTAAGGATTAAAATATAGAGTTATTTACGAGCGAAAAACACCAAGGTTTTACTCTATCCACAAATACTTGGTTATTTTAGCACTACAAAAATTTTTGTGTGGACTAGCCTCACTTTCAAAATTAACATTTTTGATAAATCGTTTACTAGTAAAATTATGTTTAGCTCATCTTACAATTCTGTAACAAAATTAGTTTAGGACTAAGCAATAGGGCTATTGTAGAGTTAAAAACGATACGGATATTCTTTATCAGAGACATAAAGGTTATTTTATGCATTACAAAAAAAAATGTGGACTAACACCACTTTCAAAATTAATGTTTTTGATAAATCGTTAACTAGTAAAATTTTGTTTAGCTCATCATACAATTTTGTAACAAAATTTTTTTAGGATTAAGCAATAGGGCTATTTTAGAATTAAAAACGCTACGGATATTCTTTATCAGAGACAAAAAGGTTGTTTTATGCATTACAAAAAAAATGTGGACTAACACCACTTTCAAAATTAACATTTTTCATAAATCGTTTACTAGTAAAATTTTGTTCAGAACATCTCAGAATTCTGTATTAAAGTTAGTTAAGGATTAAATTATGGAGTTATTAAAGAATAAAAATCGTCAATGTTTTACTCTATCAGCGATTATTAGGTTATTTTTACACTACAAAAAATTGTGGACTAGCATCACTTTCAAAATTAACATTTTTGATAAATCGTTTACTAGTAAAATTTTTTTTAGCTCACCTTACAATTTTGTAACAAAATGTGTTTAGGATTAAGCAATAGGGCTATTTTAGAGCTAAAAATGCTACGGATATTCTTTATCAGAGATAAAAAGGTTATTTTATGCATTACAAAAAAAATGTGGACTAACACCACTTTCAAAATTAATGTTTTTGATAAATCGTTAACTAGTAAAATTTTGTTTAGCTCATCTCAGAATTCTGTAACAAATTTAGTTTAGGATTAAATTATGGAGTTATTTAAGAGTAAAAATCATCAATGTTTAACTCTATCAGCGATTATTAGGCTATTTTTAACATTACAAAAAAAAATTTGTTTGGACTAGCCTCACTTTCAAAATTAACATTTTTGATAAATCGTTTATTAGTAAAATTTTGTTCAGATTTTCTCACAATTCTGTAACAAAATTATTTTATGATTATGAAATAGGGCTAGTTAAGTGTTAAAAACACTACGAATATTCTTAATCAGCGATAAAAATGTAATTTTATGCATTACAAAAAAATTGTGGACTAACCCCACTTTCAAAATAAATGTTTTTGATAAATCGTTGACTAGTAAAATTTTGTTCAGCTTATCTCAGAATTCTGAAGAAAATTAGTTAAGGATTTAACTATAGAGTTATTTTATAGTGGAAAACACCAATGTTTTATTTAATCAGCAATAATTTGGTTATTTTTAGCGCTACAAAAAAAATGTGGACTAACCTCACTTTCAAAATTAACGTTTTTGATAAATCGTTAACTAGCAAAACTTCTCTCATAAAATTCTCAGACGTTTTTAAAATTTTCTTTGAACTTTTTTTTTAATCGAAAGATACCATTAAACTGTATCCAAATCTATCATTAACTCAGTTTTTTTGAAAATGTGACTTACCCCACTATCATAATAAATGGTTCATGTATACCCTAAAATCGGATTACTCTCATTCTATAAATCGAATTTCAAATTATTTGCGGTAAAAACTGTATAACAAAAAAAAAAAAGAAAAAAAGAAGATTCTTGTTGATGAATAAAAAATAATCACGTAGTTTCAGGTTATCAGAAAAATCAAATATCAGCTGTCATAACAACTACAAACAAAATATGTTCACGTATTATTTCAACAAAATAGAAGGTCATTTATATTTACGTGAGAATTTTTACTTTGATGTTTTTGTATTTTCTTTATTAGGTTTAAAAGAAAATACTTTCAAAAAACAGCAATCCAATCTGCATAGGCACGAAAACATAAAACTGGTAATTCTTTAAGTATAAAAATATACATTTTTAGATAAACAAAAAAAAAATTCCATCCGAAGGTTGTTTGAGAAAAGTGACCAACTAAAAAATCAATATGGTAAAAATCCTTATTGGTTTCTTGAGTACAAACTGGTTTTGATTTGTTTAAGTAATTTTAAGTGTATGAGACCATTTAAGATCTTGTAAGCTTCGAGTAAGAAGTTCATTGGTTTACAAATTTCTTTTGCATGAACTTATGACTGGCCTTAAATTTGGCAAATCCTAACATTAAAATCTAAGCCTTTTATTTGTCAAACAGGCCTCAAATCTGGTATTTAGCTAACAGACAAAAATCTAATATTGTAAAGGGAAGTTTTTTATAATCTTATAATACTGTGTATCTCTTTGTTAGTATTTTTACACACATATATTGAAGACCTTATGAGTGTCTTGCTGTTAAAATTTGAAACCCATATCTATATCTGGTTATTGATACTTGGATCAGTGCACCATTTACAGATGTTATTCGAAAAAGATCAATTGTTATTCTAAAATTCAGTCTCTTCAATAAAGATTCTATTCGTATAATTTCGAAGATTTCATTCGTAAAATAAAATAATAAAATAAAAAAAAAATAATTGCAGTTCAGAAGTCACAACTGAAATTTAGAAATCCCTATTTAAGTTCAGAAAAGCCCAATTGAAATTCAGAAGTCGTAATTAAAATTTAGATAAACACAATTGTATTTCCGAAACCACAACTGAAATCCCGAATATCGCAATTGTAATTTAGAAACCACAATTGAAATTCAGAAAAGAAAGCCTAATTGAAATTTAGAAAAACCCAATGAAAATTCAGAGAATCAGAAAAGCTAAATTTAAATTCAGAAATTGTTACTCAAATTCAGAATATCACTATTGAAATTGCAATTGGGTTTTTCTGAAATCCGAAAACGTCGTATTGGACCTCGTTTTTTGACTTAAAAATCGAAAAGTTCCGAACAAAGTGAACATTTTTTTTAAACTTTTTTTGCTTAAAATATTAGTTTAGATTCGGGCATTACTGAAAAAGTGTGTTAATTTTTGTCTTACTGTTAACTATATTTCTTGTATTTAATAAGACCAACTGAATTAACAGTGCTGTTATTTTTGTCTTTATCCTCAAGGCTGGGAAAAATTCCAATATAAAAACAATACCACAAAATGATTACCGTGCTCCTTCTATGAGCCTTTTTGAGAGCCACTTTACCACTATGATACCATCCAGAGAGTCTTGGACGAGGGGAATTCCGGGTAGTGGAGCCACCATAAATATTTACACGGATGGATCAAGGCTGCGCCAACAAGTGGGCTTTGGAATCTATTCGGAGGAGCTTGGGTTTGGCCTGGCTCGAAGATTGTCGGATCATTGCAGTGTTTACCAGACAGAGATGATGGAAATAAAGGAAGTGGCTGACTGGTTGATCTGCAATGTATTGTCTACAACTGCAGTCAACATCCATTCTAACAGTCACGCCGTGGTCCCTGAATTGGAAGTCCCTGAAGTCAATGTTTCTAAAAACAAGGTCTGCCATTTACTTCCGCACATCTCTAAATGAGATGACCAGCAGTTTGACATACGACTCATATGGGTCCCATAGAGGCATTCCAGGGAATTGCAAAGCCGATGAGCTTGCAAGACTGGGAACTACCTTATAGGTTCCTACAGAATTGGAATGTGTTGTTATGCCTCTAGAAACTTGCTAGCAAAAGTAACGGATTTGTTGCGCGACTGAGACTAATCAAAGATGGTCAAATGGATGGACGTGTGAGACAACACGACTGATGTGGTCTTCTTTTAATCAGAAGCGCTCAAGTGAGCTGATTTTGCTTCCAAGAGGAGAGATTTCAACGGTGGTTGTTATACTACCAGACCGTCGAATGACTTTTGCAGGAGTTACATGTGAGTTAAAACACCTCAATTCAACCGAAAAAAGTAGCATTTTTGACCTTACCCCTTTCGAATTTGATGAAACTTGGAATATAGTTGGGCTCTAACAAAAAAATCATAGTGCCAAAATTTTGGACTTCTGGTAGTTTTTCTTCCCGAGATATGGGGTCTTGAAAATTGGCAAAATCGTATATATTTGACAAAAGTGTTCTGAGATAAATAAAGATAACTCGAAAAGTAATAATAATACAGAGGTCAGTCAGGTCGCAAATAATAGGTAATGAAACAGCCTTTAAAACGGCATTTCTCAATTTTTTTTTTGAAAAAGGTCAAAGGTCATTGATTTTAACCTTAATTTTTGGAGAGCTATATCTCAAAAAACGATATTTTTAAAATTTTGTCAAAAATGTATGTTATTAAGGGTCACCTATAGTACTTAAGTTTAAATTTTCAGGATGGAGACTTCATTGGAACTTTTAATATTAACCGAAACATAGTGAGAGGAAAGAAAAAGCGGTGTATTTTCCCTTAGAAAAAAAATATTTTTTTTGTCTTTGAGATTCTGGTACCAAAGTTCATTTTTCTGAATGTTTTTGACGTGCTGAGTCCATATATGACCTTTGAACTGGCCTATCACTATTAGTTTTCGAGATATCTGCACATAAATGTGTGGAAATTGCTAAAATGCTATTGCTGTGTTTTTTGAACATTTAGGTGCACATATCTTGAAAAGTAATAGCGATAGGCCAGCTCAAAGATCATATTTGGACTCATCACGTCAAAAATAATCAGAAAAATTAATTTTGGCCCAGAATTTCAAAGATAAAATTTTTATTTTTTTTTTAAGGAAATTACACCTCTTTTTCTTTCCTGTCACAATATTTCTATTAACATTAAAAGTTCCAATGAAGTCTCCATCCTGAAAATTTAAACTTAAGTAGCATAGGTGATTCTTAACAACATATATTTTTTCCAAAATTTTAAAAATATCGGTTTTTGAGATATAGCTCTCGAAAAATTAAGGTTAAAACCAATGACCTTTGACCTTTTTCAAAAAAAATCTTGGAGAAAACCATTTTAAAGGATGTCTCATTACCTAATATCTATAACCTGAAAGAGACCTGTATTATTATTACTTTTCGAGATATCTTTATTTATGTCAGAACACTTTTGTCAAATATATACGATTTTGTTAATTTTCAAGACCGCATATCTCGAATACTGCAATGACCAGAAGCCTGAAAAATTGTTAAAATCTTTTTTTTGTTAAAGTAAACCCCAGTACTTAATTTCATTAAATTTGGAGGGGGTGCGGTCAACTCGTCGGTTGAATTGAGGTGTTTTAGCTCATGTATAAAGGGGAGTTGGAAACTATCGAACACTTTATCTGGCATTGCCCGGCACTTTATTGCACGAATATGTCTTGTGTTCATAGGCTGATAAAGTTCTTAAGTGGTCAAAATCAGGCCAGTGTAAACTTAACCAACGGCCAAAAAACGCCATTTTTACAGGTATTTAAAAAATTAAATTACTGTACTTGTACCAAGAGGACTTAAAAAACTAACTTTTTTGCTCCCCCCCCTTTTGTACGCGTGAATATAAAATTATAAAATTGTAATGCTATGCAAAAGTGCAAAAAAGTTAGTTTTACATTTTGGTGGGTATCAACTATTCTGCACAGCCGCCTTAACAGCAGAATTTCAGATAATTTTTGGAAAAAAGTTTTTTGTAAACAAATCTTTTGTTAAAAAACAAAAAGTTTTAACAAAAAAATAAACAAATAAGAGGGTTAAATTCTGCTGTGCCGAGTCTTTTATACCCTCCAACATGCAAAAAAAAAAAATTGCAGGGGCGTTTTCTTTTTTTTTTGCGGGGGGGGGGGGTGTCGGTAGTAGTATTTGGGGGGGGGGTGCAAATTTCCTTTCGAATATGTGCTTAAAAATGTATTCTTTTGTTTTTTACACTAAAGAAATACAAGTTTATACAAGGGGGGGCGTACCGAAAAAAAAGATATTTTATAATTCTCTGGGTCCAAATGCAGGACTTTGAACTTATTGTAGCATAAAAATGTTGCATTTGTTAAACAAAAACACAAAAAATCATGTAAAAATATGGTATTTTTCAGAGATTGGTTTAGTTCTTCAAGTGGGAACTTTTTCCAACTGATTCGATTTTGCTCATTTACGAACTTTATCTGCCTATATACTAAGACATAATCATGACAAATGTCGGGAGTCTAGCTCTTTTATTTTGGACTGCATCTTGTTAACTATAGACGGACAGACGGACGGACAGACGGACGGACAGACGGACGGACAGACGGACGGACAGACGGACGGACAGACGGACAGATGGACGGACAGACGGACATCGCTAGAATGTCTTAGAATCGATCACTGATCATAAATATATATACTTTATGGGGTCCTAGACCGATATTTGAATGCGTTACACACGGAATGACAAATTGAGTTTAAAAATGGTTGAATTAAAAAAAAAAAAATTGATGATTTTGTGTCAATGTTAAAAAAATATTTTTGCAATATGCTTTTTATAAATGTTAACTGCAACTTATATTTATTTTTCATCAAACCCGATTAAATTAAGATTAATGCTGTGTTTTTCAATAAGTGGACTTATTTTCGGATTAATCTTATTTAGTTTTAAATAAATATTTTAACATTCCAAATCGAATTTGAAATATTTTTTTCCGTAATCTACGATATATTTGCATTTATAATCCGAAAAAATAATAAAAATATCTGGAAAATGAAAAAAGTTAGAAATACATCAAAATTAATCCAACTAAATTTTAGGATTTAATAAATCCATTTTGGATTAATTTTTATTTTTTACTAGCTGGACCCGGTCCGCGATGCTGGCCTAAAGGAAACATCTGGTTTATATTGCATCTTGATTTAAATACAGTGTCGGACAAAATTAAAGCATGGAACCGGGTCCAGCTAGTAACCTTTGGTTCCGCTCTCGGTTAGCGCTATCTATAGAGAAATCTCAACAAAATCGGTTTAGTAATTTGTACATGATTTCGAAACAGACAGATGTAACGTTAAGTTAAGTAAAAAGGGGCGTGTCATTTAACACATTTTTATCGAATCGTGGTTCAATAGTCTAAAGTTCCATGTTGCGTACTCGATTTGTACTTCCTGTTCTGCAAATTTCATTGAAATCGGTTTTGCCGTTTTTGTGTGATTTAATTTTCACCCCTATTTCCAGTAATGATCTTATATGACCTATAAATGCACTTGGTTAGCACTGTCTCTAGTGAAAATATCAGGAGAATCGGGTCAGCTATTTTTGCGTGATTGCGAAACAGGCAGACAACGTCCAGTGTAGTACAAAGGGGCGAGGTATTTTACGCCCCTTTTTCCAATCGTAGTATAATATGGCCTATAGTTCCGCGCTCGGTTAACAATATCAGTGCTGAAAATTTAATTAAAATCTAATCACCCATTATAAAATCTAATCTAATCTAAAATCTAATCACCCATCATAATCACCCAGAAAAAACTTTCAATTCAATATAAAGGGGTATGGCATTACGCTCCTTTGTCCGATCATGCTCAAACTTGGCATATAGTTAGTACTCGGTTAGTACTATCTTTGGTTTAAATTTAATCAAAATCGGTCCATCCGTTTTTTATATATGGTTGCCATTAATGGTGCAATGTAAAAATTCGATTTTGCCACGCCCCTCCGCCCACAGGCAGAAAATCAAAAATCTGAATGCACAGTGTTACTCCCCAGGCTATTCTGAATACTCCCTGAAAATTTCATAAAGATCGGTCGAGCCGTTTTCGAGTCCATACGGAACATACATACATACCCACATACATACACACATCCATTTTTATATATCGTCACCTAAAATGCAAAACGCCCTATCTAACATTTTATAAATTTTACAGGAGAAGCAAAAAACGTGTTAATATAAAAACTATAAAAGTTTTCATTACAAATTTTTTAAATATTAGTAAAAACACACAAACAAATTGATTTCTGTTAAAAAAAAATATAAATTTTTAATATTTAAAAAGTTATGTTAGTAACGCCCTTTTGTCTTGTAATTTTCTAAAATACAAAAAGCCCTAACTGCACTGAAGATGTTAAAAAACACCAAGCAGATGTGTTATAAAATGTAACAACATGCTAACAAAATTTTATACTGAATGTTGTTTTATCATTTAAAACTCTAACAAAATGTGGGCGGTATTGGAAAAAGGGGCATGGCACCTGCTATATAACCTAACACTGCAAAAGGTATCATTTCGGATTCTGTTAAACACATGTTAACTTAATTCGATACAGAATGTCAATTTACCATTTTAATGCTCCATGTCAAATGAGAGTGGAACAGGACAAGGGGTATGGCCCGAAAAAACGTAATGCATCGAAATGCTTTAACCTTTTAACGACCACAGGCAACTATACTTCCCAAATGATTTTTTGCGTTTTTTTTGTTCAAGTAAAAGATAGGATTAATGTGCTAAAAGATGAATTATAGAAGAGATTTAGAGAAACAAAATTTTTGCTTTCATTAAGTCTCTAACTAGGTCCACTTACTCACAATAAGTTCTCAAAGTTTGCGAAGTAATAAATATATTAGGGACAAAATTATATTTACTTGAGAGGAGAAATAATGGTCAAGAAGGGGGTTTAGAACCCAAATTCTTGTAGAATAGCTATTATTAAGTTGCATTTCTTAAAGATCACGGCGAGTACCAAAATAGCCTTGGACAGATTAGCGTAATAAGGGGGAAGGAGGGGCCCAATTTTTTTATGCGTAACTATTATTAGGTCAGAAATTACGAAAATGGAAAGAAAATCAAAAACACTTCGGCCAAAAATGTATGGTCGTCAAAGCGTTTACTCGGCTTCTGGAAAATTTCTTAAGATCTACAGTAAATATTGGGCATTTGATAGATATCTTACTCGCATCCTACAAAGCTCTTAAAGGAAAATACTTTAGCTTTATTTTGAGTTAAAAAAGGGCCGGTTTTAAAAAAATACCAAACAAGTTTTTGGGTTTGCAAAAAAAAAAAAAAAATTTTTTAATTTTTTTTGAAAGATTAAAGAAATAGCTATCTTAAACTCTCGGGACACATTTTGCTAGGATCATTAGGTAATCGGTTACATGGATGCAAAAATAACAACTGTTTGACCAAAATGTAAAATTACGGCCCTCTAACTCAGAAAGTTATTTACCGATCTCGTTGACAAATTGTGACTAAACTACTATCGGTTTTAAAAGTTGTGTCACTTGAGATGAAAACCCCCATATGTAAATTATGAAATTTGACACAGGTTGTTATTTTATCTTTCCTAAGCCCTGTATTTAATGTCCCTTTTTATGAAGAAATTATAAGCTTTCCAATGAAGCTAACGTTTTTTGTTATATTCCATTACCATATAGTGTCATTTTATAGTAATAGAATAATGAGCTAACGATGACGATTGACAATTATCAAGTTACATAATTAGCCCCTGCATTTTTTTGTAATAATAGCAAAAATTTATAATTAAAAAAAATTTTTTTTTTTTACTTATTTAATGAAAAATTTACATTGAATTTTATTCAATCGGAATGAAGAACTTACAATCATGTTTTTTATCGGCATTAATTATATTGTTATTAAATTTTATGTAGAATTTATATCTTACTTAAGACTTATTATACTGCATAAATTGCGATTTCTATAGGAGAAAAAGGAACAATTCTCGTGAGAGTACGGGCCTGAAGGGGTTAATTGGTAAATTTCTAAACTTTATTTTTTGTGCACATATACATTTATTTTTCCTATTGGTGGACATTCTGGAAGAAGAAGCATCAAAAAAATGTTCAGTCTTAAAAAATAACACTTGCGTCGGCAATATTATGTAAACAAATGTGTAGTTGGGGCTTTTTGGTTTAACATATATTAAAGCATGTAGTTAGGGCTTTTTGAATTTTGTTAATAAAATCTCCAATTTTGATCAAAGGAGTCTAAATTTTTTTGTGAACATGTATTTTGATCCAATACATTAGAATCAATTAAAAACGCGATTTTGAATTTTTTGTTAGTTAGGGCGTTTTGCATTTTAGGTGACGATATGTATATAGATAACTTTTTCCATTTTCCAAATTTTTTTATTATTTTTTCGGATTATAATTGCAAATTTATCGTAGATTACGGAAAAAAATATTCCAAATTTGTTTTGGTATGTTAAAATATTTTTTTTAAATAAAATAAGATTAATCAGAAAATAAATCCACTTATTGAAAAACACAGCAAAAGTAAGTTAATAAAGAAGTTTTAATCGCAGTATTAACAATTCGTTATTTATTTACAGAAAACGCGAAGTTTTTAGCTCGGAAAAGTGCAATTTTTGCCAACAAAAGCATTACAATTGCAAAATGTTAATTTGCAATTTTATTAAATTTTTTCCGAGGAATAATTTTTGTCTTGAGTCATTTTTTCATATCTCTCGTCGTATTCGAGATAAGCTTAAAATGTAAATTTGTTGACGTTTGACCGCGATTTATTTAAAAATGGCTCTGGCGAAGATTTTGATTTTCGTCGAAATATAGATTCATAATCCATAGAGACATTTACAGTGTTCGCAATTTGACGTTAATGTTATTTCAGTCGAGCCGTGTGATTTAAAAGTACAAGAAATCTTTAAATGTTAAATTCAGTTGCACATAATTTTCGCCCTAAAAAGTTTAAAAACATTTAAAGAAATAAAGCAACTGAGAGTTATAAATTCAGCTGTGAAGAATATTTTATACCATCTAAAATAAAAAATAATTTGCAAAAAAAATTCAAAAAAAAAAATTCAAAAAAAAATTTTGATTAGGAAGTTTCTTTAAGGAGTGGGGAAGACTCGCAGAGTTGAGGATACTTTTTCCCTAGCGATAAATGTTATGAAAATTAACAAGACGAACCGACATTTAAAATCCTGCTGATGATAACACTAGCTGGAGTGTTAGAAACCGGTATGGGAATACCAGAAATGTATATGTATAATTTTTAGAATTTTGGTTTTCTTCTGCATTTTTCCAACTTACACCCTTATAACAAATATAATTAGCGCCCGACCTCGATCTGTACTTACAGAAAAAAAAACTATAAGTGAAATTAGTGGCAAAATATGTCGCACGTCTCCGAAACAGAAAATGCAAATTCCTTCATTTTGTTTTTTTATACCCTCCACTTAGTGATAGGGTATATATAAGTTTGTCATTCCGTTTGTAACTCATCGAAATATCGGTCTGGGACCCCATAAAGTATATATATTCATGATCCCCGATCGATTTTAAGACATTCTAGCGATGTCCGTCTGTCTGTGGAAATGGTGATCACGGCCAAAATATTACACGGAGATTACTGAAACTTAAAACATGTATTGGAGATTTTCCCGAGAAGTTTGGTATTGCATTTGAGCGATATCGGTTCAGCGGTTCAAAAGTTATGAACGAAAATGTGAGGACACCTCAAAAATTTTAGTACATTCAACATAATCTAAAAATACAAAATGCTTTAATTCGGCTGCTGGTTGACTTATGTGAACATAATTAAACACCAAATGGTATTTAAACAAGTACACACATATTTTTGGACAAAAAAAGAAAAAAATCGCGGATTTTTTTTTTACAAATTATTTTTTTCGCGGAAATTTTTTTTCAAAAAAAAAAATTTTTTCAGTAATTTCCTTGAAAATAAAGTTTTTGCAATAATCTTTTAGAAATTGTGGAGGGTATCACTACATTCGGCAAGGCCGAATTTAACTTTTTTACTTGTTTTAAACTTTTTACTTGTCTTGAAAGTCGGAAAATGTTGAGTATTTTATGTAAAAAATATTTAAAAAAAAAATAAAAACAAGATTTTGGTTCAAAAATGCTGATAAGCATCTGTGAACCAAAATCTCTGATCAGAATTTTTGTACCAAAATGCTTCACATTTACCAACTTTTGGGACCAATTTGAATACAAAAAATAATTTTTATGTTTAAAAATTAGAATCTGTGAACCACCATTTTTGTTTGGAATTTTTTTTAATATTTTTTCTATAAAGTACGCAACAATTCCTTATTTTTAAGCTGGATTTGGTCAAAAAACTTGGACATGAATTTTTGTCGAAATACGCCATTTTTTGGTTACCGACTAAAGTTTTTGGCTGGTTTGGGTCTTACTCTAAAACTTTTTAATTTTTTTTTTTAGTTTAGATAAGTTTTCGTGATAGGGTTTTAGTTGCTCTTGATAATATATTCTCCTCAAAAAATTTTATTCGTACTAAAACATCGTTAACTTGAGACAAAACCCACAAAGGAAAACAAAAAAAATGTTTTGATTTTTTTTTATTATAATTTTACGGTATAAGATTATTTGACAAAAAAGTATAACAACAAATACAAAAATAAAATCAAAAAATCAAAACAATTTGGAAAATTTTAAAATACATTTGGACAATTTTAAAATAAATTTGAACAATTTTAAAATACATTTAGACAATTTTGAAAATACATTTGAAATTTTAACATGATAATGTTTATACTTAGGCTGGTGTCTTATTTTAAAAAAGTTGCAGGACGCCACCTCACACTGTGGTTCCAATTCCAAAACTAGGTGGACAAAAGTATTTAACCATGATATTTTATGTTTTTGGGGTCGCTGATTTCAAAAAAATGCTTTAAAAAATTGTAGCTTCAATATTTTTGAAAATACAGTGGGTTTCACTAAAATAGCTTCAACTTAATTGGACTTCTCGCTACAAAGTAAATTACTTTTTGCTACTTTAGGGCACTAAATTTAAAGGAAGTATTTAAAAATGATATAAAAAGCTTTTCTGAGCATTACAGTAAAGCCCAGCTATGTCGAATTACTTTTAATGTGTAGTTTTTTTAGAATGTTCGAATTAAATCCTTTTCGTGCTTCTAGAGTGGCGGGAAAAGAAAAATATGTGATATAACAATTATGGAAAATGTTGTAGATTTTTTTTGCAGAAAAAATTACTTTTTTAAAAACGCTATAAAAAATGCAGCTGGACGCCGCACAGTGGTCAATTTCGCGAGATAGCGGTCAAAACTCTATAACTTTTGACCGGATTGGTATTTTTTTACGCAATTTGTTTTGTTCAATAGGAGGGACTTTAAGCTTCAATTTGCGTATTCAAACGTAAAAATCGACTGATAGGAACGTAAGTAATGTGTAGTTAAAAATGCATTTTAATTTTTTGTTGAATTTCCATGTAAAAGTTGAATATTTTGACATTTTAAATAGGTATTTTTTTTATAATTTCTTATTTTTTTTCAATCGTATTTTACACCCAATACTTATTTATTATTCCTAAACTTAATTTTGGTCAGAAAATGCCAACATTTGGCCCCTGACATTTATTTAGTCTCAATATTCACAGGGGCCAAAGGTTGGTTTTTTTGGAAGAAAGCGAATTCTTTTGAGGATTAAACTGAAAAATAACACTGAAATTCCCAGCAATATCAATACCATTTGGATATATTATATACAGAACACAACATCGATAAAATTTTAAGTAAACTTTTACTATTGATTTAAAGTGCACATATATTTTATTTAAATGTATTAATAAAAATTTATACTAAAATTAAAAACAAATTATAATCTTTAAACTACACTCAAAAAAAAAACTAACTAAAAAATGGGAAAACTAACTAAATCCAAGGAAAATTGATAATGATTTAGCTCCATTGCCATGTATTCCTACTTTTTAGTCCATATTTTTCTTTAAAAGAAGGACAAATTTGAACTAGAAAATGGAAAAAAATTTTCCATTTTTTGGTTAAAAAAACATTTCCGATTAGGAAATTTTTCCTAAAAATTATTTAATTTTATATTTTTTTAATGGTTTATTTATAGAATAGCATGTGAATACACACATAATTCTCATTGGGTACATATTTTACTAGAAATATAAAGAAAGGTTTGTTTCTTAAAGACAAGTAATAAATTTAATTAGTTTTTTTAGTTAAATTACAACAACAACTTTGTACTTGACGTTTGTTCCCAGACTATGGGAAAACACGACAAAGCCAAGGTCTTTGTTGTGATTAAAATATTATGTTTTTTTCTAACACATACATGTGTAGAAAAAAATGTAAATATTAAATTTATTACATGTTATACAAGATCAAACCTTTTGTATTCATGTACTACAAATAATAAACGAAATGTGAACTACAAGCAAGCATAAAAAAAAAATAAATCAACAAAACAATTTTTAAGTTATGAAAAATTTACTAAACTTGTGGAAAAAACTTCCTCAAATTAAAGAAGATAAATATGATGAACTAACTGGTAGTAAATTACGTCCTAAAACTGATTTTTTTTAACTAAATTTTGTTTTAAGAAATATGTCTTAAAAATAAAGATTTTTTTTCAATTATTTAGGGAAAATTTTTTTGGCGGTAAGAATTTCTTCCACGTATTAGGGAATTCTATTTAAGGAAAATTATGGCCTATTTAACAGTCCATGAACTAAAATATTTTCCTAAAAGTTAGGAAAATTTCCCAACTTTTAGTTAATTTTAACTTAATTGTGGGAAAACTTATAAACTATTTTGAAGAAAAATTTTCCAAAGTTTAAGTTTCTTCTTTTTTTTGAGTGTAGTACATAAACATAATATAACAGGTACTTGGTTTTACCAGCTATTTCCACTGGTTTTAAATTTATTTGCAATTTTCAAGTATTTAAGTTGTGTAATATTAGATGGCAATAAAATCTTTTTTACCTTTTCCAAATGAATTGCTAGATACCACATAATTTGAGAGTTAACAGGTACTTGGTTTTACCAGCTATTTCCATTGGTTTTAAATTTATTTGCAATTTTCAAGTATTTAAGTTGTGTAATATTAGATGGCAATAACATCATTTTTTACCTTTTCCAAATGAATTGCCAGATACCACATAATTTGAGAGTTCTATTGTCATTTTTGTCCAAATTTTGATACACCCTTCTATGTTGTCTAGGTCCAAATATGGGCCAACTTCTCCTAATTTCAACAGAATTATTTTTTGGGTCAATAAGAACTCTTGTACAAAATTTCATCAAAATATATGCAAAATAGTCACTTTCACATACAAATAACTTCTCAAAAAATATGACGACCATTTGTACCGAATATCTTTCCTTGGGTCAGAAAAATTGCTGTAGCTCAAAAAGTGCAGTCCCGATGCATGGACATATATATATAGGAATGTAGGGGAGAGTTAGGACTACAAAATAGTAAATTTGTGTTTTGACTCAGCTTGACTCACAGGAGTTGTGCTCTATGAAGTAGGAAATTTCCGATAAATTTGACCTTTCTTAAAAAAAATATTTAAATTGTTCTGAAAACAGTAGAGCTTCAATTTTTTTACCAGTAATAGGAAATAAGTTAAGTTACAACACAAAATTTATTTCGTCCAAAAATCTTGAAAAACAAAAAAGTTATGATCATTTAAACTTTAAAAATTAACTAAAAATATCATAAATTTACTAAATTCTGAAAAATCCCATTTTGGACCACCCTGTTCTCAGTGAAATAGTTGAAATAGAGTTCTAATTTTTTGGCTCCCGAGGTTTACTACTGTCTACTTTCATATGAGTCTAATAACTTTAAAATCGGAGAACAAAAACCAAGAGGAGTTTTGGCCGCTATCTCAAAATATTGACCACAGTGCGCCGCTGGATGAGATGAAAGATGAAACATACTCTCTGATAGTTACTTTAAGAGATGTATATAGTGGCTTGCCCGCAACTTGGAGCGGTTTTTTTTTGGCAAGCTTTGAAATATTGAAAATCTATTTTTTTTTTTTAATTATGACCCTAACTTCAAAAACCGATATTAAGAAATCGCGAAACAATTTCGAACCCATGAAAATTTGTTTGATAAGTATATACCCATGGCTATATAAAAAACAATTCACGGCAATCTCCTGCAAATAATTCACTTGGTATAAGCTACTTAGTTTTGTATTGATTTGCTTAGTTTTTAATTACAAACATTTTCGTGAACAAACATTGATGTTCTAGTGCTGCGGGGACAGAGTTAAACCCCTTATTTAATCAAAATATTTTGCGTCTAGTCTAGGCATGTTGTTAGCTATTTAAAACACCTACCTTTTTTTAATTTAGAGGTTCAAGCTTTTTAGACTTTTGTCCACCTAGATTTGAATTTGGAACCACAGTGCCTCAGTTTGACTATATAAGCTAACAATTAACGAAAAAGAAAATAAGAATTACTATTTTCATTTTCTTAAAACCAAAAATTTTAGTAACTTGGATAATAATTCACCTCGTGGTGAATCGAACCGTTTTTCACCAGCTGGTAAATAAAAATTAGAGCCCGTGCTCGATCTGTACTTACAGAAAAAATCAAATAAAATTATTGACAAAATATGTCGCCATTAGGCACGTCTCCGAAACAGAAAATGCAAATTCCTTCATTTGTGTCTGCAATTCCAGATCATGTTGGTAACCCTTGCGAAATAATGTAAGAGACAAAAAAGTTGAAAGAAAGTATGAAGTGAGGTTGAAATTGCTAGAAATAGAATTGTAGTGTTGGAAACTATCAAAATTTATTCAGTAGAAACTAAAAATATTCACATATATAAAAAACAGTTTTCATTAACAAGACAAACCGACATTTAAAATCCTACTGATGATGACACTAACTGGAGTGTTTGAAACCGGTATAGGAAATACCAGAAATGTCTATAATTTTTAGAAATTCAATTTTCTTCTGCATTTTTTCCACTTGAACCCTTATAACAAATATAATTAGAGCCCGTGCTCCATCTGTAATTACAGAAAAAATCAAATAAAAGTAACATAATTAGTTGTCAACAAAAAAAAAAAATTTCATAAATTTTTTTCATCAAATTTTTTTTTTTTATAAATTTTTTTTCATTAATTTTTTGCTTTAATCAAATTCTTTTTCTATACATTTGTTTTTTTTTTTTCATCAAATTTTTTTTTTAACCAATTTTTTTTTATCAAATTTGTTTTTTCATCAATTTTTTTTTTTTCATCAAATTTATTTTTGTCATCGATTTTTTTTTCTCATCAATAATTTTTTTTTTCATCAATTTTGTTTTTTTTTTTTTATATTTTTTTTTGTTTTTTTATGATTTTTTTTTTTTTTTTTCATAATTTTTTTTTCATCAAATTTTTTTTAATCAAATTTAATTAATTTCAATTTTTTTAACAAAACTACTTTATTACCAAGTTTAAGCTGTTCACATAAAAATTTTCCATTTGTTTATCAAATGTACATAAAACAAGTGAGTGTTAAGTTCTTCGGTGCCGAATCTTTTATACTCTCAAAAAATGTAAAAACACTTTTGCACTCATTTACTGTACAGCTCTTTTGATTTTAACATGCTAATGTTTTTAGGCTGGTGTCTAATTTTAAAAAAGTAGCAGGACGCCACCTCAGTTTGACTATATAAGCTAACGATTAAACAAAAAAGAAAATAAGAATTACAGTTTTCATTTTATTACAAACTTTAACTTCGACAATAATGTAAAATTAATAAATAAAAAAAACACATAGTTCTGGAAGTGACACCTAGAGGCGCTAGTTGTCACTCGATTAACGCAGTATTGCCATACCAAATATCGCATTTCCAATTAGATTAGTTACCTTCATCGCAAATTTTTTCCAATAAAATATTACCACATGGCAACACTAACCAGTATATTTGAAAATCGAATATCTACAAACAAGAGAAACATAACAAAATTTAAATCATTATGTAAATAAGCTACGGTAGCCTTGCTGAAGTGAGCCAGACTAGAAAACAGAAGGTACGGTGATTGAATAGTTTTTTTTAGTTTGTACAAAATTTGTTTGCATTAATTCTTTATACTGTTTTATTAATTATATGTAAATAAAAAAAAATGTTGTATATTCAGATTTTTCTAAATTTTCTAATTGTTTTTCTTTCTGAGTTTTGTGATTTTTTCTGAATATATCTGCATTTTTCTGACTTAGTTTTTTGTATTTTCTTGATTTCCCGTGTAAAAATGTATTAGATCTTATCTGATCTGTTCATATATGTTCATATATGATCGTATCTGATTGCATATAATTATATCTGAAATGTCCAAAATCGAGATCTAATTATATCTCGGATTTGGTCAACATTGCCACAAAATTGACATTTAATTATATCTGACCAGATATAATTATATACAATCAGATGCAATCATATATAATAAGATAAAAGTAGATCTGACAAGATCTAATCGATTTTTACACGGGTTGTTCTTAGTTTTCCAAATTTTTTGTAAATATTGAATAAACTTGAGAAATTTCTTGGAGTTATTTTTTTCTGAATATTTTTGTAACCGAAGTTTTTATTTATTTCGGTTTGAGTCCATATTAATTAAAGCTGTCGACATCTCCACTTAGCCTGTGTTGTCAATTAATTTTTTTCCGATTTTCTCATTGTACAACAAAAATAATTATTTCTCAGAAATAATTAATATGGACTCAAACCGAAATAAATAAAAACTTCAGGTATTTTTTTAACCCTTAGATATTTTTTTGCAAATATGTGAGGGTTATTCGTAAAAAGATTTGATTAAATAAAACATTATCATGATTTAATATTTTGGGCAAGAGTACAAAACTCTGCGGCATTTTTTAAAATACAATTGGACAATTTTAAAATACATTTGGAAATTTTTAAAATACATTTGGAAAATTTTAAACTACATTTAAACAATTAAAAAAAACATTTGGACAATTTTAAAATACATTTGGACAATTTTAAAATACACTTGGACAATTTAAAATTCATTTGGACAATTTTAAAATACATTTGAACAATTTTAAAATACATTTGGAATTTTTTAAATTACAATTGGAAATGGTGTACTGGCCCATAATAGGATCCATCTTTAGTTTTTATGAACCACTCTAATGTGTGAGTTTTTTTCTCATTAAAATAATATTTTTTATGTTAAGAAGGTAAAGTCTATTAAGGTTAAGGTATAATAAAACTTTTTGAAGTTTCCGTTTAATATCTTACTTAAATTTCTATGTCATTTAATGTACATACACTCAAAAAAAAAACTGTAATGTTAGCAAAAAAAGCTTGTAAACCTACAAGAAAATTTGCTGATTTTGAACCCACAATTTTTTTTGGTAAAGTTAGCAAAAATTTTTTGCCAAAAATTAGTTAACTAAATTTTTTTTATTTCACTTAGTTCATACACATTTGAGGACCCCATTGGGTTCGGACCCGATAGGTCCAGACCCCGATGGGCCTAGACCTCGTTGGGTTCCTTAAAAATCGTCATAGTTTTTGAACCAAAATTTGTGTCCGTTTCGCTCTACCTTGCTTAGTTTTTGAGATACGTGATTTTAGGGGACCACCGGGGTTTTGACAATTACCAACTCGATAACTTCAAAAATATTACTCAGATGCTTTTGGACTTTTTGTTGTGTCGGCAATATTTACCGAGATATGAGCATTTTATAATTGTCGGGAATGCTAACTTTTTTGGATCCAAAGTTAGGACCCATTTGGGTCCACACTTGTGAAGAGGACCGGCAATACTATATAGAGCCAGAGAACCAAAAATGGCCTCCATTTTGCTCTATCTGGCTTAGTTTCCGAGATAGCGCCATTTTAAGTTTTCTGAAAATAAAAAATAATTACCATTTATTTTTGCTAATATTAGCAAAAAAGCTTGTAAAAATTTGATCAACACAATTTTAAATTTACCAAAAAAAAATAGTTCAAATTTTGTTTAAAATTGCTAATGCGCTAAGTGAATTTTACAAGATATTTTTGCTAACATGCTAATCTCAACTAAAAATTTGCTAAAAGTTAGCTTACTAGCATTAGCAAAAAAAAAAATAGCAAATCTACTAATGTATTATTTTGTGTGTACTACCCCAATTCCTCCCTCTACAAGTGTACAACGAAATAACTGTATTTGTTGTTTAAATGACAGACCCTTCAAAAGAAACCGTTAAGGTAATAAATGTGGCAAAATGTTTTCTTTTTTATAGAAAGTTAGTTGTGCTTGTTATTTCTTGTTATGTTTTGGTCATAAAGTATTCATGGTTAAATGTTTATAGTTATGCGTCTTTCTTAAATGTTTTTACCATTAAATGGTTGACTTTTACATTTCCTTCATAATAGGGTAAATAATTTGAGTGTAAGTTACAATCGAAAGTGTAAATGAAAAGCAAACACATTAAATTTAGTTAATTAAGGTTGGTTTTTACAGTTCGCATTTAAGTTTTACCCATACTTAAGTATGTTCTAGGATTTTAAACGAGTTTTTTTTTTGTATTAAGTTATAAGTTTAAAAACGATGTAAGAATTATAATTTTTTAATTGGAATAATTCCTTAATTGGAATTAGGGTTCGTTTTTACAGTTCGCATTTAAGTTTTCATCCATACTTAAGTACCAGGATTTGAAACGAGTTTGTTTTTTAATAAGTTACAAGTTTAACAACGATGTAAGAATTATAATTCCTTAATTGCCAGAGCGTCTATTTTCTAAACACTCCGATGGCCCGCAAATATTTTCGGAAGTTTCAATTTTAACCATAGGTAGGTATTTTCTTAAAGCGTTTAACTAATTCTTAGTTTGTTTTCATAAATCTTTATATACAAAACACTGAGTGAGTAAATGAGTGATATAGTGAGTGACTGACATTTTACATTTTTTTTTGGTACATTTTACATGGTCCAAGAAACCCGAGTAAAAAAGTTTTGATATAGTCATATATAATTTTATAAACATTATATATTATTATATAGAATTTGATGCGAAAAATGAGTCGATAAAACCATATAAAATTCTATCAATGTTGATTAAATTTTAATAAAATTTTATATAATTTTATGCGAAAATTGGCCCACTATTTTTTATATAAATTTAGAAAAATTAGCGAATAGATATTATTATATATAATTATATAAAATAACATAAAATTATATCAAATTATATAAAAATATATAAAATTACATAAAATTATATCAAGTTATATATAATTATATCAAAATATATATAATTATATATAATTTTATGTAATTCTATATAATTATATAAATTTTTATATAACTTGATATAATTTTATATAATTATATATGATTAAACAATTTTGTTGTTTTTATATCAAATATAGGGGGCCAATTTTCGCATAAAGTTATATCAAATTTTATTAAAATTTAATCAACATTGATAGAATTTTATATGGTTTTATCGACTCATTTTTCGCATCAAATTCTATATAATAATATATGATGTTTATAAAATTATATATGACTTTATCAAAACTTTTTTACTTGGGAACTTAAAAATTTGGAAGACAGGATCCTCCGGCGTAAAAAAAAACATTTTGAAAAACGTACATTTTAAAAAAAAATTATTCTCAGAATTTTTCTATAGGAAAGATCTGACAATTTTTTATAGGAATAATCTCAGCATTTAGAAAAAGTCTAGGAAAAGTTTTTAGGAAAAGTCTAGCAAAAGCCTGAGAATTTTTTTATGGGAAAAATCTAAGTATTTTTTATAAGGAAAAATTGGATAACTCTTCTTTGGAAGAAGAAGAATTAGCAGATGTGTAAAAACGGAAAGTGAAAAAGAAAAGAAATTAAGTGAGAATTTCTTCTAAGAAAAATGTTCAAGAATCTCAAAATTTTCCTTTAAAAAAAATGTTTTTTAATCTTAGAATTATTTTCTCGGAATTTTCAAATTTTCCCATATGAAAAATTTTCTTCATGGAAATTTTGAGATTTTTTTTTATAAAAAAATGCATTATAAAAAAATTACACAGAATCTGTGACCTTTTATAAGAAAATTGGCGCATTTTTAGCGTACAGTTACATTAAGTCCCAATTTTTGCACACGATCCATACGCGTTACAACGTAAAAATACAAGCAAAAGTTTAAAATCTTGAAATGTCAGATTTTTGCAAAATTTTTGCTAATCAAATTTTTAACACGCTATAGGGATTTTATTATAAAAAATCAAAAAAATTTTGGATTACGCGATGTGTTGGCCACTTTAAAACAATATTTCGAATGTGACTCGCAAAGAAGTGGATTTTTGATGACTTTCACGTTTTGTCTCTCAACCTTTGTCTAGCTAGTACTCCGCTCCTACTGAGGGCACATTAATGAGACCAGTTTCAAACTGTAGGGAATTACAGCTATCATTCTTCGTATTAGCTTTTGAAAAGTACGAAGCGGCGCAAATTTCCTGATCAAAAAACGACGATGAGTTGAAAATGAAGAAATTTTAACTTTGAACCGTTACCACCAAATAACTTCTTTATTATTGATGGCACATCAAATTCATAAATACATCTTTTTTGAACAAGTCTAGGGACCATATATTAGCTTTGTTTGTTTACCTACTACAATTTACTATTTTTTACTCAATTTACTACTTTTGCTCAAAAACCGTTCGAGTACACATAAAAATAGTAAATGTAGTAATCAATTTAAGAGAAAATGTATTTCTCTTTTGCTTTATTTTTACTACAATTTACCGGCAAAATTTCAATGCGTAAAAATGGAAATTATGTCAAAAAAATTATTGACAAATTTTTATATTTATTTACAAAAGAATTATTTAAAACAAAAAATAAAAAAAAAGCTAATTCTATGTGCAAATTCTCTCCAAGATGAAATAACAATTAAAAATCTAAATAAATATGCAGTGCATTTACATACATAAGTTAATACGAATATCTTTGGAACGTTTAAATAAAAACACATCTTCATAAAAAACCGCTTAACATCAACCCATGGTAGGAACAAATCGACAAAGTTCCCATATTCGAAGTTTTTATTTAGACAGTATCAAGTCTTCCGCAGACGGACAGACGGTTATCGCTATTATTAGGTCCGAAATGTCGATGCGTAACGCACGGAATAACAAAGGAATGTCTCAGAATCTAAGATGTTTTCTATAAAAAAATGTCTCCGATTCTATGACTTTTTGCATAGAAAAAATGCCTCAAAATCTGAGACTTTTTCTATAGAAAAAATGTCTCAGAATCTGAGACTTTACCTATAGAAAAAACGTCTCAGAATCTAAGATTTTTTCTATAGAAAAAATGTCTCAGAATCAGAGAATTTTTCTAAAGAACAAATGTCTCAGAATCTAAGACTTTTTCTATAGAAAAAATGTCTCAGATTCTATGACTTTTTCCATAGCAAAAATATCTCAGAATCTGAGACTCAGAATCTAAGAATGTCTCAGAATCTGAGACTTTTCCTATAGAAAAAATATATTAGAATCTGAGACTTTATCTATAGAAAAAATTTCTTAAAATCTCAGACTTTTTGTATAGCAAAAATGTCTCAGAATCTGAGACTTTTTGGATAGAAAAAATGTCTCAGAATCTGAGACTTTTTCTATAGAAAAAATGTCTCAGAACCTGAGACTTTTTTTGAGATTGTAGAAAAATGTCTCAGAATCTGAGACTTTTGCTATAGAAAAAATGTCTCAGAATCTAAAATTTATTCTACAGAAAGAATGTCTCAGAATCTGAGAATGTCTCAGAATCTAAGATTTTTAGTATTGAAAAAATTTCTCAGGTTCTATGACTTTTTTCCATAGAAAAAATGCCTCAAAATCTGGGACTTTTTCTATAGAAAAAATGTCTCAGAAGCTAAGACTTTTTCTATAGAAAAAAAAATCTCAAAATCAAAGATTTTTTCTATAGAAAAAATGGCTCAGAATCTGTCTCAGAATCTGAGACTTTTTCTGTATAAAAATATCGCAGAATCTGAGACTTTTTCTATAGAAAAAATGTCTCAGAATCTAAGAGTTTGTCTATAGATAAAATGTCTCAGAATCTGGGACTTTTTCTATAGAAAAAATGTCTCAAATTCTGAGATTTTTTCTTTAGAAAAAATATCTCAGAATCTGAGACTTTTTCTATAGAAAAAATGTCTTTGAATCTAAGACTTTTTTTACAGAAAAAAATTCTCAGAACCCGAGACTTTTTCTATAGAAAAAACGTATCAGAATCTAAGATTTTTCTATGGAAAAGATGCCTCAGATTCTATGGCTTTTTCTTTAGAAAAAATGTCTCAGAATCTGTGACTTTTTCTATTAGAAAAAATGTCTCAGAATCTGAGACTTTTTTTTAGAAAAATGTCTCAGAATCTGAGACTTTTTTTTAGAAAAATGTCTAAGAATCTGAGACTTTTTCTTTAGAAAAAATGTCTCAGAATCTAAGATTTTTTCCATAGAAAAAAATGTCTCTAAATATGAGACTTTTTCTATAGAAAAAATGTCTCAGAATCGGAAACTTTTTCTGTAGAAAAAATGTCTAAGGATCGGGGACTTTTTCTATACAAAAAAATGTATCAGAATCTGAGTGAGGTTCGGAGATGGATAAAATCGGAATAGTTGGAAAAAAGTTCCACCTTTAAAAACTAAACTCCAGAAAAACTTATTTTTTTTTGTTTTTTTTACATTTGTTTAATAAGTAAAACATATGTATGAAATTCATCGACCTGAACTTTTACCAAGTGGATTAAAAAAAATGTGATTTTTAGCGTTAATAGAAAATTTCTTCCACTTTTATATATAGATTCTAAAAATTTCTTCAAAATAAAATTTTAAAATATATTTTGAGAATTTGAATGATAAATAAATTTTACTATTTTTACTACATTCCGTTTTTTGACTTTTTTGGGTTTTCGACATATTGAGTAAAATTTAAAAAAAAAAATCTCTTTTACTACTTTTACTACAAAAAAAGTAAACAAACAGACCTATTTTAAATCTTCGAAGAATGCGTTGGACGGCACAAGCATAATAGGCCAAGGAGTACATAATTTTTATGAAATTTCAATCGACTATTTCACATTTCTGAAGTCTGATTGTCGCTAACTACCGTAAATTAAATGTTTGTAAGCTAATTGCATTAGAAGTACTTTATTCATTTATATCAGTAGATAGCCACTTGAATCCAAATAAAAAAAGTTTTTGCCAAAAAACCAAAATTTCAAACAAATGAAAAGTTAAATGGAAATTTCCATACATAAGTTTGTCATTCCGTTTGTAACACCTCGAAATATTGGTCTAGGACCCCATAAAGTATATATATTCATGATCCTCGATCGATTCTTTGGCGATCTAGCGATGTCCGTTTGTCCGTCTGTCTGTTGAAAACACGCAAACTTTTGAAAAACTTTACGGAGGCTCCTGAAGTTTGGTTGTTATGTTGGCCATTTACCTGGTCAAGCGAAATCGGTCCAGGGGTTCAAAAGTCATGAGCAAAAGACCGAATTTCGGCAAGGGTTTTTCGTGAATTTACGAGAGGATGCTTGGAATATATATTTATAGTTCCCCTGGCCTGGTTTGTATTGAATATCAGCCTATTCGGTCTAGTGGTTCAAAAGTTATTAGCAAAACCATGAATTTCAGAGTAGTTTCATCTTAAATTCACGTGTTGAAAACCCGTTAAACATGTTTTAGAAACATTTGTAAGTCACAAAAATATTTTACAACGTATTTGTGTCACTCAAAAAAAAAATATACACCAGAAAAAAAATTGTACACTCAAAAAAAAAATTAGTAAATTATTTTTTTTTTTTGTCAAAAATAACTTTAAAAAAAAGTTTTTTACACAAAATAATTTATTTCTAAGCAAAAATGTTAGTTTTTCACGTTAGAAAATTTACTATCACTTAAGAAGGGCATTGTGGAGGGTATTCATAGATTCGGCCAAGTCGAATTTAACTTTTCTACTTGTTTCTATTTCAGAATATCTTAAAAATATTTCAGATTCTAAGATAATGGCTCAGAATCTCAAATTTTTTCAGTTTGAAAGATGTCTTAGAATCTAAGACTGTTTAATAGGGAAAACTGCACCTTTTCTATTTGAAAAAGATATTAGAATCCTAGAAAAAATCTTAGATTTTGACTAGAAAAATGTCTCAGAATATGTCTCCATAGGAAAAATGACTCTGAACATGAGACTTTTTTTAAAGAAAAATTCCTCAGACTACTGTTAATTTTATGAAAAATTTTCCAGAATCTGAAAAATTTTTCTGACATTTTTCTATTTGAGATTTTTTATTTATAAAATGTATCAGAATCTAACAAGGGAAGTCTCTCAACCCTTATGAACCGATTTGCCTGAGACCTAAAATATTTATAAAAAGAAACGATTTTAAGGTTGGGGTGTCTCGGCTTATCGGCTATATCAGTGTTTCAAAATTTCGTTGTCCCCTTATGATACAATGTGGACCTCCGGGAAAGCTTCCGAACTAACCGGAATATCCTCTAGAGCAAAAATACGTGTCGACTTAAATTTAATAAAGATTATTTCGTTTTCATATGGACATCGTAGGTCTATGTCTTTATATAAATACCCCCCAGAATTTACACATTTTCATGAAAAAAGTATTTAACGAATCAAACTTGCGCAATGTTATGCCACCCTCGGTAGGCATTAAAAAAAATTTCCTTATCATATGTAAACATCATATAGTTTCTAAGAAAGAAATGGCTGAAAAATCCAAAAAACAAATTTTCTCCATTTTTTCTACCCATGTTTTGAACCCCTAAATCCCCCATATGGCCGATAAGCCGAGACTCCCCTACCTTATAATTGTCTCTTTTATATATATTTTACGTTTCATGCAAATCGGTTTATAAGGGTTGAGATACTTCCGTTGTAAGTGTCATTTGTTGTTGTTGTGTATTTTGTTGTTGTTACAATAACAAAACACATGTAAAATTTTCGTTCGTGTGTTTCGTTCGCCTTCTGTAAACTGGCACTAAGAAATCTTCTGTTGAAAAATGTCTGAGACACAGAATCTAAAGGAAAATGTCTCAGAAGCTAAAACCTTTTCTATGAGCAAAATCTCGGTCTCTAGTTTTTGTGGGAAAAATTTTAATATATTCTCAGACTATTCAATAGGATATTTGTCTCAGAAATTGTTTGAATTGTTTGTTTGTTGTTAAGAAAAGTGTCTCAGAAAACTATACTTTTTCTATAGAAAAATTTCTCCGCATCTTAAAAATTACTTCAAAAAATGTTTAAAATCATAAAAGTCTTTAATATCTCAAATCTCTGATATTTTCTAAAGAATGGTTTTTCAAAACTTGATATTTTAGAAGCTGAGAAGTTTTAGATGGGGAAAAAGTCATTATATCTGAAATTTTTTTAAATAAAGGAATTTTTGGTGGGAAAATTGCCTAAGTATCTGAGAATTTTCTATCTGAAAATTTTTCTACAGTATAAAAATTATAAATTGTAAGAGCTTTTCTGTAGCAAAATGCCTTAGAACCTCAGAATTTCAGAAATAAAAACTTTCTTTTTAAGCAAATGACTCAGAAAAATTTCAAAATCTGGAATTTTTTTTGGAATAAAGAAGTCTGAAATTTCGTATATTTTTTGTTAGAATTCCTTGAGGAGACATTTTTCAAAAAATCAAATATTTTCATAAGTTCAAAAGGGTTTTATATGTTATGGAAATGTTTCTATAGAAAAAAATCAAAATAAACAAGGGGTAACCAATAAAAACCTTAACTTATGATTCTAACACGACCTGAAGTTACTCGCAAAAAAAAATAATAAAAAAAAAATTTTCCCCCCAAACCCAAGAGCTGGATCCGCGCCTGTACATGTGATACTATTTTCGCTACCGTTATACTTATTTTGTTTAATAGGTTGAGTATAAACTTGATGGTTTGAATTTAGAATCCTCCAGCAAAAAAAAAATAAAAATTTTGATTCTAAGAGATGAAAAAGTGGGTAAAAATGGGAAATTTTTAATTTTTTATAACAATTAATCTTATACTTAAATATCCATCTTATCAAAGTGTAAAAATGGAAAATTTGTACTTTTCTATAACTATTAAACTAAACCACAGCATCTCAAAATTTGACGTATAGGATCCCCACATCTTATGCAACAAAAGATATTTTAAGAAATTTATTTTTTTAGGGTAAATTGGGTTAATGGGGTTAATAAAGGTTAAGTTTTTTATCTTTAAGAAAAAATACTCTAAAATTTTCTATAAATATATTAATCGGAAAAAATTTAAACTTACTAAAAACGGTATGAAATTTCAAAAGGAATTTCATATGGCAATAAAATTTGTTTACTAAAATTTTTACATTTACTTAACTTTTTTTCATTCAATATTTTTTTCACTCAAAAAATTATATGACACAACTACAAATTCACTCAATATTTTAATTACTCTTGGTTTTAAGCAAAAATGCTAAACAGTTGTTTTTACACTAAATTTTTTTTCACTTAAAAAAATGTTGAAAAAAAGACCGCATTAATCTGTGATATTTCCAACTAAAAATCATTCCCGAAATGAGTAGATTTTTAGGTTATTTTTTGACTCGCGACTCCTTTCTAAATGATGCTTCCAATTCAAAAAAATATTTTTGCTGGGGTATAAATAGCAGTTGTTTTAACTGTCTATTTCAGTAACTACAGCTGTCAATTCTTAAAGTACATATATTATTAAAAAATAAACACTTTCTTATATGATTTCATATTCAAACCCACAATAATACATGTAACCACATCCTTTAATATTGTTTTCATAAACAAAAACCAAAACAGAAAATTAACTTTTACTTTTCCCAACATAAACAAAAAAAAACAAACACAAAAACAATATTGTATTGCAACCTTTGAAATGAAGTTACACGTGTGTGTAAGTAAGAAACAAATTTGATTTGTTTTTATGTATAAAATTTATACATACAGTGACTCAAAGTAATAATGGAACAGCATATATTTGTTTGCAGTTAATTTAAGGAAAAGTTATCAATACCAAACCTGATTATTATCAATCGACTATTTTTGAAAAAAGTGCTATATAGGAAATTTTCCAAGCATTAAATTAAGCTTGATAGCGTTCAGATTGAGCAAATATTAAATAAGATACGAGGGTCGCACTGGAAAATTAAATTATTTGTAGATGTTTTTTTGAAATTTTTTTAAAAATATTTCTAAGTCGATTTTTTCCAAGTTCAAACATTAGAAATTTAAAAAATTATCTAATAATTTTTATTTAGTTATCAGCAATTTTTTCCAACAACCCAAACAAAAAATTAAATTTTTTAAATACAGTGGGAGAAATCCGCATTTTTTGACCTCCAAATCTTTCGACCACCAATTTTTTGTAAACAAATAAAAATTTTAATCATTCTTATATCTCATTACTATACACTTAGATGTACTCAAATTAATAAACAATAAAATGTTTTCTTTGTTTACAACAAATTGGTGGTCGAAAGATTTGGAGGTCAAAAAATGCGGATTTCTTCTATTGTATTTAAAAAATTACATTTTTTGTTTGGATTGTTAGAAAAACAAGCTGATGACTAAATAAAAATTATTAGATAATTTTTTAAATTTTTAATGTTTGAACTTGGAAAAAATCGACTTAGAAATATTTTTAAAAAAATTTCAAAAATGTATCTACAAATAATTTCATTTTCCATTGCGACCCTCGTATCTCATTTTATATTTGCTCAATCTGGACGCTATCAAGCTTAAATTCAAGCTTGGAAAATTTCCTATATAGCACTTTTTTCAAAAATAGTCGATTGATAATAATCAGGGGTAGTATTGATAACTTTGCATTTAAAGAACTGCTAACAAATATATGCTGTTCCATTATTACTTTGAGTCACTGTATATTTTCACCTACACACATTCACAAGGCCATAATGAATTTTGTTTATTTATTCTCACATATACTCATATATGTAAGAACTACCCAGCAAGCGGTCTAGCGAAAAAAACTCTTAAAAGATTTTACGGCTATACAAATCATTTCAAAAAATATATAAAAAAAATATATTTTTTTTTATATTGCACTTCTATCTTGTGCAGAACAAAAAAAAACGTCTCGGGAATATAACAATCGACTCGATGTAGTATTACTTTGTTTGCTGGGTATATTAAATTAAAGCGTATATAATTTATTTGTCTTTTGAACTTTTTTTTATTAGTAT
The DNA here is from genome assembly GCA_963921195.1 of Pegoplata infirma. Taxonomy (NCBI): domain Eukaryota; kingdom Metazoa; phylum Arthropoda; class Insecta; order Diptera; family Anthomyiidae; genus Pegoplata; species Pegoplata infirma. The sequence continues at coordinate 122,254,050 of OY992537.1, read as the reverse complement.
TCATTTCTGTCTCTACTTGTGATTTTTTTTTGTATGCCAACAATACACTGTGCAAAACGATTTTGTATCCTCCAATTAGATGGGAACAAAAAAAATAATGAAAGTATACCATTACTAAACCAAATTGCGACGGGGCCTTAAAGAGCGGGGCCTAAAAAAATAATTTTTCCATACAAACCAACATTTTTTTATTTTTTTATTATTAATTATTATATTACTTGGTTAGATTATTCACGACAAAAAATTTGATTTTGGTGGAATAAGGGTTTTAGCTCTAAAAAAATTTTGGAAAAAAATATTTGACAAGCAACGGTTTTAGTTGCTATGTTGCTTTTAATGATATATATTCATAAAAAAATATTATTTGTATCTGTGACATCTGTATCGTGTTCTAAAAAAGGGAAAAAATGCATATTTCTCGACGTGACAAAAAAATACAATGAAAATACAACACAAACAAAACATAAATAAAAATGTTCGTTACCATTTTGACTTACTGAATTTTGTTTAAGAGTCTACGTTTCATAGACGTTTAAAGTAATTCAGGCTTAAAAAACGGAATACTTATATTTCATTTGAAACAACATACTTCTTTAGTTAACTCTACCATGTTTTTGCTGGGTATCTTCTCAATACTGAGAAAATGTTACGTTATATTTTCAGCAAAAAAACTAATTAAAAGTATTTTTTGTAAACCAAGAAACAAAAAATAAAAAAGTACTGCACACAAAAAAAAAATATAAAAAAAATGTGTCCGTTTTGGGGATAATACAACCTATAAAGTGGTTTTGGATAATTTACCTAAGTTTTTTAGAGCAAAAACTTTGGTAAGTTATCCAAAACCACTTTATAGGTTGTAATTAAACCAAAAACTGGCACAATTTTTTTAATTTTTTTTTTGTGTGTGTTTACCATAAAAACACTTTGTTTGGAACGTTTCGATTTTCAAGTCAAAAAAATACCCAAAGCCAGTGTCCTACAGGTCCAATATTTTTGTGTTAATATCGTCCCAAAAATGCAACTTTCACGAACCCGACGTTTTCGAAATTCGAAAAAAGCTAAATTTGCTCCACTCTTGTGTAAATATTTACAAATATGTACGTTAGAGCGCACTGTGGTTCCAAATTCAAATCTATGTGGACAAAAGTCAAAAAAGTTTGAACCTCTAAATTAAAAAACGGTAGGTGTTTAAAATAGCTAACAACATGCCTAGACTAGACGCAAAATCTTTTCTTTAAATAAGGGGTTTAACTTTGTCCCCGCAGCACTAGAACATCAATGTTTGTTCACGAAAATGTTTGTAATTAAAAACTAAGGAAATCAATACAAAACTAAGTAGCTTATGCCAAGTGAATTATTTGCAGGAGATTGCCGTGAATTATTTTTTATATAGCCATGGGTATATACTTATCAAAAAAATTTTCATGGGTTCGAAATTTTTTCGCGATTTCTTAATACAGGTTTTTGAAGTTAGGGTAATAAGTAAAAAAAAACAAGTAGAAAAGTTAAATTCGACTTGGCCGAATCTATGAATATCCTCCACAATGCCCATTTTAAGTGATAGTAAATTTTCTAACGTGAAAAAAATAACAATTATGATTAGAAATATTTTATTTTGTGTAAAAAAAATTTTTTTTAGTAATTTTTGAAAAAAAAAAAAATAATAATTTTTTTTTTGAGTTTAAAATTTTTTCGAATTTTACATTCAAAAAAAAAATTTACTAATTTTTTTTTTGAGTGTAAAATTTTTTCGAATTTTACATTAAAAAAACAATTTACTAATTTTTTTTTTGAGTGTAAAATTTTTTTTGAGTGTAAAATTTTTTTCGAGTGTATTTTTTTTTTTGTTTTGGTATAAAAATATTTTTGAGTGACAAAAATACGTTTTAAAATATTTTTGTGACTTTCCAAACAGGTTTAACGGGTTTTCACCACGTGAATTTAAGGTGAAGCTAATCTAATATTCACGGTTTTGCTAATAACTTTTGAACCACTGGACCGATTTTGGTGAAATTCAATACGAACCAGGCTGGAGGAACGAAAAATATATATGCCAAGCTTCAGCATCCTCAGAATTGATTTTCGAAAGTTATAGAGCTTTTTATCTCATAAATTCACGAAAAACCCTTGCCGAAATTCAGTCATTTGCTCATAACTTTTGAACCACTGGACCCATTTCGCTGGATTGCAATACCAACCTGACCAGGTGAATGCCCAACATATATGCCAAACTTCAAGAGCCTCCGTAAAGTCTTTCAAAAGTTAGCGTGTTTTCAACAGACAGACAGACAGACGGACAGACGGACGGACGGACGGACGGACGGACGGACGGACATCGCTAGATCGTCTTAAAATCGATCGAGGATCATGAATATATATACTTTATGGGGTCCTAGACCAATATTTCGAGGTGTTACAAACGGAATGACAAACTTATATATACCCTCTATCACTAGAGTGGAGGGTATAAAAATAGATTATCAATCTTTCAAAGCTTGCCAAAAGAAACGCTCCAAGTTGCGGGCAAGCCACTATATACATCTCTTAAAGTAACTATCGGAGAGTATGTTTCATTTTTCATCTCATCCAGCGGCGTCCAGCTGCATTTTTTATAGCGTTTTTACATAAGCCCTATTTTTCAGTAAAATTTAGAACTCACCGAAAAATGGGAATAATATTCTGGACTTTCGGCATATATTTTTGTAACACATAGCTCTACAGTATTTTCTATAATCGTTATGTCACACATTTTTCTTATCTCGCAACTCCAGAAGCACAAAAAGGATTTAATTCGAAAATTCTAGAAAAAACTACACATTGAAAGTAATTCGACATAGCTGGGCTTTACTGTAAAGCTCAGAAAGGCTTTTTATATATTTTTTTAATATTTCCTTTGAATTTAGTGCCCTAAAGTAGCAAAAAGTAATTAATTTTTTACAGTTGTAAGGAAAAGTCCACTTAAGTTCCCAGCAAAACTTTGGTAATGGGTAGTGATTATATAACACATTACCAGGTAATGTATATACCTTATTTGTAGCATTATTTTAGGATGTCTTACCAAACATTTGTTCCACAAAGTATTATTTTCAAGTGAAAAATAATGCATTACTAATAATTTGCTACGTAATGCATGATTATTGGATAAAATGTATTTCATATTTATTATTTCTAAACATTAAATCATGGATGACTTATATTTGGTTACATTATGTATTATTTGAAAGTTTGAAATAATGCATTATTTATAATTGAATGCATAATGCATTACAATAACATAAAAAATAATAATTTTATAAAAAAATGCATAAGTTAAAACTAGAGATGGGCTCACGACAGGAAATTTCTAACGACACAAACTCATGAGCAGGGAAACCAAAAATATCCCAGCAAAACTTTGGTAATGGGTGGTGATTATATAACACATTACCAGGTAATGTATATATCTTATTTGTAGCATTATTTTATGATGTCTTACCAAACATTTGTTCCACAACGTATTTTTTTAAAGTGAAAAATAATACATTACTAATAATTAGCTACGTAATGCATGATTATTGGAAAAAATGTATTTCATATTTATTATTTCTAAACATTAAATCATGGATGACTTATATTTGGTTACATTATGTATTATTTCAAAGTTTGAAATAATGCATTATTTATAATTGAATACATAATGCATTACAATAACATAAAAAATAAATATTTTATAAAAAAATGCATAAGTTTAAACTAGAGATGGATTCACGACAGAAATTTGTTATTGACACACACTCACCCAGGAGTATATTTTATCTCGCTTACAATCACGTGAGTAAGTTTAATACAAAATTACTTTTTCACTACTCGTAACACCTTATATATTACGTTCTGGTATGCTATATTATATACCTTACTCGTAACCTATAAAATATCATATATTTTACACCTTACTCGTATTCTTTGTTATAAATTTATGACTTATTTTATACCTTACTGGTATTCTTTGTGATAATGTATATGCATTACTTTTAGTCTCATCGCCTGTTAAAATCATCAATGCTGCAATGTATAAAATAAGAGATCTTATACCTTATTTTATACCTTATATGGTAAGGTAAGTTTTGCTGGGATGCAGTATCATGTTTTTTCCTGTGCATTTTATTGATAAATGGGCAAGGTATTTATCCGTTTCAGAAGTTTTTAAGAAATCTGGCATCGATTTGTTAGAGCATATTTTTGCATATTTAAGCCTTAAGAGCATATTTTTGCATATTTTAGGTTTAAGAGCATATTTTAGCATAAGAGCATATTTTTAGAGCATATTTTCAATTTTTAGAGCATTTTTCCACTTTTTTGAGCATTTTTTTACATTTTTAGGGCATTTTTTTACATTTTTAGAGCATTTTTTTTTTTCATTTTTAGAGCATTCTTTTCGAATATTTTTTATGACACCATTTATTTTTAAATTTTTTATCCAACAAGGATGATTTTTTTCAACAATTACGGAATTGTGACGATTGACTCCCCTTTGGCCTGTTCTTGCTTCATATCGGTATATGAAACTATGTTTTCTTTAGATTCAGCAACTTGGTAGAAAATATTAAATATAAACGGTATTTGGAGGGTCTATTCTCTAACAAATTGTAAAAAACACCGCAAAAAAAGGGACATAATTTTTTTAAGAGCATATTTTTATTGTTTTTAGAGCATATTTTCCGTTTTTAAGGGCATTTTTTAAGCGCATAAAACGTGTTTTAAGAGCATATTATTGGTTTCCCTGCTCATGAGCATATTTTATCTACTTGCACTCACTTACAATCACGTGAGTAAATTTAATACAAAATTACTTTTTCACTACTCGTAACACCTTATATATTATCTTCTGGTATGCTATATTATTTCATTTCTCGTAACCTATAAAATATCATATATTTTACACCTTACTCGTATTCTTCGTTATAAATTTATGACTTATTTTATACCTTACTGGTATTCTATGTGATAATGTGGATGCATTACTTTGAGTCTCATCGCCTGTTAAAATCATCAATGCTGCAATGTATAAAATAAGAGATCCTATACCATATTTTATACCTTATTTGGTAATCTAAGTTTTGCTGGGTTGTAGTTATTTTTGTGAAACCCACTGTATTTTCAAAAATACTAAAGCCACATTTTTGTAAAGCACTTTTTTGAATTCAGCGACCCCAAAAACATAAAATAGCATTGTCAAATACTTTTGTCCGCCTAGTTTTGGAATCGGAACCACAGTGGAGCGTCCCGAATTCGGAAAAATAAGAAAATAAAATAAATTCGGTTTTATCTCATTACCAGTGAAATTAAAAAAAAATTAGGAACACTCCTTTCCATTTTTAGATGCAATCCTTGACCAAAATTACTCCATGAAAATTGTATTTGTAATGTATTTATATATATTACATGGCAACCCTATTAGTTTAGTTTATTCTTTGTACAACTATTTCTTAAATCATTATATTATAATAAATCAGTTTAAGTCTAACCTTCAACCTGTGTTGTTATTTGTCGAATACATATCATTTGGCGACGAGGCGAAAAAGAAAACCGCGTGCCATTATAATTGTTAAAAATATATGTGTGTAATAATTGTGTAATTATCAGCTAAAGAAAATTTTGATTTTGTGTCTTACATTAATTCATCAATAAGTAAATTAATTAATAAGACAAGGATGGCTGAAAGAAAGGTGTTTGTCGGCAGTATCGAATTCTTCACAATGGGTGAAGATTTTGCTCTATACATAAGAAGACTTAATCATTTGCTGACATTGAACCAAATCACGGACAACAGTTCGAAAATTTCGTTTTTGGTGAGCTTAGGAGGACCAGACCTTTTTAAGGTATTATCATCATTAATAGCACCCAAAGTGGAGACTGATCCATCAATTGTGTATAACGAGTTAGTACAAAACTTAACTAAACATTTTGCACCAAAGAAAAACGTCATTGCAGAATGTTTTAAATTCTTTAAAAGAATGCAGAGACATGACGAGCCACTGCAGGAATACGTGATTGAATTAAAACAAATGGCACAACATTGTGAATTCGCAACATTTTTGGATAAGGCCCTTTTAATACAGTTTGTCTGCGGTATTAAATGTACAAAAACACAAAATCACATTTTGAATGATGATAAAGTAAAAACATTTGATAAAGCAACGGAGGTAGCAATGGCAGTTGAAATGACAAACAATGATGTTAATTTGTTAAAGAGTAGTGCAGAAAATAATATTAACGCACTAAGTCACCGACAACACACGTGGAGCAGAAGAGAATACAGTGAAGGGAATATGAACCGAGAGAGGAATTCAGCAAACCATTATAGAGATCGCAAAAATAATCAAAAACAACAAATTGGTAAACAACGAGAGGTGATATGTTTTGCATGTGGGGCAGCCGGACACATCAAAAAGAATTGTAGAAAGCAAAGAAGACAAAATGGTAAAATTAATATGATAGAAACAGATGAGTATGCAGACTACGATTATTCGGATAACGAGTATTTTCAATGTGGGTATATTAATAATTGTAAAAGTTTATATAATAATTATTCACATAAGCTAAAATTACAAATTGAAAAGTTCTTAATTGAGTTTGAGGTAGACACGGGAGCTTGTGAAACGATAATTGATATGAACTATTATACACATTATTTTAAAAATTATAATATTATTCAAGATGATAGAAAAATGAAACTCATTTCGGGCGATTATGTAGAAACATATGGAAAAATTAATGTACTTGTTGTTGTAGGAAATCAAAATTACAAACTAGAACTAACTATTTTAAAGACATATGATAAGTTTATTCCATTACTTGGTAGAAATTGGTTAGACATTCTGATTCCTTCTTGGCGAAATTTCTTTAAATTAAATGTTTGTGAATTGTCATGTTATAATGTAAAGAGTAATTGTTTGATGGAATTAAAAACTAAATATAGTGTTGTTTTTAAAAAAGCAAACAATGATGTTATAAAAGCTTTTAAAGCAGAAATTGCTTTGAAAGACGATGCTTATCCTATATTTTGTAAAGCTAATGTAGTGCCATATGGATTAAGAACCAAGGTTGAAGATGAAATTAAAAGACTGTGTAATAAGGGTGTTTTAGTACCAGTCACTCGAAGTAGATGGGCAAGTCCGTTAGTAGTGGTGAATAAACCGAACGGTTCAATTAGATTGTGTGTTAATTGTAAAAGGACAATCAACAAATTTGTGGTTAGTGAACATATTCCAATCCCTAGAATGGATGATATTTTCGCAAATATGTCAGGTTGGAATGTGTTTTGTAAAATTGATCTTATGGGAGCTTATCTACAGGTAGAAGTGTCAGAAAGATCACGTGAATTATTAACTATAAACACTCATATAGGGTTATTTCAATATACAAGACTCATTTTTGGTCTTAAAACGGCACCACAAATTTTTAATGGTATAATGTCTGAAATTCTAAAAGGTTTAGATAAAGTTCACATTTATTTTGATGATATTTTAGTTGGAGGTTTAGATAGAAAAGAATGTGAACGGAATTTAGAAAAAGTATTAGAGAAACTTAAAGAATATAATGTAAGAGTAAATGAAGAAAAATGTGTATTTTTTGTAGATGAGTTAGTTTACTTGGGGTACAACATAAATAGTAAGGGTATTTCTCCAAATCAAGAAAGAATTCAAGCTGTTGTAAAAGCACCTGAACCAAATAATAAAACACAATTAGCCTCATATTTGGGCATGATAAATTTTTATCACAAGTGTATACCTAATTTATCAAGTGAATTGGCTTGTTTATATAAATTAAATGGTAAAAACGAACAATGGGAGTGGATTTCACAACACTCTACTGTTTTTCAGAAAAGCAAAAGGCTAATGTTAGATATAAACACTTTAGTTCATTATGACCCAGAGAAACCAATAGTTATAGCATGTGACGCAAGCCCGTATGGAGTGGGAGCAGTGTTGTCACATATAATTAAAGGAGAAGAGAAACCAGTAATGTTTGTGTCGAGTACTCTCTCTGAAGCCGAAAAGAACTACTCTCAACTCCATAGGGAAGCATTGGCTATTGTGTTTGCTGTTAACAAATTTCATAAATATGTTTATGGTCTAAAATTTACTATACAAACCGATCACCAACCGTTACGTGCTATTTTTGGAAACAAAAAAGATGTTCCAGCGGTAGCTGCAAACCGGTTGCATCGCTGGGCTATAATTTTATCCATGTATGATTATACAATTTGTTATAAAAAAGGATCAGAAATGCAGCATGCTGATGGTTTGTCGAGGTTGCCACTGAATTATCCAACTGAAGTTGAAGAAATAAGCATAAATAGTGTACGGTTGAGTAATTTTCATTTGAATACAAACAGTGTAAAGCTTGAAATGGAGACTGATGATATTTTAAAAACGGTTTATAAATGTGTTATTAACGGAAAGTGGCCACAGATTGTAAATGAAAAGTTAATGCCTTATTATAAAAAGCGGGACTCACTAGGTACAGAAGACGGTTGTCTATTTTATGCAGATAGGTTAATTATACCAGAAAGATTAATAGATAAAGTTCTCGATTTATTACATGAGAGTCATGTAGGTATCGTTAGAATGAAAAGTATAGCACGTACATACGTATGGTGGCCGCATATTGACACGGACATTGAGGATTTCGTTCATAAATGTGAACCTTGTCAAAGTGTTCAAAATGCTCCAAAACCGATTTTAACAACATGGAAGCACACCAGTTATCCATTTGAAAGAATTCATGTGGATTTTTGTAAAATCGAAAATATAACAATATTGGTTGTATTTGATGTATATTCAAAGTGGATTGAATGTGTTATAATGAAAAAAACTGACGCGAAAACGGTGTGTGAAGAATTAAGAAAAATATTTGTCATATTTGGATTACCGTCTAAAATCGTGAGTGACAATGGTCCGCCTTTCAGTTCAGATTATTTTATAAAATTTTGTACATCGAATGGAATAACGGTTTTGAAATCGCCTCCCTACCACCCACAATTAAATGGGAGCGCTGAACGTGCTGTACAAACTGTCAAACAGACACTAAAAAAACTCATGATTGATAACAGAAGCAAATATTTAGCTTGGGATTTAAAATTAAACAATTTTTTACTGCAATATAGAAACACCCCGTCAACAGTTACAAATGTATCTCCAGCAACTTTACTATTTAAATATAAGCCAAGAACTCTGTTAGATGTGTTTGTTAATAAAGAACGGGAGGGAAATAGTGAGGAAGTAGTAGAAGGACCTAAAATGTTAATGAATAAATCGAAGCAGGAAATCCCCAAAGATAGGATTTTTAAAGAAAATGAGGAGGTGTTATACAGAAATGTATTTTCAAATTATGTTAAATGGATACCTGGTAGAATTATTAAGAAAATAAGTAATATTAGATTTATAGTTCAGGTAAATGGAAGTCAAAAACACGCTCACATAAATCAAATACGAAAATCGAACATCCAAAAAGTTCAATATAGGCCCATAACTTATTGCAGTGTAGAAAGTAGAGAAGAATTAGAACCAAATGAAGAACCAAAAATAATGACAAGAAGTAGAGTAAAGAAAGTGTGTAAAGAAGAATCTGATGATGAGAAAAATTAATAATGATAGATTTCAAAAACAAAAGTAATGTCATGTATATTTAAAAAAAAATTAAATGTAACAAATAATATTTATTAATTACATTGATATTAAATTACAGAATAGCTATTATACAACACAATTATTTATATGCTAAAAAGCAATTTATTACATTGTTATTTTAATATAAGAATATCTTTAAAATTAAGTTAACTCTTTCTGAAAAGGGTAAGGAAATGTAATGTATTTATATATATTACATGGCAACCCTATTAGTTTAGTTTATTCTTTGTACAACTATTTCTTAAATCATTATATTATAATAAATCAGTTTAAGTCTAACCTTCAACCTGTGTTGTTATTTGTCGAATACATATCAGTATTAATATTTTTTTTTCGGATTGAACAATATAGTGTTCAACTTTTTGCTTATTTTTTGGACAAAAAAATATTTTTGTTTTCTTTTTTATTAAAATGCACTGACAAGGGAAGTAGTTTTATGAAGAAAATGTCACAATATTCACAAAATAGCAAAAATCACAAAAAAACTCTAATTTTTTTAAAAAATATGCAAGAAAATATGTAGTTTAAGCAAAATATGCAAAAACATGCATTTTCATCAAAATATGCAAAATTATGCACTAACAAATCAATGCCATTTTTGAGCAAATTCGATGAATCGCAATGATAAATACTTTAAGATGTTCTCAGGCTAACGACAACAAACATGTATTTACATGAAACCCCTTGCCCTGCATATAACTGATAAAAATGAACGACACTAAAAGTCCGTAAATTTTGATGTTTATTTTTTTAAAAACTTTATATATTGGTCAATATTTAAGTTTCCTTGAAAACCAAAAAACATTATAAAAACATTTAAAACAACTTAAACTAAAAACTTTTTTTGAATAACCGTAAATAGGTGCTGCAAAACTTTTCTGACAATGAGTGCAAACAAAACACCCTCCGATGTGTGCATTAATCTTTGAAATTTCATGAAAATACGAAATACTTTACTTTTTTTTTAATTTTTTTTTGTAGGTTTTATCAAAATTTCGCCTTATGTTTGTACATGTGATCCATTTTCCGGGAAACACCGGCAAAAAACCGTCCAACAAAAATGAAAAAAAAAATCGTTAAACCGGATGACATACGTTTGAAACTAGGGACGAAATGTAGTAAAACTGCATTAACAGTTTTTCATTTCGTGATCCGGGTTTTTTTTAAAGGACTTTTCAATTTCATAGGATTTCATTTCATAAAATATTTTTTTAAAATTTGTACTTGTCCTAGGATGCCAGTAGTGATAGAAAATGAGAGAAGAGGACCTCCCTTAATTTTCCTATTTTATTATTTTTACGTATCAGGAAAAGGAATGTAAGTTACAACCTTTCAAAACTTTATCCTTCAATATCATTCAAAACTTTTAACAAAATATTTTGATAAAGTTTTACTTTATCACATCCTTTTATCCTAATATGAATTACTCACATCCTTTTATCCTAATATGGCAAAAAAATGGAAAAATTAGGGGAGATCCTCCTCTTGCATTTGATATCACAAGTGTTTTCTAGGAAAAGTACAAATATTATTTCTGAAATATTTGAAATATTTTTTTACAAAATGAATCCTTTAAAATTTTGAAGTAATTTTAAATGGAAACAGAATCACGTTGTGAAAAACTGTAAATGCAGTTTTGCGCCATTTGATCTCTACTTTCAGACATATATCATCCGGTTTATGTTTAATACTGTCTGTCGGACGGTGTAATATAATTTTCGCACTCGTTTTAATTAGTTTCTTAAAATTACAAAATTCTTGATCATTAGTTTTTTCCTATTATAAAGTCTGTATTCGTAAATTTAACGAAAAAAGCATTTACGAAGTAGTTTCGTGAAATTAATATTTTTTCGCTACAGTTGAGAAATAATGAAAGATTTTACAACATTTTTTTCCTAATATGTAGTCAACATTCGTAAATATTACGAAAAAAAAATATTTACTAATAATTTTCGTTACTAAAGTTTTCGTAATATGCAGTCAACTTTCGTGTACTTTACGAAAAACAAAAGTACGAAACTTTTTTTCGTAAAATGTTGCATGCACACAGAAAAATGTTTAGTTGGAATTCCATTACGAAAACGGAATTTTGATAAATCTTATAAATTTTTAGTTGTTATTGTAAATTTTTCATCACCATACCAAATAAATAACAGCAGTAATAATTAATAATAAATCGTGACCGAATGGATGTATCAACAACTAATAATTTGATAAATATACCCAAACTAAAAACTAAAAAAAATTTTGAAAAAAATTTAGTAAGTACAACCGTTTCTTTTAGTTTTATTTTCCCTCTCGACCAATAATCATTTGTTTAAAATAATAAATTCCAAAAACATTAGGTAATAGTATCCACAACTGAAAATGTTGGTTAACTTAACCAAATTTTCAATAATTTTTCATTTTTGAAAAATTTTACTAAATTATAAATTTGTATTGGTATTCTTAACTAATAATTGGTATTTAGGATTTCATTTCGATTACAAAACTAAAACGCCAAAAAAAATTAAAATAGAAATTAGTTAAAAGAAAAATGTTATTGTGTTCAGACGTGTTTTAAATTTTAAAATAAAACTGATTTAAAATTCTGTGAAAAAATTTAAAAATTTTGACGGTAAGTTGATACTACTGCCGAAATACAAACAATTTAAATCAATAAATCTTATTTTAGATATTTGCGCACACAACTTTAATTTTGAGCCAACTATAAAAACCTATGGAACAGTTTCCAAGAAATCCATAGAGTCCAAAATGTCCTGTGAGTGGTAACAAATTTAAGGTTTATAAATGCTAGAATATTGAAATTAACAAAGGTTTACCCAAAACTATTATCAGAATCTGAGACATTTTCTATAGGAATAATAACTCAAAATCTGAGACTTTTTCTGTAGGAAATATTTCTTAGAACCTAAGACTTTTTCTCCGAATCTGAGACTTTTTCTATAGGAAATGTTTCAGAATTTGAGACTATTCTATTATATTTTCTAAGATATTCTTTTACAGATTCTGAGACATTTTTTCTGTAGAAAAATCCTCGGATTCTGAGATATGTTTCTAAAAAAAAAAATCTAGAAGTCTGAGATATTTTTTTAGATTTTTTCAATGACATTTTTTCTTAAGAAATATATTTTGACTTCGAGTAATTTTTGCTCTAGAAAGTCTCACAGATTCTAAGAAAAATTTTTTTTTAGAAAAATTCTTAGATTTTAAATTTTTTCTATCATCAGAATTATCAGTTGTAATTTACTTTTTCTATTGTATGTATTTATTTCACTTTTTAAATTATAACAATTTTACTATCAAATAAATTTATAAAATTGCTTGAAAAAAATATTAAAAATTTTATTTCAAAAGAAACAGTTTAAAAAAATATTGATTGGTACAACTATATAACGCTTTTTAAAATTCGATCACTCTAACCAATGTCAATTTTAACATAAAAATATTCGGTTCTTATAATGGATATTTACCGGTAGAGACAACTGAATTGGCAGTAGAGGCAACTGAATATTGTGATAGTTGGTGCAACCGCAAAAATTCAGTTGGCAAACAATTCAGTTGCAACAACTGAATCTGTTTTCTGTGTGTGATTTTTTTCGGTGTCTGAAAACCGAATTTGTGTCCAATCGAATAGATCAAAAGAAAAATTGAAATTTCCGGTTTGGAATATAAATAATAAATAATTTTGTTAAAGGCAACAGAAATTCTCTTGTAAAGTCGATTTTGTTTTTAAATGAATTTCTGTTGCTACAACCTAAAAAATCTGTATATGCTATCATTCGAGTGATGCCGAGTTCGGTTGCCACTACAAATTTGTTTTCTCTGTGTCATACATCATCAAATTCTGAAGTTGGATTTTTCTTTTTTACCCCAGTATAAAAATTTCTACATATGAACATCGTAACTTAATGTAGAGGAAATTATGTCTGTCACTTGAATTTTCGTATAAATTTTCTTACACCCCATCGCTGTATTAAATTGTTATTTTGTGACAGATGTTTGTTTTTGTTTCACTAAATATATACTTTTTCTTATTTTATAGAAAAGTTTGTTTAGTGTTATTTTTTCTGTTTCGTATTTCCTATGTTACAAATTGGAAAAGTTTTCTAGAAAATTAGTCTGTTGTAGGTGAATGTTAAGGTGTGCTTTAGAATACATGTAAAATAGTAAATCTTTTAAACGACTTTTAATTTTATTTGACTATATTTTTTTACAGATTTTTTAATATTTTTTATTTATTTGATCTTATTACCTATAAAAACAGTTTTTCATAGACTGGTAGAGAAAAGATAGGACTTCAAAAAAAGGTTTTAGGATAAGACATTATGAGCCCCTTAGAGTTATACCATATTCACATTGGCATGTTTAAATTTAAACATGTGTTTCCCCATACATTCAAAAGAAGAGATCGTTTAATTTTAAACATCTCGGAAACATTTCCAAAACATCTCGGAAACGCGAAATAACAACCCTGTGTTAAGTTGTCATCAAAAACAGCCGCTGCTAAATGAACTAGAAAAGAAACGGATGCTTTTTTAAACTACTGGCAATGCGAACATTTTCGTTTAATTTTAAACACAAAAGTTAAACGATGTTTTAAACATTGTATGCGAATATGGTATTATCTAGCCAGAGAAAAACCAAAAAATATTCTCACAAGGAACCTTCTTTATATTTAAGTTACTAAATTTCAAAAGAAAATAAAAGAACCTTAAGAGACCACGCACAACAATGTCGGTGACGTTTTTTTCATACAAATTTGGCAAGAAAAAACGCTCGACCGAAAACCGCTTGAATAAAATCAATTTTATTTTTGTGTCGGTTTCTCTCTCTGTTTTAATTTTTGATATGAAAATGTTGCCACAATTTTATAAATTTTTCGATTATTTTCGATAAAGTAAACAAAGAAATGTGATATCTAAAAAAAAAAATATTTAAAATTCCACAAAAACACAAAAAAACGAAACAATATAAGAAAATCAAGTTGAAAATAAAAAAAAACAATAAAATTTAATTAAAAAATTTCGGAAAAGTGAAAAATAGTGTAAATATCAACGCCTGACTGAATTTCCCGCTGCCGCCTTTGTTTTGCGCCTATACTCTCTCGTGACCGAAACCGTCAACCGCGCCGGCATTGTTGTGTGGGGACCCTAATACATTTAAAACTTTTATAAAAAACGTGTTTAAACAAATACTTTCGATTGCAATTAAAAATTTGAATTAAAAACAAAGAGATTTTCTTTATACTACTATTTTAATTTTATTAAAATCCATATTAAACTCCTTTACCAATGTTTAACAAAATTAATTAAAATTCATGGATATCTTAATACAACAATTTTTTACCACTTCATTTGTAATTTAAGAATTTTAATTATGTATTCTTTTACGGTTAAACAAACAAATATAATCAACACACCTCCTTTTGGTGCTATAAAATTTTGCAATTATTATTCTTAGTATACTGTTACATTAGACTGGCATTTTTTGCATGAAGAAAAGTTTATATTCCGATTTTTAACGTCCTGGCAGATTTTTTTTCTCCTAGACCTACAACTTATGTGGTGGAAATTAGAGGTCAAACTGGATTAAAATAACCAAAAACATATATTTTGACACATATTTTTATATTTATTTTGATGCGGTGAACACAAATACAAAAAAATTTCTAAAATCGGTCGAACGTTTTTCGAAATGTCGTTTTTTAAAATTTGCAAAAAAAAAAAGTTTTAAAAATTTCTTTCCCTTGAACTTTTCATAGAGCTTTACACAAACTTTTATTTAAACTTATGTAATTTCAGTCAAATCCCATCATTTGAACAGTTCATGCGAATAAAGACGAATAGACCATTTGTAGAATTTTACAGGGGACAATAAAAACGCAGGAAACGATTAAAAAATAATATTATTGTCAACTTTTTGGTATTAGCTTAAAGATTTAAGTCACATCTACCTATATACAAAATATTAGTAAGGTATTCGAAAGAGAACTTGCCAAAAATTGGACTTCAATTTTTGCTTAAATGGAAAAATGGCGAATATCCACAACAACAAGGCGAAACAAGGTGCTGATGGTATTGGTATTTCTGTGCATATTGATCCACCAATCCAGCACTTCAGAACGCTACGCGACATTCAAAACACTGCAATGGCTAATAGAAAGTGGAGAGAGCTAACAACCAGTGCGATCAGTAGAAGATTGTGGGCATGCTACAATCTAAGAAAAACTGCATACTTACACTCAAAAAAATAAACTGGTAAAACGCCTGGTAAAATGCCTTGTAGTCCCGTTCTACCAATATTTAACAATTTTCCTTGTTTTTTAACAAAAAATCTTGTACTTTGCTCAAACGAGAACTACAGTTTTATTGGTAATTTTACAAGTTTATTTTCGTAATTGTATTCTACCATTTTGAAAGGTTATTTTACAAAAACAACTGTAATTTTACAACAAAGCTTTTATTACGAGGATTCTAGTTGAATTACCAAAAAACTGTTATTTTACAAAAATTTTGTTATACGAGGATTTATATTGTTTAACAAAAAAAAAACAAGTTTTTTTTGTAATTTTTTTTTTATTCAAAAATATTTAAAAAAAAAAAAGTTGACAATATTTTGAAAAATTTATTACGAGGATTCTAGTTAATTTACAAAAAAAAACAGTTATTTTACAAAAATTATTCTATTTCGAGGATTTATGTTGTTCAACAATTTTTTTTTTGTAAACTTACCATTTTGGTTTGTAAATTTACCATTTTTTTAAACATAATAACCATTTTTTCTTGTAAGTTTACCATTTTTTATTTTTCCGGTTTTAAAACAATATTTTTACCAATAAAATTGGTTATTTTACCAATTTTTGGCGCATTCAAAATTACGAGGAAATCCTCGTAATTTTACGAGAATTTTACCTACGTCATATTTTACGAGAATAGCCTTGTAAAATTACGAGATTTTTTGGTAACTTTACAAGGTTTTTTTTTTTGAGTGTACTCTCACTCACTAGATGGAACTGCCGTGTACTTACTGGAGTGATCACCGGGCACTGCCTAATAGGTTATCATAGAAAGAAGATGGGACTTATTTCTGATGCAAGCTGTAGAAGGTGCGATGAACCTAACACTGAAGAAACGGTCGAACATATTCCTTGCCAATGTCCTGCTTTGGCCAGAACCCGACTGCACATTTTGGGCAGACATGCACCTAGAAAAGTTTTACAGTTACTATTTACAGTTATTCAAAAAGTCTTTAGTTAAAGTTGTTTTAAACGTTTTATCGTTTGTTTTTCAAGGAAAATAAAATATTGAATGATTTATACAGTTGTAAAAACAATAAACTAGGGTAATTCCAAAAATTTTCGCCCCACTGTTCGGAAACATGCCTTTGGACGCCACTGAGAATTTGGCTCATAGATATCCACTTTTATATGAGATATGTTGCATTTTTGGATTTTCAAAATTTGCTGTAGTTTTCAAATTATCGCGGGTCAAAGTTCGACTTTTTTAGCAAAAGTCAGAAAAATACATGACGTTTAACGTGCTCTAACTTTTTAACTAGTAATCCGATTATCACAAGTAATGGCTAATATGAAAGCTTAATTCTTTTTTTTTAGGAAAAATTTTTAAAAGCATACGGTGTTTTTTTCAGAAGTGTTGCAAAAATTCAAAAATATTTTTTTTTTGCAAATATTTAAAAAAACACATCTTCGGTTTTTAAAAAAAAAAAATTTGGTGATAAACAATACTGTTTTGTACAACATATCCAAAATTCAGATTGGGATCCCAATGGGATCAAAAAATATTCTGGTTTTAGTACGAAGTTCTTAAATTTTACCTTAGAAAATTAAAATTTTATGTTTCTTCAATATAAAAATTTAAATTTTCAAAGAAAATTATACTATTAAAATTTTGAAAAACATTCAAAACATTAGAAATTTAAATTTTCTAAGGGAAAAATATGAGAACCTCGTACTTAAAACAGAATAGTTTTTGATCCCATGGAGATCCCACTCTGAATTTTGAATATGTTATACAAAACATTGTTATTTTTCACAAGAACTTTTTTAAAAAAAATCCAAGATGTGTTTTTTTAAATTTTCGAAAAGAAGAAATGTTTTTGCATTTTTGCATCATTTCTGTAAAAAAAACTGTGTTATTTTAAAAATATTTTCTAAAAGAAGAAACCCAGCTTTCACATGAGCCTAAATTTGTGAAAATCGGGTCATTGGGTTAGAAGTTACAGCTCTTTAAACGTGATGTATTTTTCTTACTGTTGCTTAAAAAGTCAATCTTTGACCCGCCATAATTCGTTGAATACAATGTAAAAAAACGATAAATGGTTCATATATCATATTTGAGGCGCTCAGCGCCAAAACGGCCTAACCCTCATTTTAAAAAAATCAAACTGACTATGCTGATCTAACCGAAACCTTTTGAAAAAAAAATTTAAAAAACTCCCTACTGCACAGTATAACACCAGTATAACACCAGGTTATACTATGCAATAGGGAATTTTTTTTAAGTATTTATTTCAAAATGTTCCGCTTAGATCAGCATAGTCAGTTTGATTTTTTTGATAATGAGGGTTAGGCCGTTTTGGCGCTGAGCGCCTCATTTATGAGGGCTATCTATGTGTCAAGGTTCAAATTAATCTGAGACACCATTTCCAAAAATGACTAAAATTTGAGCTAAATTTTCTGGAATGGCCCAACTACAAAAGTTACGGAAAAATATTTTTATCAGTTAAATTATTTGTGACTGATTATTCCGTATAATTTTACTTTCTATCAGCATCGCTGAGGAATTATTGTGGTTTCGCTATGGACCATCCGGTCTATGTGAGGAGTCTTTGACTCCACCACCTCTAACCTAACCTATCCACAAAAATGTATTGAAATTTGAATAAAAATGTGTTATTTTGCAGCAGATTTTGACTACATTTTCATGAGATTTGCAAAACTTGACGAACTATGGTTGGTATTTGTTTGTAACACTTTAAGGACTTCAAGGATACACTTTTTAATGAATGATTTTTTTATTTACATACTTTATATTAGAGTTTGCAAATAATCGAGATATTTCATAATCGCAATTACGATTAAAAAAAATGCCGTTAATCGCGATTATCGATTAATCGAAGTTTTTAAATAATTTCAATTGTAAAGCTTTATTGGAAAACTATTTTAAAATTTACATTTCAGAACATACGAGTTAACAAAAATTAATATTTTTTAGAAATAAAATTATAAACTTTCGAATTTTCTCAGAAAAAATAAATCGAGATTTTAAAACATGATAATGCAGTAGAAGTAAGGGAGGAACATTATAATTTTTTGATAAGTTTTTTTTTTAACTTTTAAAATTCTTTTTTGATAAAATTTCACACATATTTTCCTTTTAATAATTTTTTGCACTTTTTGAATGATAAATTATGAGTTTTTGTGACAGTTTTCCTTGTTTTTTAACAATCAAGTTTGTATCGAAATTTAATATTTTTTTGTGATTTTACAAGTTTTCAAAATAATTAAAAAATTTTTGTTTATTTAAATTCACGAGAATTCCTGGTAAGTTTAATTGCGCCAAAAAAAACTGTAAATTTACAATTTTTTGGTAAAGAGCTTGTAAAATTACAAACAAACTCGTAATTTTTACTAGGAATTTTCGTAAAAAAGAAGGTAGGAAAAAATCTAGCAAAGTTACGAAACCTTCTTGTAAATTTAATAGTGTCAAAAAATTTGTAAATTTACAATTTTATTGGTAAAAACCTTGTAAAATTACAAAATTATTGGTTAAAAGCTTGTAAAACTACTAGGAATTCTTGTCAAATAAGAGGTACCAAAAAAAAGTAACAAACTTTTCTTGTACACCCAAAAAAAAACGATACTAAAAATTTAACTAAATTTTAGTCCAAAAGGACCAAGTGCAGAAATTGGCAACCAATACAAAAATTTTTTATTAATATTATTTAAAACCAGTAAAAATTACTAATTTTATTACTTTGAAGATACTTACATTAGTAACTACCCAGCAAAAAATAATCGAGATTGTGGAAGCAGTTCATAATTTTTCTGGCATACACAAGCGAATCGTCTTCAGCACATAGATATTTCTGCCTTATAGTAGTGCATACTAGATGCACTACTGTAAGGCAGAGATAGAAATATAAATGTTTCGATAAATTACGAATGTAAAAAGACATTTTTAAATAAATTCGCTTACAGTAGTGCATCTAGTATGCACTATCATAAGGCAGGGAGGAAAACTATAAATTATACGACGACTTACAAGCATTAAACAGCAAAACGAAAATTTGGATGACGCAATAAAAAACAAGTAGAAAAGTTAAATTCGACTTGGCCGAATCTATGAATACCCTCCACAATGCCCTTTTTAAGTTATAGTAAATTTTCTAGAGTGAAAAAATAACATTTTTGATTAGAAATATTTTATTTTGTTTAAAAAAATTTTTTTTTTAACTAATTTTTGAAAAAAAAAAAAAAAAATTTACTAAATTTACTAAATTTTTTTTTGGGTGTAAAATTTTTTTTGAGTGTAAAATTTTTTCGAGTGTATTTTTTTTATTTTAGTGTAAACATATTTTTGAGTGACAAAAATGCGTTGTAAAATATTTTTGTGACTTACCAATGTTTTTAAAACCTGTTTAACGGGGTTTCAACACGTGAATTTAAGGTGAGGCGAATCTAAAATTTACGGTTTTGCTAATAATTTTTGAACCACTGGACCGATTTGGCTGAAATTTAAAACGAACCGGACCAGAGGAACGGCAAATATATATGCCACACTTCAGCACCCTGAGAATTGCCGTTCGGAAGTCACCGTGTGTTTTATCTCGTAAATTCCAGAAAAACCTTTGCCGAAATTCACTCATTTGCTTATAACTTTTGAACCACTGGACCGATTTTTCTGGATTGCAATACCAACCTGACCAGGTAAATGCCCAACATATGTGCCAAACTTCAGGAGCCTCCGTAAAGTCTTTCAAAAGTTAGCGTGTTTTCAACAGACAGACAGACAGACAGACGGACAGATGGACAGACGGACAGACGGACGGACGGACATAGCTAGATCGTCTTAAAATCGATCGAGGATCATGAATATATATACTTTATGGGGTCCTAGACCAATATTTCGAGGTGTTACAAACGGAATGACAAACTTATATATACCCTCTATCTCTAGAGTGGAGGGTATAAAAATATATTTTTAATTCAGTTGATATTCTGTTTTTGTGAACGGACGTGTACGCATGTGCAAAAGTGAAAACAAATGTTTCGACTACACACTATTCAGACATTAAAACTGTTGTAGTATTATATGTCTGCTTACGAGGAGCACTTTCTTCATACAAACTCTTCAGCCATGAAGACTTTAGTGACAGTAATACATGACTTTTGTGCTTTATTGGAGCAATGATTTCTGAGCATCCAATATGCTTACAAAAATGCACCTAGTAAGCTTCTAAGAAGGTATGATTTCATTACATTTTTATTGCGCTGAAATAAGCGCTCGAATGAAATGCTCTAAAGTGGGACATTGCGACCAAATATCATGCCATACGTAAGCAGGTTTGTAAGGGAATGCCAACTCAACATTCCCTTACAAACCTGCTTACGGCGAAGCAGTAGTTTTTGGTGGGTAATTAGTCGATTTTGGTACAAAATCACTTACTAAACCTTTTACTGTAGAATTATTTTGAGTGTAATTTTACAATTTTTTTTTTTGAGTGTACTAAGAAGTGCTCTCAACTGTGACATAGCCCACGGAAATCATGCCTTACTAAATTCAGATGGTTTGGATGCGCTCTTTGACTCGTGGTTCCTTTCCAAAAGCTGCTTCCAGTTCAGCAAAATTTTTGTTGGGTCGCGTCGGAATACCAGCCGATGGCAAGTAAAAAGCTGACTGTGGAAAAATTTATTAAACAATTTTCAACAGCATCTTCAGTCGGTTTTCGAAAAAATCATACAACGTTCAAATTTGTTGACCAAATCCGGCCAAAGCCTTCTGAATATATTTCTACAACAAAATTGAGGGGTTACTAAAATCAGAATTTAAATTTTACTTCAAATTTGAACATTTACGAGAAAAAAAAGAAAGAAAGAACAATTACAAACAAGTTAAATGAATCTTGGACCAATATGTTATATATTTTAAATTCGTTATAAAAACAGTGTATTTCATAGATAATGATTAATCGTAATCGAATGATTTTTTTGTCGATTACGATTACGATTAATTGGCCCGATTAATCGCGATTACGATTACGATTTTAATCGTTTTGCAAACTCTACTTTATATCAAAACAACATTGCCAAATATTTGTAGGTAGGGTATCGAAGGAAAGTAACTATAAAATATGTTTAAAGATTTGATTTCCGAAATAAAATAATTCAAAAGACGGTTAAAATATGCTTAGACCATGTATTCGTGGTTATATGATCTTAATTACGCGGTAACACTGAAGATTTTTTTTTTGAAAATCTGGTTAATATGTGTGTATGTGCTAAGATTGTTTTTTTTTTGTACAATTTCAAATTTTACCTAATATCAATTTTAAGCTCGCAGCTAAATAATTTTTATATAATATTTTGTTAAGGATGGATATTCGCCCTTTTTAATTTCCACACTTTAAAGTCTTATAACTCAAGAACGGTAAAATTTTTTGGCAATATAATAAGTGTGTTTGTTCCTCGTAATGTTCTTTTAACACATACCGAAAGTAAAATTTTTGTATGTTTTTGTGTTGTATTTAATCAAAATTGTGCGTTAGTTCACTCCCAATTTAAACAAAAATATAAAAACATACGAATTATTGCACTTTCAAAGTCATTTTTTTAGCCTTAAAAGTCAAAATTTCCCTAAAATTGCTGCATAGGATTGTAGGGCTCTGCTAATAAAATGCATTTATGCAAAAAAACATGTTTGCGAAAAAGTGGTCTATTCGTCCTTATTCGCATGAACTGTTCATTTGGCAAATTTCAAATAGCAATATCTCGAAAACCTTTCGATCGGTCTAATTTTTTATTATATTGTTCAGCGCAACATAATTAAAATTATTTTCTTTTAAATTTTCAAAAATACAAAAACTTAGATCGCCTCGGTTTACTAAATTCCAATTGGCCTCAACATTGTACCACATAGTTTTTTGTTGTATTAGAATAAAAATTTGCCCGGACACTTGAAAAAATCGAAAGTTGAATAAAAATGCCACTCTACTATTATATAGATAACACTGGGAACCTAAAAAATAGTAACGAACTAAGATGCTGAGTTACTATTGTTCTTTGATTTTAGTACATTTTTTTTTTTTTGTAGAAAATCTTCTTAATAATGACACAAATCCTAAGCCTAGCGGAAAAAATTTAATAAAAATTGGGAATATTTTTAAACATTTATGACTGAATATGACTGTCATAAGACAATTTTATTATTTTTCAACTTCATATTTCCTCTGTTTGTTAAAAAACATTCATCAATCTCAAAATCTCAAAATTAAAAATTATTTTTTAATTTAAGTAAAAACTGTCTAGTAGCCTGTCTAAAATTTAAGGAAATAGCAAAAACTATGCTCTTTTGAGTGCTGATAATAGGGAAAAAATCGTAATTATGATAACTTACATTACGCGAGACATTATAAAACATTTCTTCATATTAATGTAACAAATCATCAATATGACGAAGCTTTTTCTTAAAGTTTGTGTTTAAAAATAAAAATTAACATTCTTGCTGACACTGTGCTTTTACACTAAAAGAAACCAAAAAATATTGTTCTCCAGTGTAACAGAACTAAAGTCAAAAGGAAACTTCTTAAGCACTGAATTCAAAGAAATATATTATTTTCAATATTAACTTTAACATAGAATATTCAATTTTATAGTATTTTCATTGTCATAATAAAATTTCATTTTAATTTAAAATTTTCTTTCTTCTATTGTTCTTATTGTAATTATAGCTGATTGTTGAAATAAATAGTCATGTTGCATTATTTCGTGATCTTTTAATACATGTGGGCCAATCAAAAGACTGTCCAGAGTTACGTGAAAAAATTCGTAAATTACGGCGTACATGTGTTGAGGCCTTCAAACGTACCGAACAGATTTTAATGCCACAAGTTAAAAAGTAAGTATGAGTGCATATTATTTTTTCATATTTTACGTGAAAACATATTTTTTGTTATATTTTTTTATTTTGTTATGGGAAACCATAACGCATATAAATGCGAAGAAAAAGATAAATTACTGTTTGCAAAACTTTTTATTTTTTCTCAAAGTTCTGAATGTAAGTCAACAGGTGCAAAGTTAGCACATATTTCTATTGTGAAAAATGTTTTAAAAAAAAGTTCATTGAAATAGAGAAATGAAAAAATTTATATTAAAAGCAGACATGTGCACGAATGCATTAAAACATCGTTATGGAACATTCTTAAAATTAAGAATAAAAAATCATTTCATTCTATCTATTCATGTCGACAAAAATTTGTTTTGACAAAACATTTTTTTGGCACCTTTTTTAATTAAAAATTATTTTTTGCAATTTTATTATTTTTTTGAAAATTTTTTGTTTAACAAATTTTTCGTGGTATGATCATCAATATACCTTGGGAACTCCAGGCGAAAGCACTAATTTCGCGATATCTCATGAATGCTGTCAGATACGATTTCGCTGTTAGTAGTTTTGTGACATTTAGAATTCAAACTGCGTTTACACTTTTTGTCGAAGTAAAAAGTATACATCGCTGAGGCTCAAAAAATGTTTTCTTTCGATTTTTAACATCTCGGAAAATTTTTATTCTCCTAGGCCTAAAACTTATGTTGTACAAACTGGAGGCCAATTGGATTATATAATAATTAAAAAATATATATTTTGCGAATTTTGTTATTTATTAATGTTGATGGTCTGAACACGAATATAGATTATTTTTTTAAAATCGGACATATCGCTATTTAAAATTTGCAAAAAATTTCGGTTTTTTCTAAGTTCAAGAGTTAATAAAAAACCTTAAAATTGCTGCTTCTTGGCCTTTTATAAAGCTTGAGATTTATTTTTATTAAATAAATAAATTTTCAAAATATCGATTTTTTCCCACTTTCAGGATTCAAAAAAAAAAAATCCAATTTAATCCGTAGCCCTTTCAGAGAGCAACAGACTTTTACTTAATCTGAAAATTTTAACCCGAGAAGCCCTTCGATAAAATTTTTAAATTTCAAAAATCTAAAATTTTGATTGAAGGGCGCCACAGGATAAGATTATCGGATTTTGATTAAATAAACTTTAAATGAAAGCTTAAGGGACAAGGAAAACATTTTTTAGATTTTTGAATAAAATTTCTTGAATTCCTTTTTTAAGCCCTAATGACATTAGCTTTTATTTTAATTCATGGAATTTATGTGAACAGTGCAAATACATCCCTATAGAAAATCTGAACAACTGTGAAGAGTAAAAGCATACTAAAAAACGCCAGCGAATTTTGTACTCTTGCCCAAAACATTAAATCATGATAATGTTTTGCGGAAGATTTGGGTGTCCTTGTCAAAGCAAAGTTTTTTTTTTAAAAAATAATGTTATTTTACTTTGCTATTCCATGCGAAACGAATTCAAATATCTGTCGAGGACCCAATTCAAAAACCAAAAGAGCTGTACATTTCGTAAGTGAGTGCAAATATAAGTGCAAGAAAGTGTTTTTACATTTTGGAGAGTATAAAATATTCGGCACCAAAGAATATAACACTCTCACTTGTTTTATGTACATTTGATAAACAAATGGAAATTTTTTATACAAAAGGCTTAGACTTGGTGAAAAAGTAGTTTTGGGCCTCTGTTCCAAGAAAAGTAATTCACATAAAAAATGTGAAAATAAAAATTTCCGAATTTTTTTGGTTTTCTAGATTTCACATCCGATTCTTTTTTTCGTTTTGTTTCACATAAAAAAAATTTGGTAAAAGTAAAACGAATGCACCTTTTTCCTAATAATTTTTTTAATTTTAATTATTCGATTTCAACTTCGAATGAAAACATGATCAACTAAACATTAAACTTGATTTCATGTGATTCGGAAATTTTCATGTGAATTGAAAAGTTGTGAAAGACAAAACAGAGGCCTTGGTAATTTTTTTTTTTTTTTTTTTTACGAAAAACAAAATTATGTTAAAAAAAATTTAATGAACCCAAAATTTTTGGTGAAAAAAAAATTGATGGACAAAAGTTTTTAATGAATTTTTTTGACGAAAAGAAACATTTTTTGATGTAAAAAAAAAAAATTGATGAAAAAAAAAAATTGGTGAGAAAAAATTGACAATAAACAAGTGAGAATGTTAAATTCGGCTGTGCCGAATCTATTATAACCTCCAACATGTAAAAAAACAAAAAAATAAATGTTGACAGGGGCGTTGTTTTAAGAAGGGGGGGGGCAAGGAAGGGGGAGGGGTCGGTTAGCTGAGGTGACTCCTTGGCCCTTACGGTATATGTTTACAAGTTAATTTTTGTCTGCTTTGTGCTCTAAAGTAGTATAGTTTTATAATTATTTAAATTATTTTTTTATCCACGCCCTTAAAAAAGGGGCGGTGCAAAAAAAAGCGACATTTTTTAATCCCTGGGTCCAAGCGCAGGACTATAAACTTCTACGAACATAAAAATGTCTCATTCGGTTCACAAAAATACAAAAAAAAAACGTTAAAAAAATTAGCATTTTTAAGAGGTCGGTTCAGTTCTTCAAGAGGGAACTTTTTTCCCCCTGGTCCGATTTGGCCTATTTCCGAACTTAACCTGTCTAGGAGCACAAGACATATTTATGCCAAACTTGAGGGGTCTAGCTTTTTCATTTTGGAATGCATCGTGTTAACTACAGACGGACGAACGGACGGACATCGCTAGAATGTCTTAACCCTTATGTGTGTGGAAAAAAAAACACCTTCTATAGGGTGGATAGGTACCTGGGTACCTTCATGCAAATTGTATGAGAAATCTAATTTTTTGTCTTGTATTGTACAAAAAATCGATGGTTAATGATATAATATTAGAATTTTACTCTGGTTTTCCCCTTTTCATATATTTTTTAAAATCCTACACCCAAAAAAAAAAATTGTAATATCAGCAACTTTTTTGCTGGGAGTCAAATAATTTAGATTATCACACGTTAGTAAAGCAACTAAGTAATTTTTTTCATGTGTCTCCATATAAAACGTATACAGGTACCCAGGTACCTATTCACCCTATTAAGGGTGCAAAAAGCAAATTGATATGCCACGCCCCTCCCAACTGATATTGTATATAAACACCTATGAAAATATAATAATAACAAAAAGTTAGGAGTTCTCATGAAATTGTAGAATTGTAGACTAAAATCTTATATAAAAAATTTCGATTTGAAAACGCAATAGGTACACAGGTACCTGTCCACACACATAAGGGTTAAAATCGATCACTGAGTCCTCGACCGATATTTCGATGCGATACACACGGAATGACAAAGTGAGTATACCCCCATACTTTAGTTGGAGGGTTTAAAAATTTGATCAAAAAATTTATGAAAAAAAAAAAATTGATGGAAAAAAATTGACGAAAAAAAAAAATTTATGAAAAAAAAAAAATTGATAAAAAAAATTTTATAAAAAAAATGACGAAAAAAAAGTTTGATGAAAAAAAAAATTATGAAAAAAAAAGTTTGATGAAAAAATTTATAAAAAAAATTTATAAAAAAAATTTATAAAAAAAAATTTATAAAAAAAATTGATGAAAAAAAAAATAAATTTATGAAAAAAAAAAAAATTATGAAAAAAAAAAAATTATGAAAAAAAAAAGAAATTTGATGAAAAAAAAATTTGATGAAAAAAAATTTGATGAAGAAAAAATTGGTTAAAAAAAAAAATTTGATAAGAAAACAAGTAAAAAAGTTAAATTCGGCCTTGCCAAATGCAGTAATACCCTCCACAATTTCAAAAAGATTATTGCAAAAAACTTTATTTAAAAGGAAATTACTTTTGAAAAATTTTTTTTTTTTTTTTTTGAAAAAAAAATTTCCCGAAAAAAAATTTGGTAAAAAAAAATCCGCGTTTTTTTTTTTTTTTGTCAAAAAATATGTTCGTACCTGTTTAAATACCATTTGGTGTTCAATTATGTTCACATATGTCAACCAGAAGCCGAATTAAAGGATTTTGTATTTATAGGTTATGTTGAATGTACTGAAATTTTTAAGGTGTGCTTACATTTCGTTCATAACTTTTGAACCTTAAAAAATCCCACTTTCCCGGGATCCCGGTAATTTCGATCAAAAATTAAATTAATAAAACCAATAATATTTTGTTGTGTGGGAGGTCACATTTCTCTCCCACGGGCGGCCAAAATAAAATAGCAATGATTTTTTTCTCCATCAAAATGTTTTATACACACAGAAAACAAATTTGCTAATTTCCAACTGAAATTCAGTTGTTGCAAAAAAAAATCGGTGGATGCATTTGAATTAAGGTTGAAACAACTAAATATCGGTAGTTACAACAAAATGTTGTTATTACAACCATCTTTTAATTGAAACAACTATAAAATTCGTTAGCCACATCAAAATGTAGTAGCAGCAACCGAATTTTGAGTTGACACAAATGAAAAATTCAGTTGGAAATTTATTTTTCTTTGTGTATGGTTTATAAAGTGCCATAAACATCCGCATCCGATTTCATGTGATTCGGAAAGTTTCATGTGATTTAAAAAGTTCTGAAAGACAGAGATATTTCAATTGATATTAATTTCAATTGAACTCCTCAAATTTCGGTTATATTTTTTTGAATTTTAATTGAATGTGTTCGAAATTAAATTGATCATTTAAATTTATTTTTTTTTTTCAATTTTTAAAAATATCTTCAAATTACACTTATTCAAATTTTAATTAAATTTTTTTCAAAGATTTATTTAATATTTTTTGAATTTGAATTAATATTTATTTTGATCACTTTAAAATTTTAGTTTAAGTAGTCTTCAATTTTTAAATGGAATTTTTGTAAATTCCAATTGATATTTTTGAATTATGTCTGGAAATGTCTATTAAAATATACTTAAACTTATTTTTTCAATTAGTAATAATCTCATTTTTAGTTTGTTTCTGATTTATAAAAATTATTATTTAAAATACCATTATTATTTTTAAAAAAATCTATAATTCCAGCTATTTTGGAAAAAATTTAACTTTTTTTAATCACATTTAACAGTTTTGGCAAGAGCTTTTGGCAACAGAGCCTTTCCGTATAAAAATTTAACGTTTTTCATGTTTTATATTTATATTTAAAATCCCGGGAATTCCCGGGAATCCGGGATTGAAAAATGTGTCGATTTCCCGGGAATTTTTTCTCGGGAATTCCCGGGACAAAAACTCTTCTTGATAGAAATATGTTTTTATATTTTTATAAATATATTTTTATTTTTCTTTTTACAAAAAAATAAACCACACAAGTAGGTAAAACCTACTGACTTCTCCTTAAAAAATGCCAACAATTTAAAAAAAATAATGTATACAAATCATTAAAAATTATAGAATAATCACTTACTTTTACTTACAGAACAAAAATAAATGACTTTGAATGCTAATGAAAGTCTTTATTTTTTATGTTGTTATTTTTGAAACAAAGAACGGAAATAGTCATTCGAAAAAACTAAACATTAAACAAATGTAATATCTTTCAAAGAAGACAAAACGTAATACTTTAAAATAAACTACAAACAGTTAATGACATAATTTTTTGAGTGCTGATTTTTATTTAATTGAAAGTTATCTTCACTATTTGTTTGAATATTTTGTGTTTATTTTTATACCCTCCAACCACAGTAAGGGGGTATACTCACTTTGTCATTCCGTGTATAACGCATCGAAATATTGGTCTAGGATCCCATAAAGTGTATATATTATTGATCAGTGATCGATTCTAAGACATTCTAGCGATGTCCGTCTATCCGTCCGTCCGTTTGTGGAAGGCACGATACAGCCCAAACTAGACTCCTGAAGTTTGGTACGAATACATCTTATGGTATTGGGCTGGTTAAGTTCGAACATGGGAAATCGGTTCAGGGGGCAAAAAGTTCTCCCTTGAATAACTAAAGCAACCTCTTAAAAAACATATTTTTTTATAGGTTTTTTGTGCTTCTGCTAAGCAAACGAAACATTTTTATGTCAGAAAAAGTCCAAAGTCCTGCAGTTGGATCCAGAAAGGTTGTATTCCATCGCCGAAACAACCCCCCCCCCCCCCCCAAAAAAAACATACTCCCCTGTTTTTTTTTTTGACGTGTTGGAGGGTATAAGAGATTCGGCACAGCCGAATTTAACACTCTCACTTGTTTATTTCTTTATTTGCCGTTTCATTCTATCAATCAATAAAAATTAAAATACAAAAAAGCTAGTGTCATAGCGACTTTACCAATTTCAAATAGCGATATGAAAATCGTTCGACTGATTTTAAAATTTATCAGATATTTATGTTCAACACATCAAAACTAATAAATAGGTATGAGAATTCCATACAAATGCATGTTTTTTGTCAATAGTAAAAAAATTATATCGATCAATTATATTTTCGAATCAAGAAATTTTCGTTAAAATGGCATCTATTTATTTTTTGCATATTTTGCTGAAAATGCATATTTTTCCATATATTTGTTTTAAACGCATATTTTGTGCATATTTCCAACTTTTTAGAGCATATTTTTGCATAAATTAGCAAAAACACAAATTGAAAATCCAAAATCCAAATCCATCCGGTCAAATTTTTTTATATTTTGAATATTTTTTCTCGATAATCTAAATATGATATCGACCAATTATCTTTCTGAATCAAGAAATTTGTGTTAAAATGGCATCGATTTGTTTTTGCATATTTTGCTGAAAATGCATATTATTATTTTAAATGCATATTTTGTGTATATTTCCAACTTTTTATTGAATATTTTAGCATAAATTAGCAAAAACACAAATGGAAATTTATTTGTTTTAAAAACTATTTAAAATTTAAAAAATTTATTTTGAAAATAAAAAAAAAAAAAATTATCAACTTTTGATATTCCCAAGTATCCGGTCAAAAATTTTTAAATTTTAAAATTTTTAATATTCAAATATATGAAAATTTTTGACTGGATACTTGGGAATATCAAAAGTTAAAAAAAATTCCGCTCTTGTGTACTACACTTGTTTGGATCACTAAGCGTATGATTAATATTTATTGTAATTACCACAAAAATCATACGCCTCCAAATTAATATGAATGAATTTAATTTTATAAATGTGAAAAATGTAAAAATGAAAAAGTTTGTTATTATCAAATGAAAATTTATTAAATATTTTCAAATTTCATAATTGTAATTTACTCTTATAATTTTATTAATTCAAAAAACACATGGTAATTAAATGCAAATAAATTTATTTATGCATTGACATATATCTAAATAATTGTCAGGTATTGTCAAACATGAAAAATTGTTTTAATAAAATTTTATTTTTAGTTTATAAAAACAAAAATGATTTATTACTTACATAATGTTATGCGATTAGTGAACATATGTAGTCATATGCAAAAAGAATAAATCCAATATCTAAAAAAAAAGAAATCACAAAATTCAAATAAAAACTTTTTACTTTACAAAATGATTTATAATCAAAATGATTTTAATATCATAGATAAATAAATTTATCACACAACTGTCAAAAATTTACACATGTTTGAAAAACAAAGTCACAAAAAGTTATAAAAAAAACGAATAAAAAACTTTTGAATTTACTATTGACAGGTTTTAGACATTTATAAACAAATCTAGTATTTTAAATAAACAAAAACAAAAAGAATATAAATACATTAGAGCGACATTTTATTGTATGGAAAAAAAGTTTCTCTTTCAATTTTTAATGTACGGGAAAAGCTTTTTTTCCACACTCCTCACACTTATTCATTTTTTAATAGATTTTTTTGATGTTTTGGAAAGCACCTTTTCCATACTTTTCTAAAAAAATGGAAAAAAAATATTTTAATAATCCTCGATAACCATACAGTGCAACAAAAATTAAATTTTTCAAAAAAAGTGTGTTTGTTTGACTTGAACCAATTTTAATCCAATTCTAAATCTTTTTGTTTTCATTAAGAGGTCTTATATTGGTATGCCGATGAGTAACACGCGGAATAATAATATGATTATACCCCCATGGTATATATGGGGGTATACATAATATGGAATTTCAAAACTTTTTTGACAAAAAATAAGCTCAAATGATCTATTTCGGAAGTTTTTTTTTTCAATAGAAATTTTCTAAATCTTCAAATTTTTAAAAATAACACTGCACAACAAAATCAAATTTTTTCCAAAATTACAAGGTCAGACCAAAAAATTTTGATAGAAGAGACAAAAAAAAAATACACGTGTATCGGCGTTTTGAAAGTTTACATCTGGGTTTCATTTTAGGGGGAGGTAAAGTTTCCCCCAAATGCAGATGTTGTATTGTCAATCGTCTTTGAATATCGAGTGAAGCTTACGTTTAAAGTATATGGTGTGTTCAGCAAATTTATATAAAATGATACGGAGAACATTTTTGTGGAATATATTAACCCTCTAGCTCCTCACGATAAGGGTCTTTTTTGTCCTTCTTTTCAAAAAGAGCAAAAAACACCATTAAAACAGGGATTTAAGAGGTTTAAATGTTCCGAAAAAATATTCGCCGTAAAATTTTACTATAAGTCCTTGAATACACCAAAACGGAAAACTCAACCAGAAGGTCAGAAATAAGACACAACAAAAGATATCTTAGGGTTAATTTCGCATTTATTAAGAAAATCGAGTAAAGCTTACGTTTAAAGTATATGGTGTGTTCAGCAAATTTATGTAAAATGTTACGGAGAACATTTTTGTAAAATATGTTAACCCTCTAACTCCTCAAGATAAGGGTCTTTGTTGTCCTTCTTTTCAAAAAGAGCAAAAAACACCATTAAAACAGGGATTTAAGGGGTTTTAATGTTCCGCAAAAATATCCGCCGTGAAATTTTACTATAAGTCCCTGAACACACCAAAGCAGAAAACTCAACAGGAAAGTCAGATATAAGACACAACAATAGAGAGCTTAGGGTTATTTTCGCATTTATTAAGAAAATCGGGTAAAGCTTACGTTTAAAGTATATGGTGTGTTTAGCAAATTTATATAAAATATTACGGAGAACATTTTTGTAGAATATGTTAACCCTCTAACTCCTCAAGATAAGGGTCTTTTTTGTCCTTCTTTTAAAAAAGAGCAAAGAACGCCACTAAAACAGGGATTTAAGGGGTTAAAATGTTCCGCAAAAATATTCGCCGTGAAATTTTACTATAAGTCCCTTTCACGGCAAATATTTTTGCGGACCATTTTAACCCTTTAAATAGCTGTTTTAATGGTTTTTTTGCTCTTTTTCAAAAGAAGGACAAAAAAGACCCTTACCTTGAGGAGCTAGAGGGTTAACATATTCTACAAAATTGTTCTCCGTAACATTTTACATAAAATTGCTTTTCACACCATATACTTTAAACGTAAGCTTAACTCGATTTTCTTAATAAATGCGAAATTAACCCTAAGCTCTCTTTTGTTGTGTCTTATTTCTGACTTTCTTGTTAAGTTTTCCGTTTTGGTGTATTAAGGAACTTATAGTAAAATTTCACGGCGGATATTTTTGCGGAACATTCAAACCCCTTAAATCCCTGTTTTAATGGTGTTTTTTGCTCTTTTTGAAAAGAAGGACAAAAAAGACCCTTATCTTGAGGAGTTAGAGGGTTAACATATTCCACAAAAATGTTCTCCGTAACATTTTACATAAATTTGCTTAACACACCATATACTTTAAACGTAAGCTTCACTCGATATTCAATGACGATTTACAATACAACATTTGCATTTGGGGGAAACTTCACCTCCCCCTAAAATGAAACCCAGATGTAAACTTTCAAAACGCCGATACACGTGTATTTTTTTTTTGTCTCTTCTATCAAAATTTTTTGGTCTGACCTTGTAATTTTTTTTTGTGTTGTACAGTGTAACTTAAAAAAATTATTAAAAAAAATCGTTAAAAAATCAGAATTTAGAATGTTGCAAAAAAAAATGGAAAATTTATACTGTTAATTAGTAAAAAGTTGTGTACTTCAAGTTGTAACCCTTTTTATTATATTTTTTACAGTTTGATGTCTATGAGTGAACTTCTTAGAATCTACATAGTTAAAAAATATTTATTTTTTACTGTTGACAAAATTTTCTAAAATAAATAACATTACACATTAAAAAATTACGTTTTTTTCATTAATTTTTACCAACAAATTCGAAAAAAAATAACCTACGAAAGCATTAAAAATTAATGTTAGTTCTGTTATTTTTACGAACAAAATCCAAAAAATAAACTACCAAAACATTAAAAATTAATGATTTCGTAGGTTATTTTTTTAAAATTTTCTATTGAAAAAATTTTTAATAAAATTTTGGGGAATCGATCACGCAATCAACTACATTCTGGCCAGACACTCTACCTATCGTGCCAAAGTCACTTGATACAAACATGTGTTTAAATTTATATAAATAATTTTTTGAATTTTTTTTCTACAAAAAAATAACCTACTTGTGTAGGTAAAAACTAATGATATTTCATTAAAAAATACCAACAATTAAAAAAAATACTTACACAAATCATTAAAAATTTGAAGAATAACCAGTAGTTTTTACTTACAGAACAAAAATAAATTACTTTAAAAATTAAATGTTAATGAAAATCTTTATATTTTAGTGTGTTATTTTTGAAACAAAGAACAGAAGTAATCATTAATAAAATCTGAACAGTAAATAAATGTTTTTTCTTTTAAAAACGACTAAACGTAAAATTTTTTAAATAAACTACAAACAGTAACTGACATAATTTTTTGAGTGTGCAATTATTTTGGTAAATACTGTCGACACGCGATAAATTCTAACAGAATTTTTGTAGCCCTTTGCCCGTAGATCATTACCGCAAAATACCCGAAAGCACATCGATAGTTTTTGAGTTATCCAGTTTTTAAAATTTTCAACACCCTATTGGGCCCATAATTCCCATATCTCAAAAACTAAGCAGGGTAGAGCGAAACAGAAAAATCTCCTAAAAATTTGTTATTCTAAATTGAAAGTCATTTTACAGATTTTTTGACAGAGGTTTTCTTTTGAGTGTACAAATTTTGACATAAGGCTCCGTTAAATCGGCAGTTAGCAGCTAACTTTTCATTGAGTAATCCGCCCTAAATCAATATAATTTTTTATATTGATTCGATTTTTCTTGGTTTTTTTTTTTTAATTTTAACATTTTTTTTTTTTTTAGAGATCATATTATTTTGTTTACATTATCGAAAATAATAAAAGTATTTGTGAAAAAGTGGCAACATTTCCAAATCAAAAATTAAGGGAGAGAGAGAAACGACACAAAAATAAAATTGATTTTATTGTAGCGGGTTTTCGGTCGAGCGTTTTTTCATGCCAAATTTGTATGAAAAAAACGTCACCGACTTTGTTGTGCGGGCACTCTTGAACGCGAATAACACGAAAACGAAACAATCAGCAGTGTTGTAGATGACAGTGTTGGACTCTACAGGTCCATTTCAAGTTTTGCCCAAGTTTTTGGCATTAACACAATAATATATAAGAGTGAAACCGTAAAATCGCTACTAAATCGCGTTTTTTAAATTTCGAACGCTAACATCTCCAAAACTTAATGCTTCATACAAATTTCGAGGGCTGATTTAGAATAACGAGGTCCGATTTATGTAAAATCATATAATATCTTGTGGCTATTGATTAAGACAAAGTTGCAGTGCCGCATTAAAACACCTAAATACGAGATTTTTTGTAATTTTCACAAGCGAATACCTTGAAAATGAAACGTGCTAGAAAAATTTGAACTATAAAATTTGTTGGTGCCAACTTTCGAGTACGTTAAAGTGAAAATAAAGTAAGAAATTAGTTAGCGGTTTTTGGAATCTCCAAAAGCGAATTTCTTAAAAACGGTGTAATCTACAAAAATTTTGAAAGCAGGTTTGGAATCAAATAAAAATCTATCAGTTTAAAGACTTAAAAGTGAAGATTTTTTTTCGCAAATTAAAACGCGATTTTTGCAAAAAGTGTAATATCAAAGATTTTACTTTTGTTGCTAAATTTTTCTTAAACATCCAAACACATATTCAAAAAAAAAAAAAAACAATTCGGCTGTGCCGAATTTTTTTTATACCCACCAAAATGTAAAAAAAAAATCAGGGACGTCTTTTTTTTGTGAGGGGGGGGGGGGCGTGGTTTGGGGGTTTGGTGGGAGACATTGGGGGACACCTTCCCAATGCGATAGATGTTAGCAAATGGATTTATTATGATTCTTCCAATTATTTAATCCAATTAATCATTATTAAAATACATTTTTTATATCCACGCCCACAAAAGGGGCGGGTCAAACTTTTTTTCAATTTTTTTTATATCCGCTGGGTCCACATGCAGGGTTTTGAGCTTCCTCTGAAATAAAAATGTATCATTTGCTTAAAAAAAGTACAAAAAACCCTGCAAAAAAAATACAGTTTTTCAGAGGTTGGTTTAGTTCTCCAAGGGGGAACTTTTTTTCCCTTGGTCCGATTTTGCCCATTTCCGAACTTAGCCTACCTAGGAATATAAGACATATTCGTTCCAAACTTCGAAAGCCTAGCTCTTTTATTTTCGACTGTATCGTGTCTTCCACAGGCGGACAGACGGACGGACGGACATCGCTAGAATGTTTAAGAATCGATCACTGATCAATAATATATATACTTAATAAGGTCCTCGACCGATATTTCTATGCGTTACACACGGAATGACAAAGTGAGTATACCCCCATACTGTAGTTGGAGGTTATAAAAAATTGTGGTGGTAGAACCTTTAGGTTACAAGTCGTCCCGACCAGCCGTGTGCACTAGGATGGCTCGTTTTTGGGCTTTTCTCTCTGATCAAATTCTAATACCCGCCAAAAGTGTCGGTCTCCTAAGGGTAACTCACGTGCAAAATATCACTCCGATCGGAGTTTATCTTCTGTCTCCACTTTGAGCCTCAAAATTGGGGTTTTTGCAAAAAAGGACTTTAAAAAAAAAATAAAAATTTAAGTTTTTTTATTAAAATAATGAATTTTTTTTTTTTTGTATAATATTTGACCGTAAATACTTAAATATTTAATTTAAAGATTTTACGGTATCATTAATCCGTTCA
Organism: Pegoplata infirma; assembly: GCA_963921195.1. Classification (NCBI taxonomy): domain Eukaryota; kingdom Metazoa; phylum Arthropoda; class Insecta; order Diptera; family Anthomyiidae; genus Pegoplata; species Pegoplata infirma. The sequence continues at coordinate 122,217,145 of OY992537.1, read as the reverse complement.
AACTTGATACCAAAAAAATATCATGATTTTGGGGGCGTTCTCAAAACACCTTTTTCAAAATTTGAAAATTTTATTAAAAAAAAATTTTAAATATACCATTTTTTCTTTCTGAATTCATTAAGAACACCTTGGAGAAGAAAAATGTGAAATATGGCGGATATCCGTCAAGCCACTTTTTGGGAATCGCGGGGGGAAGTTAGCGGATTTCAAGGAAATGTTGAATTTATCAATAATTTGGATTAATAAAATCTTATAAATTTCATTTTTGTGCAAATTTACTGTTTTTTGGTGTCGTGGCATTCTATTAGATAACTTTAAGTCTGTCATGAAATCTTACCGATCTAGGACGTCTTTAACCCACATTGGCTGGGGGTCAAAAATGACCCCCGGAGGAAATTTGAAGTTTAGAGCTTAAATTTTGTGCTAATAACAAGTATAAAACGGCTTTTGTGTTTTTTACCCTAACTATTATTTCGTATTAATATATTATCTTTAAAAAAATCGTTAACCCTTCTTGGTAGGGGGTCAAAAATGACCCATTCAATAAAAAGTGTATATTTTTTATAGAAAATTAATTTGTGGCAGTCTATTAGAAAACTTTAAATCAGCCCTTAAATTTCACCTGTTTAAGATATCTTTAACCCACATTGGCCCGGGGTCAAAAATGACCCCGGCAAAAACTTTTCGGCATTGTGCTTGAATTTTTTGATATCAACAAAAAATTTTTTTTTTTATTGAATGGGTCATTTTTGACCCCTACCAAGAAGGGTTAATGATTTTTTTTAAAGATAATATATTAATACAAAATAATAGTTGGGATAAAAAACACAAAAGCAGTTTTATACCTGTTTATAGCACAAAATTTAAGCTCTAAACTTCAAATTTTTGCGGGGGTCATTTTTGACCCCCAGCCAATGTGGGTTAAACACGTCCTAGGTCGGTAGGATTTCATGACAGACTTAAAGTTATCTAATAGAATGCCACGACACCAAAAAACAGTTAATTTGCCCAAAAATTAAATTTATAAGATTTTATTAATCCAAATTATTGATAAAACCAACATTTCCTTGAAATCCGCTAACTTCCCCCGCGATTCCCAAAAAGTGGCTCACCGGATATCCGCCATATTTCACATTTTTCTTCTCCAAGGTGTTCTTAATGAATTCAGAAAGAAAAAATGGTATATTTAAATTTTTTTTTAATAAAATTTTCAAATTTTGAAAAAAGGTTTTTTGAGAACGCCCCCAAAATCGTGCTATTTTTTTGGTATCAAGTTTGAACGGGTTAATGATACCGTAAAACCTTTAAATTTCATATTTAAGTATTTACGATCAAATATTATACAAAAAAATTTTTTTCATTATTTTAATAAAAAAACTTATTTTTTTTTTTTTTTTAAGTCCTTTTTTGCAAAAATCCCAATTTTGAGGCTAAAAGTGGAGACAGAAGATAAACTCCGATCGGAGTGATATTTTGCATGTGAGTTACCCTTAGGGGACCGACACTTTTGGCGGGTATTAGAATTTGATCAGAGAGAAAAGCCCAAAAACGAGCCACCCTAGTTTACACTGTACATTGCTTTTATTATTTTTGGGAAAAATATTAAATAAAACGATTAAAAAAATCGACCACACCATTCCCATTTTTTCTAAAAATTTAGCTAATTTTGCTATTTTTTAGTTCACTTGTTTTAAGTGTACCCTTCTAAACCATGCTCTCCCTTAATTTAATAACTCAAATATTTTTAATACGCATCATTCACTATGATACCAATAGTGTGTTTTTATTACGTTATTTACAACTTGAAAGTTTTTATGTGAAAGTAATCTTTATTACCACATATTGTGTTATGTATGTGTATTTATTTACTCATCTAGTAGTTATTTTAACGGAAAGTTATGGTTTTACGATTTACAACAATTACTATCTGATTTTATTGAGTTAAATTGTTTATTATCATATTTATAGTAAAAGTCATACAAATATAAAAGATAATTATAAGGCAGGAGCCGCATATTAGAATGATTAGGGAGCTGTGACACAAACTCCAAAAGATTTTGACACTAGTTTTGAACAGTGTCATTTATACTGGTAGATATTTTAACAATTGTAATATCCGCTAGACGGTGTTGTTTGGACAGATAGAATGTTTGAATAGGTAGAGAGTTAGGGCAAATAAGAGATGTTCAAAATTTTTTTTAAAAAAATTGTGAAATAATATTTTTGAAAAAAATAAAAAAAAGGTGAACAAAACTTTCTCGCAAAGAATTTTTTTAGTAAAAAGCAAATGTGTATTCTTCTTTACATACCAATTAGTTTCGAAAAATGTGTCCACCATCAGCCGTATTAAAGTATTCTGGTTATATGAAATGTATCAACATTTTTAAAATGTCTTTTCATACTTATTGAATCGCTAAAATGAAATTTAAAATTTCTCGCAGCATCGACAAGTACACCCAGATAAGTTTTACAGTAACTATTTACGCTTATTCAAAAAGTTTTTAGTTAAAATTGTTTTAAACGTTTTATATCGTTTGTTTAAAAAAAAAAAAAATAAACTAAAATATTGACTGATTTATACAGTTGTTTAAAACAATAAACTACAAAATTTAAGGAAAAATAATTTTATCAGTTAAATTATTTGTGTATGATTATACCGTATAATTTTACAGAATTACTGTTTTTGTAGTTTGTTTTTAAAAAAATAATATTTTTACTTCATAAAATAAACAATTGTAAACAGTTAAAATAACTGAAATATCATTTGTTTTTACGGAATGTCTAGTCATTTATTAACGTTTAAACGGATTTTGTCAGATTCCATTGTCAAGATTATTTAGCAAATAAAGAAACGATTTACTACAAAGCAGCAAACGAAAAAATTGTTTTAAATATTTTTGTTGGTTATTGACAATCGTTGCCTTATTAGTGGTACAATTTCTTCGTCTTTCTAATTCCCATTGTGAATAGAGGCGAATATGTATTAATATTTTAGTTCGTACACAAACGATTTGTCATTAGACTCGTTTGCTGCTTTGTAGTAAATCGATTCTATTTTTGCTAAATTATCTTGACAATGGAATCTGACAAATTGCGAACACGTGTCGATTAAGTCTTGCAAAACTGACCAACATAAATAAATTTAAAACAAAAAAATTATTTTCTTGAAAATTATGTTATGAGAATGTCATGGTTTTGATTAGTAAAGAAAATAATGACCTCGAGTCAGAATAAACATCCTCAAAAAAAATTAAAAAATAATAGTTATGAATAAAAATATATAAAAAAAACACGCTAACTTTTGAAAGACTTTACAAAGACTTCTGAAGTTTGGCATATATGTTTGTGATTTTCCTGGTCAGGTTGGTATTGCAATCCAGCAAAATTGGCCCAGTGCACTGTGGCCGAAATCACTGATCTAGCGGCGCTTAAGTCAAAATTAAAAAATTAAGATCGATAAATGTTTTTGCACTGCATCGTTTACCTATACTTTACAGAAAAAATTAACGTTTTTACTTTTGTTTTGCTTTCAATATTCGCACAGCTGTCAAATATACATTTTCTGCAGCAAGTGTATTAAAGGAATTTGGGGCCTAATTACTCAGTGAGTTTTTCTTGACAGTTTTAAGTCAATTGTTTATACATTTTGAGCCAAAAAGTTATAATTGAAAGTAAAAGGTATGTTTTAACTCAAAAATAAATGGTTGTGGCCTGTGTGTATCTAGTTTATTATTAGTGCATTATAGAAGTTGACATATGTGATATAAACTATAGTTTCATGGACTGCAACTTTTGAAATTCGATCGTATTCGGTCCAATTCCTATTTTGTTTATTATTTTGGGTTATTTTTGTTGTGACGTTTCAGTATGGCGTGCTAGTTCGCGCAAGTTGTTCGGTTTTTTAGGGTCCATCTGCCTGTCCAAATAAACAGTATAAACGCGATACAGACCACAATTTTCAATCGACTTGGCAAAATTATGAAATTTAAGATTTTTTATCGCAAGAACAAAACCTATTCCAGTTTTACTAAAAAGCCCTAACAATGGTATTTTTACAAACATCCTCTTGAAATTCGACTGGTAAATGTTTTTTGTAGCCATAAATAATCACTCTAAATTTTAACGGAATCGGAACATTTTAACTTCTAGTCCTCATACAGACCACCCTCCCGATATTCACATAAATTTCCCAAAATACATAAAAACACTGAAATAAATAAATATAGTTAAAAATTAAATTCTTTATAAGTTTTATAATCACAAATATGCATTGGGCGTTATTATTTTACATTTCCGAATTAAGCGCCGCTAGATTGGATGTTTCGGCCACTGTGCAGTGGTTCAAAAATTATGATCAAAAGAGTATATTTCGGCAAGGGTTTTTTGCGAATTTACGAGATAAAAAACACGATAACTTTCAGAATACAGTTCTGATGCTGCTGAAATTTGGCATGTATCTTTGTCTTTCCCCTGGCTTAGTTCGTACACTCAAAAAATTATGTCATTAACCGTTTGTAGTTTTACGTTTAGTCGTTTTTAAAAGAAAAAAAAACATTTGTTTGATTTTTATTAATGACTACTTCTGTCCTTTGTTTCAAAAATAACACACTAAAAAATAGAGACTTTCATTTACATTTAATTTTTAAAGTTAATTGTTGGTATTTTTTAATGAGATATCATTAGTTTTTACCTACACAAGTAGGTTATTTTTTTGTAGAAAAAAATTCAAAAAGTTATTTATAGAAATATAAAAACATGTTTGTATCAAGTGACTTTGGCACGATGGGTAGGGTGTCTGGTCAGAATGTAGTTGATTGCGGGATCGATTTCCCAAAATTTTATTAAAAATTTAAAAAAAAATATTTCAAGAGAAAATTTTAAAAAATAACCTACGAAATAAGGGTTTGAGTTGGAAAATGTAGAATAAAAATTTAATTTCTAAAAGCTATAGACATTTTTGGTATTCCTATACCGGTTTCGGACAGTTCCAGTTAACTGTCTTCATCAGTAGGATTTAAATGCCAGTTTGATGTTGTTAATGGTAATTAATTTTTAATAGTTTCGTAGGTTATTTTTTTGGAATTTGTTGGTAAAAATAACAGAACTATCATAATTTTTAATTTTTGTAGGTTATTTTTTTCGAATTTGTTGGTATAAAGGAATGAACAAATGTTATTTTTTAATGTTTAATGTTATTTATTTTAAAAAGTTTTGTCAACAGTAAAAAACAAAAGTTGATGTTTGTTAAAACAAACGAATAATTACTGGGATGGTTTTTAATTGTTTATTTACTGGTTTTAAATGTGTTTTTCATTTGTTATACCCTCCACTTAGTGATAGAGGGTATATATAAGTTTGTCATTCCGTTTGTAACTCATCGAAATATCGGTCTGGGACCCCATAAAGTATATATATTCATAATGCCCGATCGATTTTAAGACATTCTAGTGATGTCCGTCTGTCCGTCTGTCCGTCTGTCTGTCTGTCTGTCTGTCTGTGGAAAATGCTGTAGCGAACAAAATATTGCACAGAGATGACTGAAACTTAACATATTTATTGGAAGTTCTCCCGAGAAGTTTGGTATTGCATTTGAGCGATATCGGTTCAGAGTTATGAACGAAAATGTAAGCACACCTCAAAAATTTCAGTACATTCAACATAACCTAAAAATACAAAATGCTTTAATTCGGCTTCTGGTTGACATAAGTGAACATAATTGAACACCAAATGGTATTTAAACAAGTACGAACATATTTTTTACAAAAAAAAAGAAAAAAATCGCGGATTTTTTTTTTTTTACCAAAATTTTTTTTCGCGGATTTTTTTTTTTTTTTTTCAAAAGTAATTTCCTTTTAAATAAATTTTTTTGCAATACTCTTTTTGAAATTGTGGAGGGTATCACTACATTCGGCAAGGCCGAATTTAACTTTCTTACTTGTTTTTAACTACAAAATATTTTGAGTGTATTAAACTTCAGCCAAATTGGTCTAGTGGCTCAAAAGTTATTAGCAAAACCGTGAATTTTAGATTCGTTTCACCTTAAATTAAAACCCATTAAACATGGTTTAAAAACATTGGTAAGTCACAAAAATATTTTACAACGTATTTTTGTCACTCAAAAATATTTTTACACTTAAAAAAAATAGACTCGAAAAAAAATTTCCATTAAAAAAAAATTACACTCAAAAAAAAATTTAGTAAATTATTATTTTTTTTTCAAAAACTACTTAAAATAAAATGTTTTTTTTTTTTTACACAAAATAAAATATTTATAATAAAACATATTATTTTTTTCACGTTAGAAAATTTACTATTACTTAAATGGGGCATTGTGGTGGGTATTCATAGATTCGGCAAAGTCGAATTTAACTTTTCTACCTGTTTGTAACTGAAATTTTTAATTACTCAAAATATTTTATACTCAAAGGCCCTTACCACAAGAAAACAAAAAGTCTATTTTAACAAAAGTTTTATTTTAAATTTCAAATTTTCAATACATTTTTTGAAAGTCGATTTTAAAAACAAAAACAATTTGTATGAAATAAAACTAAAAGCTGATTTTAAATATATATTTTATTTTTCTATGGTAAGGCTGAAACTTTTTACAATTAATTTTTTTCATTCAGAAATTACCTAAAACCAACAATTTTTTCAAAATTCGTAACTGCAAGCGATAAAAAGGGTTAAAAAAAATAAAAAGTTATATTTTTTGAATTTGCAAGACTTTAAGGCCATAATTAACGTTTTCTACAGACTGATATTTCAATTAGTAACAAACGTAATGACAAACTTATATTAACACGCTACCACTAACAATAAGTGGAGCTTTAAACATGATGATTTTTTTATCCTTCAACGTGTTATTAAATTTTATTACTCTTTTCTTATATATTTTTTCAAGTTTATTTTTTTTTTTATTTCTGAAAAACATAACATGCAAACTAACCACTTTTATGTTGTTTTTTTCTATTTGCTCTTTTCTTTTCATCTATTTTATTATTATTATCATCAACATTATTATTGTTGGCTACTGTGTGTGGTGCTGTTGTGGTTCTATGTTGTTGATAAACTTCATGCGGTTGTTTGTTGTTGCTGCTACTATGGGTGTTCGATGTACAATTCGTAGTGCCACTGCCGATGGCGTTCTTTCTGACAATCCCCATCTTGTGCTGTTGTTTTATATGGCACAATTGTTTTTACGTGAATTAGTAAAAAGCTATCGTCTTATACAAGTGGTGCCAATGGACATGTCAGGATATTATGGTAAGTTTCCTTTTTATACAAGTTTGAGTATGTAGTTATATTTTTGATATATATTTAACTTATCTTGAACTTTAAGTTGTGACAGTAAAATGCAAACTTAAAGGAGAATTGAAAATATTTATTTTAAAATGATTAATAAAACACTTGAAATGGAAAAGGGTTTGAACTCGGATAACACCGTTGTATTCACAATGCATCATTTCAAAATTTAAAGGAATTGGACCAGTTTTTCTCTCATAAATCTCTCAAAATTCATAAAATAGATAAAATTTGTTGATAATTTGGTTTGTGGGTCTTAAACGTGTACTTTGACAATCTTAAGGCATCAAAACTGAAAAAAGATGTCAGTACAGATTCATGCATTTGTGCTGAAATTTTTTTTTTGTAGTAAAGCATCAATCTTGATTATAATTAGACAATTTTTGGACTAACACTGTTAGAAATTGCCAGCGGTACAAAAAATAAAGTACTGGCAAAGTAGCTTTTTTATAAAAAACTAAACTATGTCGTTATCATATATTATCCGAAATCCCATATCCTGTAACTGGTGAAAACGGTCACCATACCAAAATTAGTTAACAATAAGTCCGGAAACAAATACTCAAACCTTTCGAAGTCTCAGACACAATTTGTTGTTTACGTTTTTGAGTAAAGAGTTTCTTTGAAATGCTTGAAAAAAAAAATGATTTTGACAAAATTAAAAAAAAAAAACTTCCCTAAACATATTTGAAAAAATCCAGTACACAAATATTTTTTTTTTTTGCTTTTTAGATTTAAAAAAAATCATTAAAAATACTTACGGATTTTTTTTTAATTTCTGATTATAAGTAAAAAACATTTTTTTAATTCTTCAAAGTCCCAGACACAACAACTTGTTTTCATTTTAAAGTTAAAATGTTATTTAAAAAAGCTTTAAATTTTTTTTTTTTTAATAATTACACCGCTAAACACTCATTTTCCGGTTTGAATTCTGGTGATCAATTTTAGTAGACTTTGATCTCCTGATTCCAAATCTGTTCTCCAAATTTTTCCATCATGTCCAGATTTTTAGTTATTCATGGTTGAAAATGCGAAAAATTACGATTTTTGCATTATTTGAAAGCCTGCACAGCAGCCATTGAGTGGAATACAAATCTGGTATAAAGATCAAAAGTATAATTTGTCTTTGGTCTCCAACATAGAAAACAATTTTTCTCTAATTATTGCGTTTGGTTGGGTTACAATCGATTTGTTGAGCGGTGTAATTATTCACAGAAAAAAATATTGAGGAAACAAATTTGAGTAATCACTTGTTTAAATTAAAAAAACAAAAATTGAGTAATTTTTTAATTGACGCAATTTAAAATTTACTTAAAAATTTTAAAAACAATTTAAGTAAATAATTTAATAAAAATTTAACAGTTTTTTAATTTTTTTTTTTTTTTTTTTTGACTCTCATAGTTTTTGAATTCTCGTTTATTTAGTTTATAGTTTTTTGTGTATGTATATGAAAGTTTGTAATCGTCTTTATAAATTTTTCCTATATTTTTGAGACATAAATATTTTTGGTAAAGTTTGAAAAAACAAGTTTTTTGTTTTTTTATTGTAAAAAGATTTAAAACTTTTTTAAACTTAAAAAAAATAATTACATAAATTTTGAGTAAATTTTTAATTGTGTCAATTAAAAAATTTATTCAAATTTTTTTTAAAACATTTAATAAATTTTTATTAAAAATTTACTCAATACTATTAAATCGTTTACTGGTGCAAAATTGAGTAATTTTTTACTCAATAGTATTAAAAATTTACTCAAATATTTTATTTTTTTCTGTGTATATTAAAATTTTGGCAAACTTACTTAATTTTCTTGTAAACTTGCTATTTTTTAAATAGAATTGTAAATTTAAATCTTTGTGACGCGATTATACTTCTTAGATATTCTCGTGGTTTTACGAGATCTTATGAGAATTCCTATTAAAAATAACGAGCATTTTTGTTAGTTAAAGCAACTTTTTTTTTGATTGCATGTGAGGGACGTGGATACAAATCTATGATTTTTTCTATAAGATTTTTTTTTAGAATTTATTATAAATGAACACAACACATGTGTAAATAACTGCAACTGTACGAATTATAAACTCCTACGCATGAATGTATGAGTGTTAAAAAAATGGTTGCTTCTGGCAATAATTTAAAACTTACAATCATCATCAACAACATTGCAAAAATAAGAAGAATTTCAGTAAGCATCTATGCTTGTGATAATCTTTTAGAAATATAGAAGCATATTTGTTTGTTAGAATGAGTGTCATGGAAGTATGCTGTTGATGTTTTACTTGGTCTTGTACAGAGGACAAGTACATTATCATAATATTTTTTACAACCACAAGTGCTTCGGATGACATTTATAGATTTGTTAGAGGAAATTATAAAAGTTTTTTTCAAAACCATTCTTGTTGTTATAACTATTTTCAACATATAATCTTAAAGTTTTATCTCTTTTTGTTAATGTTTAAATGAATACATAATAGCAATTTGTTACAGTAACAAATATGAAACAAAAAATAATTTTTTATTGTATTTTTGAGTTAAGAAATTTGGTATCATGTTTTTTAAGTACTTGATATCTTTTTGAAATACTAAAAGATTTTAAACAAGTATTTTGCAAGAATTTATGATTCAAAAGCAATAATAAAGATAATGGCATATTGTTTTTATGAACTCATTTACAAAAAAAAAAATAATATAATTAATAGAAATCTAAATTGTGAAAAAAAAAGTTAATAAAAAAATTTTCAGGATATAAAAGATGAATAAAAATGATCCTTTTTATCCTCCATAATTTTAAACAATTAAAGACACAATAAGACTACGTACGCGTGTAAGAAACATTACTATCATTCAGTGTTACGCACCAACAGAATTAGCTGACTACGGTATCAAAGAAGAATTTTATAGTTGCTTATCCAAGGTAACTTCCAGTGTGAGAAAGGGTGATATTATGGTGATAATGGGAGATTTTAACGCACAGCTAGGAGCAAATAATGAGGGCCTCGAAAACGTAATGGGTAGGCACGGTCTAGGTTCCGGAATGACCGAAAACGGAGAACTTTTTACGGAAATGTGTTCAAACAACAACATGTGCATAGGCGGCACCCTTTTCCCCCACAAACGGGTACACAAAGTGTCTTGGGTCTCCCCAGATAACCGAACTGAGAATCAAATTGACCACATAGCCATCAGCCGCATCTGGCGAGGATCTTTGTTAGATGTGAGAAACAAACGTGGAGCGGATATAGGGAGCGACCATCACCTAATAGTGGCTACAATCCGTCTGAAGATAGCAGCAATAAAGAAAAATACGGTTGCTCAGAAACGACGCTTTGAGGTAGAAAAACTAAAGGATCCTACCATTCAGAATAATTTCACTGTTGCATTAAGTAATGCCGCACAAAACCTTTTCCAAGTTAACTGCTCAGATTGGAGTACCATCAGTAAAACGTTTCATGACGCTGCCGAACAAACCCTAGGACACAAGGTGCCTAAGCGTAAGAAGTGGATATCGGATAATACCTGGAACCTTATTAATGAAAGAAGGGAAATAAAGAATGGTGTTAATCGTGCCAAGACGAGATTAAGTAAAGAGGAATGGCAACAGAAATACAGTTTAGCCGACCGTTTAGTTAAGAAAAGCGCTCGAAATGATAAACGTGAATGGATGAATAAACTAGCACTTCAGGCCCAAGCTGCAGCCGACACAAATCGTACTAGGTAAGACAACACGTGAATTATCAGGAAGAAAAATGTGTGCAACTAGGCCTCTTCAAAATACAAACGGTGAACTCACAACATCAAAGAACGAACAACTACTAATATGGACAGAATACTACTCTGATTTACTTTCAAAGCCTGGCCCCGCCATAGATATATCGTGCGACTGCACTAATCATACCATAAGAAACGACATCTCTTGCGATTGCCTAGGTCTCCCCGAAATAGTTTCGGCCATCAAATCGCTTCGTAGCAACAAAGCCGCTGGGCCTGATAATATACCACCTGACTTATTAATGGCGGACCCAAATACAAGCTCTCGTTTGATTTTTCCGCTAATAAAGAAATTCTGGGATTGTGAAAACCTACCCAGTGAACAAAAGGAAGGCATTATTGTAAAGCTTCCAAAAAAAGGAAATCTAACAGAGTGTAGAAATTGGAGAGGCATTACATTACTTAACTCGATAACTAAGATACTGGCTCACATAATAAGCAAGCGACTCTCAGATTCTTTAGAACCTCTGTTACGTAGAGAACAGGCTGGATTTCGTCCTCGCAGATCAGGCATTGATTGAAATAGCCTTCGTATCATTGTGGAACAATCTGTTGAATTCAGAACTCCATTATACCTTGGGTTTATAGATTTTGAAAGAGCGTTTGATACCCTACAACATGAGGCTATTTGGAAGGCATTGGTTTGCAAAGGTGTTCCCCAGAAAATTATTAATATGGTCAAGGGGTTATATAACGACGCCAGTTGCCGAATTTTGCATGAAGGCCAAGTTGGAGAAAGAGTGATGATTCTGACTGGAGTGCGACAAGGCTGCGTATTGTCTCCGCTGCTTTTCAATATAGTACTGGACGTGACGATGAAGAACGTAATGAAGGAGTCTGGCGGTATTCAATGGGGTATGCAAGGCAGTCTGGGTGATTTAGACTACGCTGACGACATTTGTCTTTTATCTCATAAGCACACTGATCTATCTTTGAAGTTGCAAGCTATTAAAGATCATGCTGCAAAATCAGGTCTAAAGATCAATATAGCAAAAACTAAGATTTTATGCATTAACGCCAACCCACCCCAGAACTTTACTATTTCTGGCGCAGAAATCGAAATAGTAAACTCATTTTTTTATTTAGGCAGCATTATTAATAAGTAACAACGGCGGAACAAGAGAAGATATTAACTCTCGTATAAAGAAAGGACGCGCAGCATATGGAGCATTGCAAAATGTATGGAGTTCTCCGCTAATTTCACGGAAGACCAAAGTTAAAATTTTTAACTCCAATGTGAAATCTGTCCTTCTTTACGGTTGCGAGACGTGGAACGCTGCCACAGCAGAATTAAAGGCTCTACAGGTATTCATCAATCGATGCCTTCGAAAAATCTTACAAGTTTTCTGGCCAGCGGTAATTTCCAATAATACACTATGGCAGTTGACAAGGCAGCAACCAATTCAGAAGGAGATATGCTTGCGTAAATGGAGGTGGATAGGACACACCTTAAGGAAGCCACATGATGACATAGCCAGACAAGCACTGGATTGGAATCCACAAGGAAGCCGTAGAAGAGGAAGACCATCAAATACGTGGAGAAGACTAGTTGAAACAGAAGCAGCTAGTGCTGGTCGAAGTTGGAATGAAATAAAATATATAGCTTTAGATAGAATAGTTTGGAATAACTTTGTTATGGCCCTATGTTCCTCCTAGGAATAAAAGGAATAAATATATATAAAGACACAATTTTGAGAGTAACGTTGGGGACCCTTCCTCCTCGCGTTACATGAGCTTTTCGGAAGCCAGTCTGACTAAATCAATTTTTTTTTATTTTTATCTTCTCAAAATATGCAATTCATCTAAAAACAACAATATTAGTTTAGCTACGTAAAAAAATGTAAAAAGTTTCCGAGGCAAAAAAGTCCGAGTCCTGGTTGTTAACTCAAATTTAAAAAAATCTTCATTGAAAAAAAAAATTGTTAATTTAAAGCTTTTATCTTATATACAAATTTTTGACAACTGAAAATTTACAGAAAAAATTTAATAACTTTTCAGAGAAAACATTTTTTATGTTAATTAGTTTTTTTATCATATTTAGGTTTACTTTTACATTAAAAAAAAATAGAAAACCAAAGTTCTTAAGGACATGGGTTTTTAGTCAATTTGGTTTCGGAAAAAATTTAAAATTTCTTCAGTGAAATTTTTTTTAAGTTAATTTTATATTTTCAACTTATCTTGGCTTGCTTTGAGATTAAGAACAAAAAAATTTTTCCTAAAAAAATTGAATTTTACTGGTTTTTGGTCACTTTGGCCTCAGAAAAACTAAAAATTCTTTTAGTATTTTTTTTGCAAAGTTAATTTTTTTTGTTAAGTTATTTTTTTAGAATCAAAAGGTTTTCCTTTAAAATGTTAGAATATAAAATAGCTCAATATATGAGGAGTTCCTTCTAGGACTTAAATTTTGATTTAAAAAATATGTGATTTTTGTTTTGATGGCACATCGATGAAAGTTGGCATAAATATTAGAAGCTATTTAAGAATAAGAAATTCGTTCGCGTCAATTAAATCGCGCAAGGGGGTCAAAAGTTATGTCGGTTTTAAGATTTAGCGGTTTTAAAAATCTTACACAGAGAAAAATAAATTTCCAACTGAATTTTTCAGTTGTATTAACTCAAAATTCGGTTGCTGCTACTACATTTTGATGTGGCTAACAAATTTTATAGTTGTTTCAATTAAAAGACAGTTGTAATAACAAAATTTTGTTGTAACTACCGATATTTAGTTATTTTAACCTTAATTCAAATGCATCCACAGATTTTTTGTTGCACCAACTGAATTTCAGTTGGAAATTAGCAAATTTGTTTTCTGTGTGTACAAATATTTTAAAGATTTTTTTCTACACATTCCTCGCATGCGTTTAGAGTATTCAAAACCGAAACCGAAACCGAAAACCGTTTAACCGGTTTTTTTCATTTTTAGAAACTTGACCGGTTTCGAATAGTTTTGAATTTCGAATATTCGAGAAACCGGTTTTTTTGTGTCGGTTAACCGGTTTTTATAAAAAGTTATAATATAATGATTTAAAATATGAATTGACATTACACAGTTTTTAGAAACACTCACAAAACTTAGCGGTGCTTCCATAATCAGCTTGTGGATATGTTGGTTTGTAAATATCAATATATCAACGAGTTCCGGAAGTCCGTCTCTTCGTTTAATATTGAAATCAATATATATTTTTTAAATTTGGCACCTTGGAGTTCTATGGCAAACCATTTTTTTAAATTCTCCTTTTGAAATTGTTGAAATCTGAATTTCAAATTCCGATGTCTGAATTTATTATTAATTGTGCTCTTTAAACAATTCAATAAACGGATTTCCGCTCCCAATTGCAAAGAACTAAAATTTAGTTGTTACTTTCTGTCGAAGTTTCCAGCGAAATTGTGCGACGTAAACGGTGTCATACAGATGATACTATTTTCGCTATGACTTATCGATTTTGTGTTTATTGGGTTATGCCTGTTTTGTAAAAATATAATTAAGTTTTATTAATTTTTAACCTGAAGAATAAAAACCGGTTTTTCAAAAATAAGCTTTTTCGAATAAACCGAAAACCGGTTTTTGAAAATGGCCGGTTTTTTGAATACACTACATGTGTTATTAAAACATTCAAGAATATATATTGGCCGTATTCATTTAAACTCGTATACACCAAGTATACCGTATAAACTTACCAAACTTATTTTTTATAAATGGAGTTTGACATAAATTGTATAAATTTATCAGACTTACATATTATACGAGGTGTTTATACGGTTAGATGAATACCATTATTATTTCTTCTAAAATATATGATATAAATTTAACCCTTTAATGACCCAACGATTTAAAACAAAAAAATATCTAAGTACCTAAAATCGCGATTAATTCGCGGTAAAAGAAAAGTTTCACAATTTTTTATAACATATTTAGGCAATGCGCGTTGGTATTACTGAAAAAAATCACGGAAAATCGTATCATTGTACCAGTAGTTTAAAAAAAATCGGTGATGCTTTTTTCTAACAAGAAAATTTAATATGGTCCAAAAAACCTATTATCATCAACATTTTTTAACCCGCCTCTGATTTTATGATGACACATCAAGGAAAAAAAAAATTCATCCAATTTCGTGTAAAGCCTTGGATGTGCCAGATCAAAACAGGTTTAGATAAAATCATCGCGCTTTCCGCTCAGAATGGCTTAAAGTAAAAAGTCAAAAAGCAAATCAGTTCTACTCGCTAAGGCACGTCTTTTGGTGTATTAAAATGAACATGATGCATTAATTGCTACTAAAAAAAATAGGAAACAGATTTGCAATTTTCGCACAATTTTTTAAAATGCCATAAAATTTTTGCAATTTATTTTTTATAATCCCGCCATTGATTTTTTTATGTAAACTCACAAAAAACTCGGTTGACGCACGAGTCCACCAAATTTCGAATGACACCACGAATGTGCGAAAAACTGGTATTTTAAAAAAATTACGATTTTTCTTTCGAACTTTGATCTGCTGAAACTCCTTAACTATTCGTGACACATTAACGGGATTGATTCCATAATGTGAAGAATTATAACAGCTACCAACTCTAGTTTAACTTTTTTTCATTTTATAGAGGAAGCCGAAATCCCTGATCAAAAAACCACGAAAATTTAAAAACTCTTAATTTTTGGTTTCAAAACTTAACCGTCTTATAACTTCTTACCAAGCGATGAAGCATCTGGCAAACCAACATTAAAATAATCTCTTATATGTATTGACTTTGTGTTATGCCGGAAAAGATTGAAATATAAGGAAAACTTAAAAAAAAAGCAAAAGAAGGTAAAAACTATCGATTATTTCAAGCCATTTTTATCGATTTTTCAACTTTAATCCTCTGAAACTTTTACGGATAAAGTGGAGTAATCCTTAAACATTGATCGGTGATGGTTCAAGGTCTTGTTTACACAACTGCATTTACAGTTTTTCTAAATTCCAAACACTGCCGGTTTTTTAAACATTTATTTCAGTTTCACTGATTGTGAGTTGAAATTTAAAAAAGATTTTGTGATATGTGATTTAAAAAATAATTCGATGTAATATCTATAGATATAATCTTGAAAAATTTAAATATGTAAAACAAATTATTGTTTAATAGATAATTTAATATAGATTAGGGATGTCGCGAATATTCGTCACTATTATATGCCGAATATGCCGAATATATGGCATATTCGGCATGTTTTTTGAATATTCGGTTAAATAAATATTCGTCAACAGTTTGCCAAATATTCGGAAAAACTTAAATTTGTTAAAAAAAAACACTTTTTATTATCGTCTGACTATTTTTTGTAGTCATTTTAGTTTGTTTTTTATAAAAAAAAAAAAAAAAAAAACTTATTAGTGTCAACAAAAGCGTTTTTGATTTTTAGTCTGGTACTTTTTTTCAGTTTTTTACATAGATAAAACACAGGCGTATGAGTAATCAAACTATTTGGCAATAATCGTATTCGGTTCAAACCGAATACCGAATAGTAAATATTCGGTAAAATGCCGAATACACTATTCGCGACATCCCTAATATAGATGAATTTGAAGATAAAAAAATAAAAAAAATATCTGAATAATTTTTATTAAAAAAATAAATTGTTTTACTCGACTTTTAAACTATTATATGTTGAGTAGGTTTATTCTAGTTCGAGGTCAGTCTTTCATTTACTAATTAAAACTATGATATTCTCATAGAATAATTTTCAAGAAAATTATGTTTCTGTTTTAAATTTATTAATGTTTTTCATTTTTGCAAGACTTAGTTGACACGTGTTTCGTGTTGACATCATGTTGACCTCGAGCTAGGGTAAGCCTACTCAAAATATAATAAACTTAAGGTCGATTAAAGCAATTTATATTTAATAATAAAAATTAATCTGAATTTGAACAAAATAGTTAGCATGCCAAAGTGAATACCCCTTAAATCGCAAATAGCCCATATAAAAATTACTTAATAAATTTAAAACAGAAAAATATTTTTTTTTTTAATTATTCTAGAAGAATATCATAGTTTTAATTAGTAAAGGAAACAATGACCTCGAGCTAGAATAAACCTACTCAAAATGAAACATATATTTATTTTTATTTAAGAGAGTGTAAGGAGAGAGTGAGAGTGGTAATCATAATAACATGATTCCTGCAAACATTATATTGAAAAAAAAAATCGTATATATAGTAGCCGTGATCATGTTTCAAACATGTTTTTTTTTATATGTATGTACCGTTCTTTTTATTTATAATTTAGAATATTAAAATTTCTGCACAATCTGGTTAAAAAAAAAAAAAAGTTCGAAATTTTTGTTTTTCACTTTGTTTGGGACTTTCGATTTTCAAGTCAAAAAAGAAACCCAAAGCCATTGCCCTCCCTGTCCAATATTTTTGTGGGTAAATATCGAACTCAAAAGGCAACATTTCCAACTCCGACGTTTTCGAAATTCTAAAAAATGTTATATTTGCTTCACCCCACTATACAGTTATTTGTTTTGGAATTTAAAGTGGTGTCCAGATTTCTAAATTATTCTTATTTTATTTTTTTTTTCAGAAAATCGCGCTGGTCCCTCTAACTTGGGCAACGTTATAAGTCAAATTTTACTATGTAAACAAATAACACCAGACTTTAATCAAGAAGAATTATGTAGCATTACAAAAGACTCACAGGATATAGCAATGCTGCTAGCCGAACTGCAAGAATTCATGCCACAACATGAATCATATCTGGGTAAGTTTTAGATTGTTTGATATATTATTTGGTTATGCAGAATGTTCTTTTTTTGAGTTTGTTTTTTGCCTTGAATTTTAGAAGTTTTTTCGGAGAATAAATTTAAAATTTGCTTATTGTTGACATATCGGAAAACAAAAAAAAAAAAAACAGATTGTTATATTTGGCGGTGCCGAATTTTTTATACCCTCAAAACATATAAATTTTTTTAAACTTTCGTTTAAATATACTTATTTAATTCTGTGTTGAACTTAAGTTTTTTAAGAGTATAGAGATAGTAAAG
Source organism: Pegoplata infirma (assembly GCA_963921195.1). NCBI lineage: Eukaryota > Metazoa > Arthropoda > Insecta > Diptera > Anthomyiidae > Pegoplata > Pegoplata infirma. The sequence goes on along the minus strand of OY992537.1, from coordinate 122,199,067 downwards.
AAGAATCAAAATAGATATTAATTTTTAAAATAAAAAAAAAAATATACATATGTACAATTTGAATTTTTCTTTGTTGTCTGATAACACTAGTACACAATGAAAATGACTACCGCTACTGTTTATATACCCTCCAACAACACTATGGTGGTATTATACTCACTTTGTCATTCCGTGTGTAACGCATCAAAATATAGGTCTAGGACCCCGTTAAGTATATGGGACATTCCATGTCAAATCGGACACTGTTAAGGCGGTCCCCATACAATTTTTTTTTATTTTTTGTAAATTTGTTTTATTTAATCAGCTTCTACCGGTCCAATGGTGCGTCCGAGAGTGGGCATTAGTAAGACCGACCCCCATTTATTATTACCCTACAACATTTTTTTAAACCATATCTACGCTCTATCTCCACTCCCTAAGTAGGCTCCCATACAAATAACAGTTGGAGCAAATTTTTAAAAAATGTAATTTTGAATGGAAGCCTAATTAGGGAGTGGAGATAGGGCTGTGGTATGTTTTACAAAAATGTTGGAGGGTAAAAATAAATGGGGGTCGGTCTCACTAATGACCACACTCGGACGCACCCTTGGACCGGTAGAAGCTGATTAAAAAAAACAAATTTACAAAAAATAAAAAAAAATTGTATTGGGACCGCCTTAACAATTAGAGATAGAGGGTAGGTGTGTTCATAGAAAATGTTTGGACTAAAAAAATATTGTGGGTCGGTCATACAATTTGTTGCTCTAAGGGCACTATTAGGAGCAAATTTAAAAAAAAAAATCGTTTTGTGTGGAAGCCCCCTTAAAAGTTGGAAATAGGGTATTTGTTTGTTCCAAAGAAATGTTAAAACGTGAAAATTAATGGGGGTCGGTCTTATAAATGACCCCTCTATGACGCAACATTTTTATGTCAGAGGAAGCTCAAAACCCTGCATGTGAACCTAGCGGATAAAAAATGTATTTTAATAATGATTAATTGCATTAAATTAATGCAAGAAGCATAATAAATCCATTTGATAACATCTATCGCAAGGGGAAGGTGTTCCCCAACGTGTCCCACTAAACCCCACCCCTCTAAAACAAACGCCCCTGAAATTGTTTTTTATTTTTTTTTTATATTTGGTGGGTATAAAAGCTTCAGCGCAGCCGAATTTAACACTCTCAGTTGGTTATATGTCCTATGGACAGCTAAACTCAAAAATTCCATCGAAAAATTTTTCACGGATTAATTTATTTTTTAAATTTGTTCTCGTTTTTTTGGGGGCATTTTCACTATTTTTCTTATATCTTGAGTATTCTGCCTACGATCAACACGCAAAAAAACCCAAATTACAGTTTATGAAATTTGCAACAAATCATACACTCATTATTTTCCCATCAGTTCAAAAGTTTACTCGCAATATGATAGACATGCATATAAGCCTGTCTCGAAAATTACCTCTTTTTGAAATTGCGTTTAGTGATAGCAAAAAAATTATGCGTATTACAGAGCTGATAATGGGAAAAATAGCAAAACAAATTTAGAGTCTATCTTTGCTTCCCTATAACCGGTTGAAGTTCGCAATCTTAGTGTATTTTGTAAAAAAAAAAAATATTTGTTGTTTTGACAGCTATTAGCGCCAATATTCTCGGAATTTTTAGTACATTAAGGAGTACATTGTTTATACATCGAATAATTTTGGTCCACCAGAGCATTTTAAGAAAAAAATCTAAATTTTGGGCAATATTGAACTTTAAATTTTCATATTGAGTCGGATGTTACTCATTTAAGTTCACAAGGGTATTTTGAATCATCCATTAAGCCAAATTTTAAGCCACTTCAAAAAAAAAATGGAAAAAAAGTCGAAAAACACATTTTTTTTACAAATTTTTGCAACAAAAATTTAATAAGTGGACTTATTTTTCCTTTAATGTACTCCACATTCTGCAAATTTTGACTCTAATTGCGGCCAAAACAAATATTTTTTTGACAAAATACATTATGATTGCGAACTTCAACCAGTTGTAGGGAGGCAAAGACGGACTCCAATTTTTTTTTTGGATTATTTTTCCCATTACACAGAAAATAATATCGTATTTTTTTTTTTAATTAAAAATTGATTTGATATTAAATTTAACTTCAATTAAACATTTTAATTGATTCAATAAATGTTTTAATTGAATTCTTAACTTTACTGAAAACAAAAATAAAATAAACAAACGAAACCGGTTTTGTATGCATTAGTGTTAGTAGCCAATGAAAAAATAAAAATGCAAAAAACAACAAAAAAAACTTGTGTACTATTGTTTTGTATATTTTGGTGGTAGCAGCCACCAAAAAAATTTAGTTTCATTGTTTTCTTTAAGGCGAGTGGTCGTTGCGGATAAAGTGTTTTGCTAGTGAAATGTGTATAGTTGAAACAAAAAAAAAAATAATATGAAGCATTTGCCTTGTGTTTTGCACATTGAAATATAATACATTTTTTTTTGTTTCAACTTTACTAAAGCGACAAAAATGCATGCAATAACAAGATTTAAAAATAAAAATGTAATTTTAAATAGTAATTGATATTTTAAAATACTACTATAATGTTTCTATGCAAAACTATACCAACTGTTTATATTTAATAAAGAAAAAAAATTCTTAATAAAATCCCTATTAATATTATAAATCTGATTGTTGGTTTGTCTGTCTGTCTGTCTTTCTGTCTGTCTGTCTGTCTGTCTGTTCCGCAATAAGTACAGAACGGCTTAACCGATTTTCATGAAATTTTCACGACAGATAGTACTAACCGAGGCGGGAACTATAGGCCATATGCGACCGCGATCGGACAAAGGGGCGTAAAATGCCACTCCCCTTTGTACCATGCTGAAGCTATATCTGCCTGTTCCGCAATAATTAAAGAACGGCTTATCCCATTTTCATGAAATTTTCACCACAGATAGTACTAACTGAGGCGGGAACTATAGGCCATAAGAGACCGCGATCGGACAAAGGGGCGTAAATTGCCACGCCCCTTTGTACCATGCTGAAACTATATCTGCCTGTCCGGCAATATCAGAAAAACGGCTTAACCGATTTTCATGAAATTTTCACCACGGTTAGTACTAACCGAGGCGGGAACTATAGGCCATAAGCGACCGCGATCGGAAAGAGGGGCGTAAAATGCCACGCCCCTTTGTACCATGCTAAAGCTATATCTGCCTGTCAGACAATAACGGAAAAACGGCTGAACCGATTTTCATGAAATTTTCACAACAGATAGTACTAACCAAAGCGGTAACTATAGGCCTTAAGCGACCGCGATCGGAAAAAGGGGCGTAAAATGCCACGCCCCTTTGTACCACCGAGGCGAGAACTATAGGCCATAAGCGACCGCGATCGGACAAAGGGGCGTAAAATGCCACGCCCTTTGTACCATGCTAAAGCTACACTAAGAAAATTATGTCATTAACTGTTTGTAGGTTATTTTAAAAGATAAATCACTTATTTTATAAAGGCTTTATTTTTTTTACTTTTTTAGTTTAAAAAATATAATTTACTGTCTTAAAAACGAATTTTCTGTTACATTCATTTTCGGCAGTAAAAAATTTCTTCTATAGTTTTACTGTTTTTCAATACAAAATAAGTGAATATTCAGTAGTTTTTTATTGTTTTGGTTAGTCATTAAATTAACATTTAAAATTGACTGTGTTGTGTTTTTATTTTAAATGAAAAAACAGTGGAATGGTTTTCAAATAAAATTTCATTTGTTTTAAGTGAATATTCACTGGAGTTTACCTACATAATTTTTTGAGTGCCTGTCAGACAATAACGGAAAAACGGTTGAACCGATTTTCATGAAATTTTCACCACGGATAGTACTAACCGAGGCGGGAACTATAGGCCATAAGCGACTGCGATCGGAAAAAAGGGGGCGTAAAATGCCACGCCCCTTTGTACCATGCTAAAGCTATATCTGTCTGTCCTGCAATAACGGAAAAACGGCTGAACCGATTTTCATGAAATTTTCACCACAGATAGTACAAACCGAGGCGGGAACTATAGGTCAGAAAAATCTGCGATTGGAAAAATGGACGTAAAATGCCACGCCCCTTTGTACTAATCAAAGACTATGTCGGCCTGATCCGCAATCACTGAAAAGTGATTTAACCGATTTCACTGAAATTTTTACCACAGATACTACTAACCGAGGCGAAAACTATGAGCCACAATAGAGGGCGATCGAAAAAAGGGGCGTAAAATGCCACGCCTCTTTTTGTTACACTGAAAGCTATTTCTGCCTTTTCAGCAATTATGCTTAAACAGCTAACTTGATTTTTAAGAAATTTTCACCACAGATAGTATTAACCGAAACGAAAAGTATTATCCACAAAAGAGGGCGATCAAAGAAAGGGGGCGTAAAATGCCACACCCCTTTTTACTATACTGAAAGTTTTTTCTGCATGTTTCGTAATCATGCTTAAACAACCATACCGATTTAAAAAATAAATAATAACACGCCCTTTTTATTCAATTGAATGCTATATGTGTCTGTTCCGTAATCTAGCATAAACTGCTAAACCGATTAGAATGAAATTTTTACCACAGGTAGTAAGTACTTACCGAGGCGGGAACTATAGACTAAAATAGAGCGCGTTTGGACAAAGGGGCGTAAATTGACACGCGCCTTTGTACTATATTGAAAGTGTTTCTGTCTGTTCCTTAATAACGCTTAAACGACTGAACCGATTTTAACAACATTTTTTCCATAGATAGTACTAACAGAGGCGGGCATTTTAGTATGTGTCAACTGCCACGCCTTTTGCAATGTACTGAAAGTTTATTCTACCTTTCCATAATCACGCTTAAACAACGAACCCGATGTTGTTATAATTTTCACCACAGTAAGTAATTATTGAGGCGGAAACTATAGACACCACCAGACAAAGGCGTGAATGAACACGCCCCTTTGTAATACATTAAAATTTATTTTTGCCTGATCCATACTCACGCGTTAACGGTGAAACCAATTTTAGGCAAATTTTCATCCCAGTTGGTACTTACCGCGGCGATCGGTCAAAGGGGCTTAAAATGCCGCACCCTTTTGTATTAAATTAAAAAATATTTTTTTCCTGTTTCGTAACTATATGCCATATAAAATGCGTTGAGACAAATTAAAGTTAAATGCCACATCAATTTGTAATATACAGAACGTTATTTCAAGCTTATTTGCTATCATGCAAGACGGCTTAACCAATTCCTTTAAACACTACTGCCATATAAGAACCTGAAAACAGAAATTTTCAACACAAATAGTGCGATAGGCAATATTAAACAGCGATTGATAAAAAAGGCATATAATGGCACGCCCCTTTGTACTTTAGAGAGAGTTGTGTCTGCCAGTTCCGCAAAGCCATTAAAGAAATACATTAATATTGGGGTGGGGAGATTATTCGTTATTTGTATTTCGCTTTGCGTCGGGGTCGTAACAGTTGCCTTTTATGGTCAATATTAACTCAGAAAAGTATTGCATCTGCTGGGCAATGTCTTTGGGTTTCTTTTTTGATTTGAAATCGGGAAGTTCCAAACAAGGTGCAAAAAAACGTTTTGTTTTTTTTTTTTTGTTAAAAAAAACGTTTTTGTTTTTTTTTTTGTTAAAAAAGGTTTTTATGATGGTCAAATAACTTTTTTTTAACGGCCCGCATCACATACTCCACCCAACCAAGAAGGTTTGTTCCCATGACGGAAGAACACGTACGCACAATGTTCCCAACGCTAAGCAAAGACGAAAAAAATCTACCAAACCTCAGGAATAGGTTTATATTCACCAGTGAAAAGTCATGAAGCAGTAGATAAACTGACGAATAAAAAACTCATTCATTATATAATATTTTTTTTAACCCGGGCAACGCCGGGTGCAAAACAGCTAGTAAAACAATAAAATTCTATGTTTATTTTAGGGCGTTTTTTGAAGTTTAACATTTAAAATTAAATTGAGTTTTGGTCTTTTTTCAATTAAAAATTTAATGTGAATCAATTAATCTATATTATTGATTTTCAATTTTATATTAACTTTTTTTAGTTTATTTAATTACAATTTTAATTGGTTTTCCATTTTATTTTCAATTAAAACTTTAATTGATTCAATTAACAATTTAATTAAGTTTTAAAACTATTTTCAAACAAAATGAGTAATTAATATGCGCATTTTCGTGATACGTCCGAAATCAATTAATTTTTTAATTGAATCAAGGAATTCGTATTTGAAATTCATTTTTATTTTTTTTCTGTGTATCAGCTCTCGAAAGAGCATCGTTTTTTTGCTATTACCTTAAATTTTATTTTTCCGGACAGGCTTATGCATATTATATAAATACGTTTTTGATTAAGAACTCATTTAAAAAGAAATATCTTTTAAACTAGCTGTTTTGCACCCGGCGTTGCCCGGGTTGAAAAACATATATAATCAATGAGTTATTTATTAGTCAGTTTAATTACTGCTTCGTGACTTGAGGTTTGGTCGATTTTTTCGATTTTTCTCAGCGTGGGGAACATGGTATGTATGTGTTCCTCCGTCATGGGAACAATCCTAATATTAATGTATTTCTTTAATATTTATTAATGTAATTCTTTAATGGCTTTTAAAAGGAACCTACAGTTCCCTCCTCGGTTAGGACTTTATGTGGTGAAAACTTCAATAAAGACATAACTTTCACTGAAGTTCTAGTGGGAGTGGCATTTAACGCATTTAGTTAAATTTGGGTTTCATTTGACCTATAGTTCCCCTATTGGTTAGCTCGTGAAAAAAATTGCAATTAAATTTGCTCAGCAGTTTTTCCACGTTCGCGGAACAGGCAGACATAACTCTCACTAAAGTACAAAGGGGCGTGCCATTATATGCCTTTTTATCAGTCGCTGTTTAATATTGCCTACAAAGTGGCGTGCCATTATACAGAAAAAAATATTTTTTAATTTAATACAAAGGGGTAAATACCATCTATGGTGAAAATTGTTTTTAAATTTGTTTCACCGTTAACGCGTGAGTACGGATCAGACAAAAATAAATTGTCTATAGTTTCCGCCTCAATAAGTACTAAATCTGTGGTAAAAATTATAATCATCGGGTTCGCCGTTTAAGCGTGATTACGTAAAGACAGAATAAACTTTCAGTACATTGCAAAAGACGTTGCAGTTGATACAGAAAATGTTTTGTTAAAATCGGCATAGTAGTTTAAGCGTTATTAAGGAACAGACCTAATCTAATAAAATAAAAAGGGGCGTGCTATATTATTTTTTATTTAAATCGGTATAGTCGTTTAAGCATGATTACAGAAAATTCCGAAAAACGTCCAGTATAGTACAAAGGGGCGTGTCAAAGAGGCGTGACATTTTCCGCCTCTTTGTGCAAATGCGCTCTATTTATAATCTATAGTTTTCTCTTCGGTTAGTACTATCATTGGTAAAAATTTCACTAAAATCGGTTCAGCTGTTTATGCGTGATTACGGAACAGGAAGAAATAACGTTCAATGTAATACAAAGGGGCGTGCCATTTTACGCCTTCTTTTTTGATCGCCCTCTATTGTGGTTCATAGTTTTCGCTTCGGTTAATACTATCTGTGGTAAAAATTTCATGAAAAACAGCTCAGCCGTTTTAGCGTAATTGCGGAAAAGCAAGAAATAACTTGCAGTGTAATAAAAAGGGGCGTGACATTTTACGCCCCTTGTTTCCATCGCCCTCTATTGTGGCTCATAGTTTTCGGCAGATACAGCTTCAGCATAGTACAAAGGGGCGTGTCATTTTACGCCCATTTGTCCGATCGCTGTCGCTTACTGCCTATAGTTCCCGCCTCGGTTAGTACTATCTGTGGTACTCATGAAAATGGGTTAAGCCGTTCTTTACTTATTGCGGAACAGGCAGAACAGTCTTCAGCATGGTACAAAGGGGCGTGGCATTTTACGCCCCTTTGTCCGATGGCGGTCGCTTATGGCCTATAGTTCCCGCCTCGGTTAATACTATCTGTGGTGAAAATTTCATGAAAATCGGTTAAGCCGTTTTTCTGTTATTGCCGGACAGGCAGATATGTCTTCAGCATGGTACAAAGGGGCGTGGCATTTTACGCCCCTTTATCCGATCGCTGTCGCTTACGGCCTATAGTTCCCGCCTCGGTTAGTACTATCTGTGGTGAAAATTTCATGAAAATGGGTTAAGCCGTTCTTTACTTATTGCGGAACAGGCAGATATAGCTTCAGCATGGTACAAAGGGGTGTGGCATTTTACGCCCCTTTGTCCGATCGCGGTCGCTTATGGCCTATAGTTCCCGCCTCGGTTAATACCATCTGGGGTGAAAATTTCATGAAAATCGGTTAAGCCGTTTTTCTGTTATTGCCGGACAGGCAGATATAGCTTCAGCATGGTACAAAGGGGCGTGGCATTTTACGCCCCTTTATCCGATCGCGGTCTCTTATGGCCTATAGTTCCCGCCTCGGTTAGTACTATCTGTGGTGAAAATTTCATGGAAATCGGTTAAGCCGTTCTTTACTTATTGCGGAACAGACAGACAGACAGAAAGACAGACAGACAGACAAACCAACAATCAGATTTATAATATTAATAGGGATAATAGGGATTAAATTGGTTCAATTGATACAACCAATGGTAATGAAAAAAATTTCATTGCCGTTGACATCAATTAAATGGTAATTAAACAATCAATTAATTGGTCCCTTTAATTAATTAGTCCCATCTATGGTTTACATTAACCCGCTTTTTATCAGCATTCCTCTTAAGAACACAATTTGTTTTTAATTGCCTCTAGTTTCCCTCGGTTAGCCCTATCTGTGGTGAAAATTTTAGTGAAATCGGTTAAATCGCTTTTTAGTGATTGCGGAACAGGCAGACATAGTTTGTGTATAGTACAAAGGGGCGTGGCATTCGACGCCCATTTGTCCGATCGCGGATTTTTCTGGTCTATAGTTCCCGCTTGGGTTAGTACTATATGTGATGAACAATTTTATGAAAATCGGTTCAGCCGTTTTTCCGTTATTGTCGGACAGGCAGATGTAGCTGAAGGATGGTACAAAGGGGCGTGGCATTTTACGCCCCTTTGTTCGATCGCGGTCGCTTACGGTCTATAGTTCCCGCCATGGTTGTTACTATCTGTGGTGAAAATTTCATGAAAATCGGTTAAGTTGTTCTTTACTTATTGCAGGACAGGCAGATATAGATTTAGCATGGAACAAAGGGGCGTGGCATTTTACGCCCCTTTTTCCGATCACGGTCGCATACAGCCTATAGTTCCCGCCTCGGTTATTACTATCTGTGGTGAAAATTTCATGAAAATCGGTTCAGCCGTTTTACCGTTATTGCCGGACAGGCAGATATAGCTTTAGCATGGTACAAAGGGGCGTGGCATTTTACGCCCCTTTTTCCAATCGATCTCTTTAATGGCCTATAGTTACCGCCTCGGTTAGTACTATCTGTGGTGAAAATTTCATGAAAATCGGTTCAGCCGTTTTTGCGTTATTGCCAGACAGGCAGATACAGCTTTAGCATGGTACAATGGGGCGTGGCATTTTACGCCCCTTTGTCCGATCGCGGTCGCTTATGGCCTATAGTTCTTGAATCGGTTAGTACTATCTGTTGTGAAAATTTCATGAAAATCGGTTAAGCCGTTTTTCTGATATTGCCGGACAGGCAGATATAGCTTCAGCATGGTACAAAGGGGCGTGGCATTTTACTCCCCTTTGTCCGATCGCGGTCTCTTATGGCCTATAGTTCCCGCCTCAGTTAGTACTATCTGTGGTGAAAATTTCATGAAAATGGGATAAGCCGTTCTTTAATTATTGCGGAACAGGCAGATATAGCTTCAGCATGGTACAAAGGGGCGTGGCATTTTACGCCCCTTTGTCCGATCGCGGTCGCTTATGGCCTATAGTTCCCGCCTCGGTTAGTACTATCTGTGGTGAAAATTTCATGAAAATCGGTTAAGCCGTTCTGTACTTATTGCGGAACAGACAGACAGACAGACAGAAAGACAGACAGACAGACAGACAGACAGACAGACAGACAGACAGACAGACAGACAGACAGACAGACAGACAGACAGACAGACAGACAGACAGACAGACAGACAGACAGACAGACAGACAGACAGACAGACAGACAGACAGACAGACAGACAGACAGACAGACAGACAGACAGACAGACAGACAGACAGACAGACAGACAGACAGACAGACAGACAGACAGACAGACAGACAGACAGACAGACAGACAGACAGACAGACAGACAGACAGACAGACAGACAGACAGACAGACAGACAGACAGACAGACAGACAGACAGACAGACAGACAGACAGACAGACAGACAGACAGACAGACAGACAGACAGACAGACAGACAGACAGACAGACAGACAGACAGACAGACAGACAGACAGACAGACAGACAGACAGGCAGACAGACAGACAGACAGACAGACAGACAGACAGACAGACAGACAGACAGACAGACAGACAGACAGACAGACAGACAGACAGACAGACAGACAGACAGACAGACAGACAGACAGACAGACAGACAGACAGACAGACAGACAGACAGACAAACCAACAATCAGATTTATAATATTAATAGGGATTAAAAAGTTTTTTGATTTGTATGTATGTTTCGTAAAAATCTATGCACTCATAAAATTTCTCTTGCCTTTTTTATTTATTTAAAACACAACAAAAAAGTCTTTGCTAAATGTCTTAGTGGTTCTTATGTGTTTTTTTTTTCATATAATTAGTCATAACTTCGGTGATAACACATAGATTTTCATCAAAGCGATTTTGTTATCTTTGTTAAGATTCAGGCTTGTGATTTTCTTAATCAAATAGCGCATTTTTGTTATATGTATGCTAGTTCAACATAATGTCATGAGCTGATCGGAAATCACTGTTTGTACGATTTATTGAAAATATGGACTGTGATCATGTAAAACGATAGTTGCCTATCGTCGATTTTTGGAGCTTTGTTGCTCCTCAACTAATCAAAATGTTTCCAATTTTTTTAATGATTCTGGATAAGACAACACTCTTTAATAATTTAATAAAGAAAAACTTTAAAATTTCCCTTCAAAACGATATGTATTTTGATGTCGTTTATGCATCATCTATCGTTTTCATTTTACGTGATTAGCCTCATGATTATCTTTAACATTGTTTTTATTGCAAGCAGGTCGAATGTTTACAACGCCAAAAAAATTTAAATTACTGAATCCGCGAAAAAAAATTAAAAATTTTTTAGTTAAGTCGTCTATAATATATTCAAAAATATATATGTAATCACGATTCGTGGGCAGAAACTTTGTTTATTTTGTAAACTAGTGTAAATAAAATAATATGTATATTTATAATTAAAATTTTTATGGCATTACTTATTTTTTTCCACTCTGTTACTTTTTACTTATTATTTTCGACTCTTTTACAGTTTGCTTTAAAATTGTTATACAATTTCATCTTTTTTGTTATGTTTTCCCCTAGAACGCCAATCTGCACTTGACAACAATGCTCCCTGGGCTAACAAAGGACGCCATAATTATATATGCAAAAATATGAGTTTACTCTGTTGTGTTTCCAGACCGAATTATCTTTGAAAGTAATTAATAAAAGGAAAAAGTTAAAATAACATTTGTTCATAATTTATTATATACTTATATTAGAGTGTCCCTTATTTTGGAAATGTTGGAAATCTTGAGACGGTACCCGCTCATTTTTTTCCTTTTGACTTAAAAATAACTCAGGAAAAATTTTACGCCCCTAGGACCACGCCTTCCCTACGCGACGGGGCCTTAAAGAGCGGGGCCTAAAAAATCATTTTTCCATACAATCCAAAAAAATTTTTTTTTGATTTTTAATTTTTTTGTTATTAATTATTATATTACTTGGTTTGCTTATTCACGACAAAAAATTTGATTTTGGAGGGATAAGTCTTTCAGCGCTAAAAAATTTTTCGCAAAAAAAAAATTTGGGCGGCCGGGGTCCTACAGTAAAAAATTTTTAAAAAATATTTTTTTTTAGTTTTGACCAGCAACGGTTTTAGCTGCTATGTTGCTTTAAATGATATATATTCCAAAAAAAAAATTATTCATATCTGTGACATCTTTATCTTTTTCGAAAAAAAAAATTTTGAGCCGTAGGAATCCTACGGTAAAAAATTTTTAAAAAATATTTTTTTTTAGTTTTGAAAAGCAATGGTTTTAGTTTTTATGTTGTTTTTAATGATATATATTCCAAAAAAAATATTATTCATATTTGTGACATTTTTATCGTGTATCGAAAAAAATCATCAATGCATTTTTTACCCTTTTTTAGAACACGATTAAGATGTCACAGATACAAAAAATATTTTTTTATGAATATATATCATTTAAAGCAACATAGCAGCTAAAACCGTTGCTGGTCAAAACTAAAAAAAAATATTTTTTAAAAATTTTTTACTGTAGGACCCCGGCGGCTCAAAATTTTTTTTTGCGAAAAATTTTTTAGCGCTGAAAGACTTATCCCACCAAAATCAAATTTTTTGTTGTGAATAAGCAAACCAAGTAATATAATAAATAATAACAAAAAAATTAAAAATCAAAAAAAAAATTTTTTGGTTTGTATGGAAAAATGATTTTTTAGGCCCCGCTCTTTAAGGGCCCGTCGCGTAGGGAAGGCGTGGTCCTAGGGGCGTAAAATTTTTCCTGAGTTATTTTTAAGTCAAAAGGAAAAAAATGAGCGGGTACCGTCTCAAGATTTCCAACATTTCCAAAATAAGGGACACTCTAACTTATATATTATACAATATTTCCATAACATTATTTTTTTTTTCTTAAATATTTTATTTCCTAACAAATAACAAAAATCAAACTTATTTTTAAGATATAATGACATCATAATACCAAAAAAATGCACCAATTACAAGAATAATAAAAATTAAAGTAAAATAATGTTAACATACACATCAATTACTAAGTATAAAGTAGAATTAAATAAAAACATAATAATAATTTTAAACATTTATTTTATTAAATAGTAAATAAGAAAACAAGACCATACTCACATGCAACATATACAAAAACTCCATTTAAGGAACAATTTAAATTACCTGAATAGTTAAGTGTTACCAAAAAAAAATCATAAATTATGTACTTTAAAGTAGAACATAGTTTTAAATTAAATTAAAACCAAAAAAGCAATGTTTGTTATTAAAAAATATATATTATGTATTTAGTTATAAAACAGACCCCTAAACGGTGGCCATTTATTATTTAAAAAATAAAAAAAGTTTTATTAATTTAATTTTATTAACATAGCAAACTTTACTTTTTTTAAACATGTGGACTAGGGTTCCTGTTTGAGAAATAATTACCGGGAAATATATTTCTTATTTCGGGAATTTGTACACATTTTTACCACAATTTAAAATGATTTATTAAAAATGATATTAAAAAATGGAACAAATTTAAATTATATACTGCTGAACAAATTCATAGAAATTCGCACTCCAATGAGTCAGAAATAAATAGATTTTAACCTCCTGATTCCAAATCTACCTTACAAATTTTTCTATCACGTAAGATATTCGCGTTTGAATACTAAATAATGCGCTAATTTTGCACTTTTTGGGTGCAAAATGTAACTTATTCTTAAGTGGCTCACACAAAATATGACTAGGTTTAGTATAAATCGTACTTCTTGTTTTCAAATCTGTCATCCAAATTTTTCTAGCGCGTGCCGTTTATGAAATATTGGCATTTAAAAAACTTAAACTCCACTGTCATGCACTTATATTCTTTATAAATCACACTAAAATTTTTAAACGAGAATATCTCAAAAACGGAATTTGCTAGAAAAATTTTAATAACAATTTTGGAATCAGGAGATCCATTTTATATAAAATCAAGTCCTTTTTTGTGGAAGTAACGTAAGAATACAGACCAGTGGACCCCCAAATGTGATAAAAAAAGAGTTTTTGACTTTTTAACAGCGAATATCTTAAAAACGGAATGTGCTAGAACAATTTGAATGGTAGATTTGGAGTCAGGAGGCCAAAATCTATACGGACAAGTTAGACATTTCACTGGGAGATTTTTGGTTTCGAACAGTGTTATTGGAGAAAAATAGTTTCGATATGCTTTCGTTTGCATATTTTAAGCTTTAAAACGATTTTTCTTCAATCTGTTGCGTATTCAAATACTGAACGAAACAAAATTCTACTTTGAAGGTAGGTTGCGAACAGGCTAAAGCTTCTGTAATCTTAAATTAAAATGATTTCGAAATTTGGTATCTTAAAATTCAGGGAACCAATTTTTATAGGGATTGACTGAATTAGTAACCAAAAACAATTAATTCAATACTTTTTTTAAGAATTTAAATCCAACCAAATTTTCAGCTAACTATTTCAAAAAAATTGTAATTATGCATTTGTTTAAGATAAAAATTTAAATTTGTAGACCTTTATTTTTGAAAATAGTCCTTATTATATTATTGTCCCTATTTCACCACAGATTCCCTAAATCTATATTATATCACCCACAAAATTTATCGGAAGTGCAAAAGTGTTTTTATTATCACTCCCCGCTCATTTTTGGTTGAGTTGGGAGTAGAAAAAAAAAATTGCACAGAAATTGGACTTCTAGATTGCAAACTGGTCAAGCAGTTTGACCTCAAAATTTGGCTAAAAAACCTTTATAGATTTAATTGCCTGTAACTCTCAAAATAAACGTTTTCGCAATCAAATTATATAACAACTTTTTTTTGCAGAATCAAAATTCAAAGGTTTTTATCGAACATTGTTTTGACCTAAGTATGTTCGATCGTGGTGTTTTAAGCAGTTAAAATCAATATTTGAATAAGAAATTTTTTAAAAATCAATTAACTTTATATTTGTTTTATATATGGGGTTTTCGTTTTCGATCGGAATGAACACCAAGGTTAGTCCTATTGGATAGTAGTTCACACACAATTTTTCAACGAGATCGATCAAGGAGTCTCTGAGTTAGAAGGGATTGAAATTTGACATTTTGGCCAAACAGGTGTTTCTTCGCATCCATATAACTTATTACTAGGGATGAGATTTCCATGCAAGTGCATGTTTTTTTTTCGATAGTCTAAAAACGATATCGACTAATTATCTTTCCGAATCAAGAAATTTGCGTTAAAATGGCATCGATTTGTTTTTGCATATTTTTGCATATTTTTGCATATTTTGGTGAAAATGCATGTTTTTGCATATTTTGGTTTTAAATGCATATTTTGTGCATTTTTCCAAGTTGTAAGTGCATATTTTTGCATATTTTGGCATAAGTTAGCAAAAACACAAATTAAAATTCATTTGATTCAAAAACTATTTTAAGTTTTAATTTTTTTTTTTTAAATAAGATTTTTTTTTTAATTTTTTATAGATTGTCTTAATTTCAAAAAAATATTGTTTACATAAAGTTTTAAATATTACTATTTAAACCCGGCGTTACTCTTTTGCTTTTTAAAAAGTTTTTCCTATGAAAACAAGATTTTTAATGCACACATTTTATTTTTTAAGTGCATATTTTTGGGGTTTTAAGTGCATATTTTGAATTTTTAGCGCATATTTTCTATTTTTTAGTGCATGAAAATCTCTTCCCTACTTATTACCTATTGTTTTTAGCAAAATGTGCGTAAAAAGTGTTAGATAGCTATTTTCAATCTTTAAATGGTATTAATTTTACAGCAGTCGGCCCATTACTTACTGAAAGACCGAATTATTTCCAAAATAGAATCGACAATAAACCTTTGTACAACGTAGCGTATGAGATATATTATTTGCGAAATTCGTTGATTTGTAACTCATACGCCATTGGAACAAGTAAATACAAAAAATTACATATTATTATGAAATTTAATTTTCAAGTATGATTTTCTTCCAAAAAATCGAAAAATATGAATTTTTTGTGTCAATAGACAAACATCTACACTTTATAACCAAAAAAATAAAAAAAAATTCAGAACGGGTTCTGAAAACTTTTCAAAATAGAAATGTTAAATCGATAGCCCATAAAAATATACTAATGTAAATTTTAAGGTTACGGTGCATATTTTTCAGTAGCGGGATATTTGGTATTTGAAATGCAACTAGTGTTTGGGGTCCGAGAATTCCCGGGTCGGATTTCCCGGGAATTCCCGGGAAAATGCTGACGGGAATTCCCGGGACTTTTTTTTTCCCGGGAAATCCGGGAATTTAACAAAATAAACCATTTTACATAAAAAACGTTTATTTTAATTTAATTTTTAAAAAAATTTTTTACATACAGGTAAATTATATTTGATATTTTTTGTATTTTTTCTATTTGGAAGAACAGTGCAAATATATATTCATAGGAAAACTGACTAAGTGTAAAAAGTATGACAATATCATGAAAAAACTTAAAAAGTAAAAAAATATACGTCGGTTAATGATAATTTTGCTAAGATTGCCAAAAAAATATAAAAATTTTTAACCTAGAATTTACATTTCCAGAACAAATATTAAAAGTGTTGCCAACTATATTAGTTTTTGCTCGAATAACGCAGTTTTATTTTTTTTTTACGATTTAGTTATTTTTTGCGATTTTTTGTGGGGAAAAAGTTGCAATATTTTTTTGCGTTTTGCTTTATTGTATTTCAGGATTTTAAACTTTTATTTTTTGATTTTTTATGTTTAAATTAATTGTTTAACCCTAATAGAACTGTTTTCAATAAAAAGTTGGTCAAAATTTAATGTTTTTTATGATTTATATTAATAATGAATAATAAAAAATAAGTTATTTCCCGGGAATCCTGGGAAATAAATTATTTTTTTCCCGTTTCCCGGGAAATTGAAAAGTCCGGGAGTTCCCAAACACTAAATGCAACATATGTCATTTTTGTTAGGAAATGTTTAAACCTCAGAGGAGATATATCAGCCCCGGCCATATATCAATCACATTAAAAATTAATGATTTCGTAGGTAATTTTTTTTTTTTGAATTTGTTGGTAAAAATAACACAAAAATCATTATTTTTAATGTTTTAAAATTTTTGTTTTTCTGTAAAGACCATTGAGCTCAGGCTCTAATTATAATTATATTTTATCATTTTTTAATCATGTTATATATGGTTTGAATTGAGACAGGTGTGAAAAAAAGTTAATTTTTCTAAAAATTTAAGACATCCTGGTTAGTTTTTTTCTAGTTTCATATAATCCAGTTATTTTAATCTTCAGAAAAACTTTTAATGTCAAATTTATTCAGTTAATAGTCAATTTTATTCTATATTTGAAAATTAATAACAGATCACAGCCGCCAAAAATTGAACCCATGATCTGTAATGTTTTTGCTATTAACTGCCTCTTATATGCGATCACTCTAGACTGATACGCTAAGTTGGCTGTTAAGGAAGTATCAACTAAATCATGGTTTTTCAATTATTGTTTGGTTGTTGCTGTTAGTATTTCGTACAGAAGAAATTGTAATTGTAATAGGCGTGAAAAAGTTCTATTTTAAGTAATCATCATTCTTCCTCCTCTCCTTCATCAACTCTGATCTAACAAGGAAAGTCTCCCTAGTGTCACCCGCGGATCTTTTTGGAATTGGTTTTATTTTGTAGAGCAGAAAAAATAAAGGGACACGTATTTTTTTAAGCGGCCCAAATTCATATTTAGGGGGTAAAAAGGGCGGGTGAAGACAAGGCCATTTTTCAGTTTTTTCGCTTATCTCCTATATTATGCAAAGAAACCTAGTCATGTTACATACCAAATGAAAGGTCTTTGGAAAACCTATCTACGTATCCAAACTTATACAACTTTTCGTCATATTGAGTAAAATACCAAAATTTTAGGACATTTTTGTTAGTAAGTCGAAAAATATTAACTTCTTTGGCCCGTTGTTAGCACCACGAGATAGGTATTTTTAATACCTTTAATCTGATACCACACACGCCTATATTAATTTTGTTTAAATAAGCGTAAATCGTAAAAAACTGAAAAAGGTCAATTTCCCCCAATACAAATCGACCCCCCTAAAAATGAGTTTGGACCACTAAAAAAAAATATGTGTCGAATTAATTTTCGTTCTTAACAACATACCCAAATTTCATGAAGATCGGAGGGTGACACCAGGGAGACTTCCCTTGTAAGTACTGCTGTTTTCGTAGGTTATGTTTTTCGAATTTGTTGGTAAAAACAAAAATAAAGTGGCGTTATTTTTTTTTTGTTCAATGTTATTTATTTTAGAAAATTTTATCAACAATAAAAAATAAATGTTGATGTTTGTTAAAACAAATGAATAACACTGCGTGACAAAACTAACCACTATTTTAGAAAACAAGAGGTACGACCATCATTTCAATATATTTCGGACATGCTGAATCGAATGGCGTACTCCGTTTTTCGATGTATGGTACAGTTTTCTTGTAAAATGTCATTAAAGATTGGCTGATTTTCAGCTGCTTTTTTAACAAAAAAAATTCCAAAGCTAATGATTTTTAAATTTTATGGCATGGAAAACAAAGATATAACTTGAAAATCGCGAAAAACCGTTTTTTTGTATATGGCAGCATCACTTTAGGAGATGATTTGAGGCTTCATCTTTTAATATATAATGTGGGAACCTTAAACAATGAACTGAGCCAAAATTTGTCCAAAAAAGTTTTCATTTGCAAAAGTTATCTTAACAAAAACTATAATTATTGTATCGCAAACACTGAAATAACAGTTTTTGTTAAGATAACTTTTGCAAATGAAAACTTTTTTGGACAAATTTTGGGTCAGTTCATTGTTTAAGGTTCCCACATTATATACTAAAAGATGAAGCCTCAAATCATCTCCTAAATTGATGCTGCCATTTACAAAAAAACGGTTTTTCGCAATTTTCTTCATGATGGTCCATAGAACATAGATGTTTTTTGTCCACTATTCGTAGTGTCATGGACGCCTTTATGATCCACAAAATGCAAGTTTTTTATCAGAGACCAATTTAGCGGTTAATTTCGCGAAAACTTAAAAAAATTAAGAAATCCGCGAATTAAAGGGGTTAAGATGAAAAGCTTTAAACCAAATTTATATTAGAAATATTGCTACAAGTTATATCTTTGTTTTCCATGCCATAAAATTTAAAAATCATTAGCTTTGGAATTTTTTTTGTTAAAAAAGCAGCTGAAAATCAGCCAATCTTTAATGACATTTTACAAGAAAACTGTACCATACATCGAAAAACGGAGTACGCCATTCGATTCAGCATGCCCGAAATATATAGAAATGATGGTCGTAACTCTTGTTTATTTTTTAGTGTTCCGCAGTGTAATTACTGGGATGGGTTTTAAATGTTTTATAACTTGTTTTTCATTTGTTTTTGCCTACAAAATATTTTGAGTGAACGGGTACAGCTGCACCCAACTTGTGATAAATCCAAGAACTAACCCCCTGTTACTCAAATCAGACACTCTCTCCTTTACTATAAAAATATATGTGACCTTTGTGAGAAAATGTCTTAACCTCGGATACATCACTTGTGACATATCACTCGACCTGTCCTTAAGAACACAACAACAGTCAATTGTATTTCAGATTTTACATTTGTATTTCAGAAATAGTTGAGTTTGTTTCAAATTTTCCAATTGAATTTCAGAAATAGTCAATTGTATTTTAGACTCGTCAAATTGAAATAGTTTTTCATAAATAATCAATTATATTTCAGAAATAGTCAATTTGTATTTCAAAAGCAGCCATTTGTATTTCAGAAATAATCAATTGTATTTTAGAAGCAGACCATTGTATTTCGGAAAATTTCAATACAATTTAAGAAATTTTCAATTGTATTTCAGAAATATGTAGTTAATTGTATTTCAGAAATTTTCAAATGTAATAAAATTTTTTTTTTTAATACAGTTGCGTAAAAGTTGCTGAAATAAAATTGACTATTTCTGCAATACAATTGAATTATTTCTGAAATACATTTGACTGTTTATGAAATACAACCGACTGTTTTTGAAATAAAATTTGACAAATCCTGTTCAATGTCAAACCAATTAAATATTTTGGAGGGATTTCTAATTTTTTTTTAAAGTGAAAAGTAATCGTGAAAAAATTTTGACTATGAATATTTTATTTTGTTAAAATTTTTTTTGTGCATTTTTTTTTAGTTTGAAATTTTCTTAAAACATCCAAGACCTTGATCAAAAATCCAAAACAAAAATCGATTTTCAATAAATTTGTATCACAAAAGTTTTTTTGGAATAAATTGTTTTCTGGAGGCTGAGGAAAATCAAAAATTTAAAAATAGAATTGTACTCTTGTGTTCTCACAACTAAATGTTCAAACATTGAATTTTTTTATTTAGTAACTCAAATTCAAATATCACTTATAAATCAATTTCAGTCATTTAATTTACAATGACAACATGTTGACATGCAATGTATAGAAATGCTGACAACAAAGGATTTAAAAATGAAATAAAAAAAAACGTTGATATATTAAGAAAAATGTACAAAGTTTACTTTTGTTTGTTAATACAAAAACGTATGAGGCACTGCACAGTGGGTTTTATGTAACAAAAAAAATATATATAAATCACATAACCATAGTATTTCAAAAGGGCGCACGTTGCCCTTCTATCACCTTTTTTAAGCAACAGAAAAACATTGTTGAATTATTTTTAATAGTTTCTATAAAGGCAATTGCGCTAATATTACACATTTTTCGCTGGTCCCACAGTGCGCCGCTTGAAACAAATTTAATTTGTATGTACAATTCTTTTTTTCTGTATTTATGTTCCATATTCAGAAAACAAACAATGAGGGTGGAATTTTTTATGAAAAATGTTCATACATAGATTATTTGTGAGTGTTTAACAATTGAAACAGACATAAAGACAAAAGTAATGTGTACACATAAATATTTATTTACATAAGTAAATTAAGATATATATATATTTTTTTTGTTTTCCATAATAGACATGTTGAGACAAAAAGTCAAATTGTGAATACAAAAAAAGGTCGCATGATTAAAATATAAACAATGCTTTAAAGAAAATTATTAAATTTCTTATTAAAGTGAAAAGTAAATTAAAAATACACTTCAAAGAAGAATTTTTTTTGTAGCGAAATATTTACATATGAGTAAATACATGGGAAATTTA
The DNA here is from genome assembly GCA_963921195.1 of Pegoplata infirma. Taxonomy (NCBI): domain Eukaryota; kingdom Metazoa; phylum Arthropoda; class Insecta; order Diptera; family Anthomyiidae; genus Pegoplata; species Pegoplata infirma. Next base: position 122,177,948 of record OY992537.1, on the reverse strand, counting down.
ACTGATGGATCACCGAATTTGTTAATTTTTGGTTATTTGATAGAGCTTCGTAAATGATTAAAAACCATATGGACTTTTGTCATTAACTTTTAACGCTTGTGATATTTTACTAATTTCGCAATAACATTTTTTTTTTGTAAACTAGGTGGTACCTGTGAATGTAGATATGTTAAGGGAACCACAATGAGTATTTCTGCAAAGGAACAGCGCAAATAGTCTCATTATCTCATGGTAAGGAACGTGCAAAGTTGAAAAATTTAAAAAAATCGCTTGATACTCTCAAGAAATTTTTTGTTCAAAGTTCCATATTGTTGGGTGCGTTAAAGCTATTGCTCCAAATTTAATACCGTTTAATCAGTAGACTTGGGCAATTATTTGATGTAGGTTCAGTGGATGTGCCATCAATAAGAAAAAAGTTACATGGACCTAAATCTTTGATACCAATTTTTTTCAATTTTAAATTTTTCGAGGTTTTTTTATTGTAGCTTTTGGTGCAAACTGTAATTTTAAAATTCAAATACACATGGTAAAAGCCCTTGTAAATATGCACAATCTGAGACTGATTCGAGTGATGTGCTCGCAATGGTTACGAAGCTGCAGCTCTCCAAAGATGGAAAGAAAAAACGTGAATTTTTTAAAAAGTCGGTTTTTTGCGAGGCACACTCCCAGTTTTATTCCGAATGGTTCCGAATGCCTTGTGAACTTTATAATTTACCATTTCCCACTTGATTTACAAACGCACCCAAAAAATATTCAATTGCAAAAATTTTATGAGCTTTTTAAATTTTTGCAAAATTTCGATATTTTAGTTTTGCATTATTTGACAGCCAAATGTGCATGGCTGAAAGTTGAACATGTAGAAACAATGGTATATGTAAATATAATAAATCATGGAAAGCAACATTGATCAAAAGTTAATATTGGCGAATTCCGCGGCGTTTTTCTGTTTTTCGTTTTTTGTAAGGCACATCCAGGCCGCTTATCGAAATTGGTCAGTGAAAAGCGCGTTTGGTAGTATTTTTTATGCTTTATCTTCAATCCATTCGCACCCAAAAACAATTGACGTTTTAGTGGTTTTTTGGTGGTTTTAAATTTTTGATACTTTCAAATTTAATGGTTATATAAAATCTTACATTACTTAAAATAAAGTAGAAAAGAAATGTATTTTGATAGATTTTGACATGTCTTATTCGAATAATATTTCAAAATTAGTCCATTGATTTTTGCAGTCGCGAAAATCGCGAAAAATCGCTAAAATTTTTTATAACCTTGATAAAATTAGTAATAACGTTAAAATATTGCGTAATAACCTTAATATTATCATTATTAATCATACTTTGAATAGTTTCAATATTCAGTAAAGGACAACAGTGTAAAATCAGACATTTAATATTAAAAAAAAAAAATAAATTCAAAATTATTAAATTTTTTTTCAAAAATGTTCCCTTTAAACCACTGCTGTTTCTTACCTATTAGAGATAGAATAATGGTGTTAACTAAGAATTTGTTGAGATTTTGTTAATGAATTTGGTAATATTTTTCTAAAAAAAAATAAAACCGCTGAAACATTTTTATTTCCAAAATATTGGGAAATGTGCCGAAAAAAAATTGGTTAAATGCAAATATCTCGATATTTAGCAAAGATTTTATGCATGTTTGAATATGTATCTTAGCTCTGGGTAAGCATAATACAAAATGGTACGTTTGGTTAACTTCGGATAAAAAATGTAATTTTGACAATTTTTTAAAAATGTTAACTTTAAACCGCCATAGCTTTTGGTGCGATCGCTCAAATTAATGCACGCGGACGGATTTGAATTACTTATTTATAATGTTATTTACCTACAAAGTCTTATCAATGTGCCACGAAAAAAAAATTTTTTTTTCTTAAATATTAAAAGTTAATGACAATTGCTCATATATATTTTTTTTTTGCCAAAATTTTGAAAAAAAATCAAAAATTTGGCTTTCCAACAAACTTTAAAAATTTATTGCTCAACAATACGAAAAAAACACCTGTCTAAAATTTTAATAGCTTAAAAGGACATTCTTAACTTTAATACAAAATTTTGTTTTTTGAAATCGTGGTGTCCCTACATTTACGAAGCTCTATTAAATAACCAAAAATTAACAAAATTGGTGATCCGTCAGTTAAATTTCCCATGGATTTGCTCATATTTCAAATAAGCAAACAAATGTTATACTTGGAAGATGTGGGCGTCTGAAAACGGATTTTTTGGCAATATTGATTTTAAGACAGTTTTTGATATTTTTACTAGGAAAAAACAAAATTTTGTGAGAATACAAAATTAAAAAAATCAAAAACATTTAGGGCTGGTAACTTATCAAAAGCTAAACAATGATTAATATAAATCATTGATTAATTTCATTTAAATTTTCCTTTTGCAAACATTGGTTAGCATTAATGATATCAGTACTTACAAAAAAATGTTGAAAACAATGGGTGGTATGCATAAAAACTAGCATTTACTAAATGCTTATACGGTTTGCTAAATTATTTTGATTTTAAGAAATTACTTGATTTAGTATTCCAAAAAAAATAAACAAAGTAAATACTCAGCACGAAAAAGTAAATACTTGATTTGATATGAATAAAAGCAAAAAATTTAAGTATTGTCTTCAAAAAATTTAGTCTGCTCTTGAGTAGACTAAGAATCTTAAATTTCGCGGAATAAAGGAATTTAGCGGAATTTTCTAAATTGTATAAATATAAAAACCAAAAACATAAACAAATAAATGAATATTTAAAATTTTTCCTATCATTAAATGCATTTAATTCACTTTAATTTTTTTCACCCTACACAAGCTATATAATTAATTCCCATTGGTTGGACAAATATTTTAGGTCACACTAAAAATAAGTTGTGACGAGGATTATTCTTTTATTTAAGACTTTATGAATTTAAAATATTTAAGGACATTTATTTTTCCTATGGTTGTAAAAACTTCATTGAAAAATTCAAAATATAGAATAAAAATGCAATTTTGGGCGTTTTCTCTTTATTTATGTGCAAATTTAACTCAATTTTTACATTCAAAAGAAATAGGACCTAAAATTGACAGTTTTCTATAGAAAGCATATGAGCAGGAATATAATTTTTTTTTTTTGGAAACTGACACTTTTTCTAAAAGAAAAATTTCACAGAGTCTGTGAGTCACAGACTGTAACATTTTCTATGAGAAACATGTTTCAGAAACAGATTTTTGGCTCAGAATCTGAGACTCTTTCTATGAGAAAAACATCTTGAAAACAATACATTTTTTCCGAAAAATAAAAAACTTATAATCTGAAACTTTTTCTTCAAGAAAAATTTCTCAGTAGCTTCATCTTTTTCTAAAAAAAAGTCCAGAATCTGCTACTTCTTTTACGAGAAAAATGCACTCAAAAAATTATGACGGTAGATTCCACTACAAAACACAGTTAAAACTACAATATTTGCTGTTGTTTAGGCGTCCACTACATTTTACGGTAAAATCAACCAAAAATTGATGTTGTTTTTAACTGTTGATTAACAACTACAAAAAACGGTAAAAACTACTTCAAATTACAGTTGTTTTTACTGTAACTCAAATTGTCTCAATTTTCTTCTAAACGTTAAAAACGGTTAACATTATTTGGAAATAACTCCTGCTGCATCTGACAACACATCCGTTTTTCTAAAAATTTCTAGAAAATTATAAGTTTTTTTTATAGACTAAAAGCAACTACATTAAACAACAGTTACTACAATGTAGTAATTTTTTTTATTTATTTTTTAAAACGACTACAAAAAATAGTTGTTTGAGATTTTGCATACAAAAACAACTGAAGTTGTAGTTGAAAACAACAACTACTACTTACTACACAAATGACCGGCATGTAGTAACTGCAATAATTTTCTAAGTGTGTCTCAGAATCTTCCACTTTTTAAACAAACAAAAAATGATTTAGAATCTTCAACTTTTTCTATAAGAAAAATGTCTTAGAATCTGCGACTTTTTCTATAAGAAAAATATCTTAGAATCTACAACTTTTTTAATGAGAAAAATGTCTCAGAATCTGAGTTTGTTTTCAATAAGAATAATGTCTCAGATTCTGCGACTTTTCTTTAAAAAAATGTCTTAGACTTTGCGACTTTTTCTATAAGAAAATATCATAGAATCTCCGACTTTTTCTTGAAGAAAAATGTCTCAAAATCTGCGACTTTTTCCTTAAGAAAAATGTCTCAGAATATGCGACTTTTTCCATAAGAAAAATGTCTCAGAATCTGCGACATTTCTTAAAGAAAAATTTCTCAGTATCTGCAACTTCTTCTACAAGAAAAATATTTCTGCGACTTTTTCGATAAGATAAATGTCTCAGAATCTTCGACTTTTTCTGTAACAAAAATGTCAAAATCTGCGACTTTTTTTATAAGAAAAATGTCTCAGAATCTTGCTGCGTTTTTATACCCTCCACTCTAGTGATAGAGGGTATATATAAGTTTGTCATTCCGTTTGTAACACCTCGAAATATTGGTCTAGGACCCCATAAAGTATATATATTCATGATCCTCGATCGATTTTAAGACGATCTAGCGATGTCCGTCCGTCCGTCTGTCCGTCTGTCTGTGTGTCTGTCTGTTGAAAACACGATAACTTTTGAAAGACTTGACGAAGGCTCCTGAAGTTTGGCATATATGTTGGACATTTACCTGGTCAGGTTGGTATTGCAATCCAGCGAAATCGGTCCAGTGGTTCAAAAGTTATAAGCAATTGAGTGAATTTCGGCAAGGGTTTTTCTGGAATTTACGAGATAAAACACACGGTAACTTTCGAACGATAATTCTGAGGGTGCTGAAGTGTGGCATATATATTTACCGTTCTTCTGGTCCAGTTCGGTTTAAATTTCAGCCAAATCGGTCCAGTGGTTCAAAAGTTATTAACAAAACCGTAATTTTCAGATTAGTTTCACCTTAAATTCAAGTGTTGAAAACCCGTTAAACATGTTTTAAAAACATTTGTAAGTCAGAAAAATATTTTAAAAGGTATTTTGGTAACACAAAAATATTTTGACACTAAATCAAAAAAAAATACACTCAAAAAAAGTTTACACTCAAAAAAAATTTTACACTCAAAAAAAGTTGGTAAATTATTTTTTTTTTTTTCAAAAATTAATAAAAAAAAGTTTTTTTACACTAAAACAAAAAAAAAATACACTCAAAAAAAATTTTACACTCAAAAAAAAAATTAGTAATTTTTTTTTTTTTTTTCAAAAATTAATAAAAAAAAGTTTTTTTTATAGAAAATAAAATATTTCTAACCAAAAATGTTATTTTTTTCACGTTAGAAAATTTACTATTACTTAAAAAGGGCATTGTGGAGGGTATTCATAGATTCGGCCAAGTCGAATTTAACTTTTCTACTTGTTTTTATTAAAAAAGGGTTTTATAATCTGAGACTTTTTCCATAAAAAAGTCTTAGAATCTTCCACGTTTTCTATAAGAAAAATGTCTCAGAATCTAAAACTTTTTCTACGAAAAAAATGTCTTGGAAACTTACAATTTTTTGTAAGAAAATGTCTTAGAATCGAAGACAGTTTTTTATAACAAAACTGTCTCGGAATCTAAAAAAAATGCCTCAGGCTTAGACTTTTTCTATAAGAAAAAAAGCCCTAATTCTGAAACTTTTTGTAAAAAAAGTGTCCTTAATTCAAACAAATTGCTGACTTTAAGATTTTTGCATTACAAAAGTGTAATTTTTATAGAAAACTGTCAATCAAGTTTAACCAAATTTATATTTTGACAATTTGGAATTATCTTCATTTCTGTATTTGGATGGATGCCTTTACACAACAAGAAAGCTTAGCAAGGATGAATGTTTGGTAACTTCCACTCATTTAGTAATTGTCCTTGATGTTCCAAATAGTAGCTATATCGTCAATCTGCAGATTAAACAAAGTGTAATTTTCAGTTTTTGTGTTTATTCAAATCTGAATTAAGCTTTTTGGACAAGAAGCACATTTGGTTTGCAAATGTGTAGAAGGTTTTTGTCCAAAATCACCAAATCTTATAATCACACTTACCTGATCAATAAATTTTAATCACTTCAATAGGGTGCAAAATCATACAACTTATTTAAGGCACTTTAACTGTTACCAAGCTAAAAACAACAGTTTGGCTAAGCACATTTTTATTTTATGGCCCAATTTAATTACATAACTTACACGAAAACAACACGATATTAAAGTTTTAAAAATAAATAAAATTTTTTGGATTATTTATTTTTGTTTATTTTTTGTTATTGACATTTCTGATTGCTAGAAATTACTTAGCCGAATTTTCGGGTAAATTTTGTTAAGTTTTTTTTATTCATATAAAATTAAGCAAATGCTTTAAGAAATTACTTTACTAAAAGTAAATAGTAAAAAGTAATGTCTTATTTTTATTCATACCACCCAATATTTGAATGTGCACCATGTGACAACATTGCACAGTGGGGTGTGCGTAGTACATTTAACGGCATCAACTAAACCCCTTTTTTATACAAGTTATACACATGTTTGAAAAGAGGATTACTTCTAGATATCAGAAACGTGAAAAAGATATTTGGGTAATGCAAATATTTTTCGCAAAACGCGAAAAAAAAAATTTGCATACTCAACCGTAAAGTTTTTATGTAAAATATGGTAGTTTTTGAAAAGGGGTCACTAATTTATAACAAAATCGTAAAAAAATATATTTGAGAAGTGCAAATATTTTTCGAAAATCGCAGAAATCCAAATTCGCATACTCAACCGCTAAAGTTATACTCAGGGTAGAAGGGGAATCATCAAATAACACTGCGTGAAAAACTAACCACTATTTTAGAAAAAAGAGGTGCGTCCATCATTTCTATATATTTCGGACATGCTGAATCGAATGGCGTACTCCGTTTTTCGATGTATGGTACAGTTTTTTTGTAAAATGTCATTAAAAATTAGTTGATTTTCAGCTGCTTTTTTAACAAAAAAAAATTCAAAGCTAATGATTTTTAAAGTTTATGGCATGGAAAACAAAGATATAACTTGTAGCAATATTTCTAATATAAATTTGGTTTAAAGCTTTTCATCTTAAGCCCTTAAATTCGCGGAGTTCTTATTTTTTTAAGTTTTCCCGAAATTAACCGCTAAATTGGTCTCTGATAAAAAACTTGCTTTTTGTGGATCATAAAGGCGTCCATGACACTACGAATAGTGGACAAAAAAACATCTATGTTATATGGACCATCCCAGCAAAACTTTGGTAATGGGTAGTGATTATATAACACATTACCAGGTAATGTATATACCTTATTTGTAGCATTATTTTAGAACGTCTTACCAAACATTTGTTCCACAACGTATTATTTTCAAGTGAAAAATAATGCATTACTAATAATTTGGTACGTAATGCATGATTATTAGAAAAAAAGGTATTTCATATTTATTATTTCTAAACATTAAATCATGGATGACTTATATTTGGTTACATTATGTATTATTTGAAAGTTTGAAATAATGCATTATTTATAATTGGATGCATAGTGCATTACAATAATATAAAAAATAATTATTTTATAAGAAATGCATAAGTTTAAACTAGAGATGGGCTCACGGCAGGAAATTTCTAACGACACACACTCACGAGCATATTTTATCTACTTACACTCACTTACAATCATGTGAGTAAATTTAATACAAAATTACTTTTTCACTACTCGTAACACCTTATATATTATCTTCTGGTATGCTATATTATTTCATTTCTCGTAACCTATAAAATATCATATATTTTACACCTTACTCGTATTCTTCGTTGTAAATTTATGACTTATTTTATACCTTACTGGTATTCTTTGTGATAATGTGGATGCATTACTTTGAGTCTCATCGCCTGTTAAAATCATCAATGCTGCAATGTATAAAATAAGAGATCCTATACCTTATTTTATACCTTATTTGGTAATCTAAGTTTTGCTGGGATATCACCTTTTCCATCAAACAGCACGGAAAAAGGGTATTTTTTGACCACGTGTCTTCAGATTTTTTTCATATTGTGTGTAAAGCACAGTACATGAGTAGTAGGTTCACAGAGGTGCATTTGATGTGTGTAAGTATTAGTGACAGCACACGGTGTAACTTTTGACGTTTCATACAAAACGTAAACAAACAACATAAATACATACACAAAAGCTCACACGTACAGGCACACTTACAATAGGCAGCGATGATAATTCTGTACTAAAAACCATACCACCATATTGGAAAGTACGCAATTAGCATCAGTGTTTGCATACTAGTCTGTACTGTGGTATAAAGATACCCTATGGAGCCATTTAGACATTCCCATTTACAGTTTAATTAAATTCCAAAACTCGCGAATCACAAAAATATTAAAAAGTGGTGTAGTTTGAAGAACTATAACTTCGTAAGTAAATATGGGATTTCTATAATCAAAATTGAAATGGAAATCTAGAATCCCCTACCTTCAACGAAAAAATTTAAAAAAAAATTATGTCGTTAAAAAATGCATTTTTAATCCATTAAAAATTGTATTTGCATTTAAAATGCATTTTTATGTTGAGACATTTTTTGGGAACTTTAACTTTTAAAGTAGAGGATACTAACTTTATTTTAAAATTTTGATTATAGAAATCCGATAAATACTAAAGGAGTTATGGCTCTTAAAAAAAAAATTGAAAACATTTTGGAAAGCATTTATTTACAAAATTTTGAAAAACAAAAAAAGAAAATTATATTGTTTTTTTTTATATGGAAAAAAATTAGTAAATTTAAAACAAAAAAAAATATTAAAAATGGAAGAAATTTGAGTCCCATGAAGATGATAACTGAATTTATTTGCAAAAATGTCGTACTTAATATGAATTTAGAATGAATTTTTTTAATGACACATTTTTTTGAACTTTTACGTTTAAAGTAGAGGACTTTTGCTTTTAATTTAAATTTTTATTATAAAAATCCGACATTTACTTACGAAGTTATAGCTCTTCAAACTACACCACTTTTTAAATTTTTTGTGATTTTTAAAAAATTAAAATCGCTAATAAAGTCGCGAGTTTTTGGAATTTATTTAAACTGTAAATGGGAATATCTAAATGGCTCCATAGAGCATCTGTGTTCATGATATAAAAAAAAATCTGAAGACCCACGTCCAGATTTGTGGTTTTGTATCGTAATTTTGACCAATATATGATTTTTAATAATTTACGAAGCTTTATCAAACCGATTTTTTGACAAAATTGACTTTAAGACAGTTTTGATATTTTTTACTAGGAAAAAGTAAGTTTTTCAAAAAAAAAAATGTGAGAATATAAAATTAGAAAAATCCAAAACATTTAGGGCTGGTAACTTATCAAAAGCTAAACATTGATTCGCTTTAATTATAAAGTATTTTGTGATGAGTTTCCAGCCCTTACACAAACAAATTTTGAAAACAATATTTGAATGTGCACTATTAGACTGGCATTTTTCTGTATAGTAAATTTTTTTTTCTCCAAATTTCAAACACCGGGCATTTTTTTATTCTACTAGGCCTGAACCTTATGTGGTACCAATTTGAGGCCAATTGGTTTAAATTAACCCGTGGCGCCCGGCGGTCAAAAATTTGGATTTTTGAAAAATTTAAAAAAAATAAATTTAAAAAAAAATATAAAAAAAATATATCTTTCGACACATCATACTTGTTAATTTTGATGTGCTGAGCACGAAAATCAAAAAAAAAAAAATAAAATCACTCGATCGGTTTTCGAGATATCGCCATTTCAAATTTGTAACAAATGGCGGTTTTTTCCTACGTTCAAGAAATTTTTTAAAAAAAGTCTCAAAATTTCATTCCGCCGGCCCTTTTGTAGAGCAGTCTTTCATTTAAAACTAATTTGAGCCAATTCCGATCATTTTAAGCCGTGGCGCCCATCGATCAAAGTTTTGGACTTTTGGAAAATTTCTACCAAAATTTTGGATTTTTGAAAATGAAAAAATACAAAACAAAATATCTAGCGATACATTATTTTTATTAATTTTAGCATGCTGAATACGAATATCAAAAAATTTATAAAAATCGGTCAAACGGTTTTCGAGATATCGCCATTTAAAATTTGTCAAAAAATTGCAAAATGGGGGTTTTTTCCTACGTTTAAAAAACTCTAAAAATTTCTTTGTTTAACCCTTTTATAGAGCTTTATGCAATCTTTCATTTAAGGTTAATTGGAGAAAAATCCGATAATTTTAACTCGTGGCACCCTTCGATCAAAGTTTAGTGTTTTTGGTAAAAGGTTTCTAAGAAGCCAAAACTTTGATCGATGATCAAAATGATGATGATCTAAAATGATCGGATTTGGCTCAAATTAGTTTTAAATGAAAGATTGTCTCAAGCTCTACAAAAGGGCCGGCGGAATGAAATTTTGAGATCTTTTTTTAAAAATTTCTTGAACGTAGGAAAAAAACCGCCATTTTTTACAAATTTGAAATGGCGATATCTCGAAAACCTTATCCGATTTTAATTTTATTAGTCTTTTTTAAAAGATTATCTAAAACCATTTTATTAATATTTTACAAAAAAATTAACAAAAAATAACAAATATCAATATTTTTACAAAAACTACTAAAAATGGGTTTTTCTTTCATCTAAAAATCTCAAAAAAATTCAATCCATTTTCGGCACGAGTTATTTTTAGCTGATCGTCCCCAAATTTTGGGTCACTCTTTTTTAGATACTAAAGAACAAGTTAGGACCCTTCCAGGTATAAAAAGGGGATTTTCGTTTTTAAGGACACCTCTAGTGGTCATCTAGTCGGTCTTGACCGACTTTAGCTTTCTTAATCCTTCTTTTTTTTTTTTGTTTTTTATATTTTTTATTTATTTTATTTAAGTTTTGATAAGTTGCTAACAATTTAAATTATTTCCAAGCTCGAAACATTGACCTGTAAGAGGCAATCCGATTTCCCAAAAATTTCCCCCACAATAGTTTTACAACTGTTCCGCCCCGTACACTTTAAAATTCCAAAAAAAAAATAAACCTTTCTATTACAAATGTTTAATATTAAATTTTTTCTAATTATTAGTTACAAGTTACTCCTAAATCAATCACCCAGAAAGTGTTACGAGTTTATTAAATGTAATACATAGTTGTAATTCATAAATGTAAACACAAAAACAAGATATGGTTTCTGTAAATGATATTTGTTATTAATGGAATTACAAAATAAATAATTTAAAAACCAAATACCAATCAAAATAAACCAATCAAATTTTAATTATAATAACACATACATAACAACAAAAAAGAAACAATCCCATTCAATTTAATGTCGTATGGAAACACCAAAATCAATGAATTATTAAATATTGTAAATGAAAATCAATTTAATTTAATTATACCGTAATAAAGTTGCGTGTACGTACGTACACAAAACATTATATGATATTCATATAATGTTTGTTTATTTTTATTTATATTTTTTTGTTCGGTTTTAAGAGTAAATTTAATCAAATTGTTATTTAAAAACATATTTTTAAAAATTAATTTATTTTAAGCTTATTAAAAACATACCTTTAAATTACATTATTTAAGAAATTATAGTAATTTTAATTAAAACTTAATAAACAAACAGCTCATATTTTTCAAAAATAAAATTCAATGGAAATGAGAATTATTTTTTTTATATCATTCTATTTGTGGATATAAAAAGCCATAAAGTAATCGTAAGTATAAACAAAACTTTTTGGTTTCTTTTACTTTTTACATTATATATCAATCAATTTAATCATTAATATTTATACTAAATTTAATAATAGAAAAACTTTTCAAAAAAACAAAAACTTTTTTAAACAGTTGCTTAAGCCTATATGATCCCAGTCTGCACAGTTTCGAGGCGACAATTTTTTCGAAGTTTTATCGAAGGTTTTCCACAAAAATGATTCAAAGTCGATATTATATACAGTCGATATTTTAACGTTTCTCGAGCTCATATTTTTATTGAAAAATTAATCGACTTCGAAATGATTTCCGATCTACATTTTAGGAATTCTCGTATTTGTTGTTCCATCGAAAAAAAATATTTTTTTTTTTTCGATATAACATCGAGTTTTAGTTTTATTTAGTTTAAAAAAAAATTCCACAAATTTAAAAAAAATATATCTAACATCAGAACAATAAAAAAAAAATAAAAAAAAAATCCGCGACCGGGGTTTGAACCACGGCCATAAAACTACAAATCATAAGCTGCAGAACCTGCTAACCAACTAGGCCATACACAACTTGAAATTCGTTAGTACTAATATATATTTTGAAATAAAAATATTTTCAAATTATGAGAAGTATGTCAAAACAAAATAAAATGAATATAAAAACAGGGTAATTCAAATAATTATAAAAATTATAATTTAAGGGCAATTCAAATAATAATAAAAAATTCAAATTTTAGTAAAAGTAATTTTAAAAAAGTACTTTTATGATCAAACTATGGCTGAAGGAGTAAGGCGTTCAACCAGTAAACTGGGAGTTCTGAGTTCAAATCTCAAGTGATGCAGATAAAAATAGTAATTAGTAAAAATTAAATTTAAAGAATAAATAAATTAAATAAGTAAAAATTAGTTAATTGTAAGTAAGTAAGTAGTAAGTAATAAAATATTTTTTTTTTTGTAATTTTTACCGTTTTTAACACAATTAACTAAATTATTAAAAAACAAATGTGTCGAAATTCATGAAATTTTCGATTAAAAATCGAATCGAATCCTGTACCAAAACTCGATTCTATATCACTTTGCATGCCACATTGGAAAACACGCTTTATATCGACATTATATCGAACTCGATATCGATGAAATTCTTAGAGAAAACGATTCTTTTTCGAATCGATATCGACTCATTTTGCATACTGGGATGTCTGCATTTTCGAGCGTTTCAAACAATTTTATTATGGAAAATCTCAGATTGTTTTTTATTCCACCTTTCCAGTTTAATTATAAAAATAAAATGTTTGAGCGCGAGGAATGGATTTGTTAATTCAAATCATTTATTACACTGTAAGTATAATTTTAACTTTTGAAATGACACACGAAAACGCCGAGACACGTGAACGTTTGGGTCGGAGAATACAGTGGCATTCTCCGTTTTGCCAGGTCAGGTAAAAATCAAGAGATATTTCGTTTTAAAGTTTTGCGATTTTCAGCGAGTTTTTATTAAGTTTTCCTATGACTATCCTTCAAAAACTCTTTTAAAATTACTTTATTAAGTATTTCTTAGTCGAAACTTTTCTCTAACATTGATGGCCGATTAATTTGGGCGGGTAAAATAAAATAGTTTCTTCAATTTTTCAATTTTCTTAAAAAACAATAAAAAATCGCTTGAAAATCACAAACTTAAAAATTAAATATCTCTTAATATTGACCTGATCTGTCAAAACGGAGAACGCCATTGTATTTTACGGCCAAAAATTAAGTTTACGTGTCTCGGTGTGTTTTGGTGTGTCAATTTCACGTTGAGTTGAAGGTGGGTTGTACAAGCCTAAAAGAAAGCTAAGTTAGTCCATGGCGCTTAGACTTAAAATAGTCCATTGTACCGAATAGTTTTACGTACTTACAGTGTTATTTATTTCCATCCTCAGGGAGTATAGTGGATTTTAAATAAAAACAAACATTATAAAATATAAACGTTGTTTATCGCTAGTCATCACAAACTACACTATAATATATAGTAGTATCCCAGCAAAAATTGGCAATACTAGTAATAGGTTTTGTAATCCGAAACAGATGTTAATAAGTAGTTACTTATTGAATGAAACACTAATTATTTTAACAAGGGCGTGAGACAAAAATAACTAGTGAAGAGTATGGAGATAAATAAGTACTTACTGCCTCGGATTACAAATAAGGAGTAAAAACCCATTACCAATAAGAAGTAAAATAATTAGTTAATTAAAACTTTTAAAATTTAATTTGTTTTTACTAAAACTTAAAAATTTCGTATTTTTTATTAAATTTTTAAGTACTTTTTAAGTTAATTGAATTGTAACGGTTAAAAACTGCAAGTGCAAGAAGATATTATTACTTAGACGTGCTTTTATAACATAATACTGAGAAGTAGTTACTTTTGGGCTTAAAATAATGTTAATGGTAATGGGTAGTCATTATAAATAATGTACTTGGTAATGATTACTTTTCACAACTCATTACCATGTTTTTGCTGGGATATAGCGAGATGAAATATTGGAAATAAATAAAGAACAATTTTAATTACAAAATTCAGTCCTCAAGCTCAAAAAATTTCAGTTATATAGTTGGGCCATTCCAAAAACTTAGCTCAAATTTAGTCTTTTTTGGAAATGGTGTCTTTAGATTAAGTTGAACATTGACACATAGACCATACATGGGAAATTATAATTTGTTGCAAATTGAATTTGCTTTTTAATTTCAATTTATTCATACAAATGGAAATTAAAATTTTTTAATTTCCATTTAATTAAAATATCTTCGCCACATTTTTAAATTACGTTGCCATAAAAATTCCAAGACAAAAACCTTTATAATTGCCGATAAAAAACAGAATATTTTTTAAAGACAATGGCAACGCAATCTTAAGCAAATTCACAAACCTCAACACAATAAATATTTATTAGGACCAATACCCTACCTCATGCAATATTGATTTAAATTAGATTTTCAATCGATATAATAAAAAGAGATTAAAAAAAAAACAGTTGATAACCAAAATATTTTTAACGACAAGGTTTTAAACATGTTGTGGTGAAAAATTATATCTTTCCTAATTTTAAAATAAATTGTGAAAATCCTTAATAAGACGTTTTACATGTCGGCACTAGTTTTCTAATGTCATATTTCTCAAACCACTTACTATTAATTTTTAAAGTTGAATTTTGTAATGATACCATTCTGCATTTATGACAGCAAACAACATTATTTTCCAAAAGCACATGCATTAAAAATCTATTTACTTATTGCAAACTATTTTGCAACAAAGTAAATACATTCCTAAGCTAGGCTACCTTCGGGCATAATAAGTTGTGACCAAGTCAGATATTTGCAGTTGAATACTCCTGGAGAGTATTATTGGAGGGAACACCTTTAACGTTGCATATAGCGCTAATGGCAAGCCCACTAGGTGTTCACTGTTTCCCAACTGAAATAATCAATGGAAATTGCCGCAAACATGAAAAATGGAAAAAAATAAATATATTTTAGCGGTTCAATGAGAAAAAAGCACTTTAAAAAAGGACATACAAATTGAATTCACATTTTCAACATGAAGATTTTACCATGTACAAATATAAATTTCTACACCACTACTTGCAAGAAACTCTATCGTATTAAATATTTTGGCTTGAGGCGGAATCCGAAAATGGATTCATGATATCTTTATTTTATTTTTGCCAAAATCTTAGATAAATAAATAAAATATAAATAAACTTTTGCATTTAACTGTGCCATATCCATTTCATTAAGACATCGGGCTGGGTTCCAGTTCGACTTGAGGAATCCTGAAAAAAATGTTATATAAAATCACTACATTAGTAACACTGTTTTGTATTAACAATATGGTAATATTGAATTTATATGAATGTCATTTAAGAAACAATAAAAACCATGCACTTCTTGTTAAACCATCAACAATTACGGTTGTTTCATTACAACAATTGGCGACGAGCTGGAAAAACAACAACAAGTTGGTTTTTAATAAAAAAAAAGTTACAGTTGGTTTTAATAAGAAAATATAAAAAATCTGCATTTTATACAGTAAAAGTGCAAATTACAGCCTGTTTTCTTTTAAAAAAAAAAATAATAGTTAATAAAATTAATTACATCAAATGGCTGTGGTGGAAAATAAAAATGTTTCATTTTTTAGTTTTGAGCCGTTTGACTCTAAAAAAACGGCATGGTCAAGATGGGTCAAACGTTTTGAGACAGCGTTGACGTTATACGAGTGTGACAACACAAAACACCAGCGCCTTTTTCTACATTTCATCGGGTCAGATACTTACAACATATTGTGCGATAAATTGACTCCACAATTTCCAGAGGATAAAACGTATAGGGAAATTGTTACCTTATTACAAAATCATTTTGACCCAAAACCAAACGAAATATTGGAAAATTTTCGTTTCAACATGAGGCGACAAAAAGAAAATGAAAAAGCATCGGACTTTTTGGTGGCACTGCGTCAATTGTCTGCAAATTGTAATTTTGGAATACATTTGGACAAAGCATTGAGGAATCAATTTGTCTTTGGCCTTTTAGACAACAAATTACAAAGCCGGCTTTTAGAAAAAAAGAACCTGACTTTAGATGACGCAATAACAATGGCGACCGCTTGCGAATTAGCAGAAAAGGGCGGTAACGAATTAAAAGGTAATGGCAAAGAGACGGTCAGTGTTCACAAAATGGCGGAAAAAAATAAAAGAGTCAATACAAATACAAAGAAATGTTTTCGATGTGGTGACCCTCGACATACGGCTGACAAGTGTAAATTTAAAGAAGCCACATGTCATTTTTGTAAAAAAAAGGACACCTACGTAAAGTTTGTTTCAAAGAAAAGAAACAAATACACCATATTGAAGGTAATTCCGAAAATAACACAGCATCATCAACCGTGGAAGAAATTTTACAAATAAATGACCCACAAAACGTTTTAAGCATTCGTGAGAAGATAATGTACAAGCTTGAGGTAAACAACAAATCGATAAATTTTGAAGTGGATACAGGGGCACCGGTCTCAATCATCAATCTGAAGGATGCCAAAGAATATTTCCCAAAATTGGAGGTAAAATCCCCAGACATGGAACTTGTAAGCTATTGTGGGACCCCTTTAAAATGCGTTGGCTATGTGTGGGTAAATATAAAAAATGAAATTGACACTAATGTTAAATTATACATAGTGCGGTCGGATCGTAAGCCACTAATGGGTAGAGAGTGGTTGTTTAAAATAAAACTAAATTGGAACGAAGTTTTAAACAAGGATGGTAATAATTTGGTAAATACAATACAAATAAAGGAATCCTCACAACAAATAAAAATTTTATTACAAAAATATTCTTCAGTATTTTCAAAATCTATTGGAAAAATTTCTGAATTACAGGCTAGACTCTATCTTAAACCTAATGTGACCCCAAAATTTGTGAAAGCCAGACGGGTACCATTTCCCCTAATGGATGCAGTGGAAAAACAATTACAAGAGCACGTGGATGAAGGTCTGTTGGTAAAGGTGGAGCGTAGTGAGTGGGCAACACCAGTTGTAGTAGTTCCAAAGAAAAATGGTGCTGTACGTATTTGCGGGGACTACAAAATTACATTGAACCCGGCTCTGGTGGTAGATGAGTACCCATTGCCGACTGTAGAGGAACTTTTTAGCAAGATGGCAGGTGGAGTAAAATTTTCGAAGATTGATTTAACCAAGACTTACCTGCAGCTAGAAGTACATCCTGAGGATAGACACTTATTAACCCTTAACACCCACAAGGGGCTATATCGACCCACACGCATGATGTACGGCATAGCTAGTGCTCCTGCAAAATGGCAACGGCTTATGGAGCAGGTACTAGGCGATATTCCAGGAGTTTCCGTATTCCTGGATGACATTAAAATTACAGCCCCAAATGATGAAATCCACTTTCAACGAATTGAAGAAGTACTTAAACGTTTAGAAAAATTTAACATGCGTATAAATGTTGAAAAATCCGAATTTATGAAAGATTCAATTGAATATTGTGGTTATTTGATAAACAAAGATGGTATACAGCGAATTAAAGCCAAAGTAGAAGCTATTCAAAATATGAAAGAACCACAAAACAAAGATGAAGTACGAGCTTTTCTTGGCCTAATCAACTACTATGGCAGATTCATAAAAAACTTAAGCGATATTTTATTCCCGCTAAATCGGTTGCTGCAAAATGATGTTAAATTTGAATTCAACGCTAAATGCAAAAAAGCTTTTTTGGAAATCAAAAAGCAAATGCAATCCGACACCGTTTTGACACACTATGACCCTAAATTACCGTTACTATTGGCTGTTGACGCTAGTCCTACGGGTGTTGGCGCTGTTCTTAGCCACGTGTATGAAGATGGAAGCGAAAAGCCTATACAGTTTGCTTCACAAACCCTTAGTAAAGTCCAACAACGGTATTCGCAGATTGACAGAGAAGCTTATGCGATCATCTATGGTGGTCGTAAGTTTTATAATTATTTATATGGTAAAAAGTTTTGTCTAATTACAGATAACCGAGCGGTATCGCAAATTTTCTCACCTATTAAGGGCCTTCCTGTGCATTCAGCAACTAGGATGCAACATTACGCGTTGTTCTTAGAGCAATTCGAATACGAGATTAAATGTAAAAAGTCCAAAGAAAACGCTAATGCTGATGCGATGTCGCGCCTCCCAAACACAGACACGTATAATTTCATCGAAGAAGTGTATGTTATCGAGGAGGAAATGATTGATAATTTGCCCGTGACCCTTGAGGATCTTAAAAAACAGACCCAAATGGATAATGAAGTGAAGAACTTAATCAAATGTCTAGAATATGGTCGTGAAAGTGAACCCAAAGATCGTTTTGGTATTGCTCAGACGGAATTTAGTCTACACAATGGGAGTATTTTGCGTGGTATAAGAGTATACATACCTAAGCCACTACGTAAAAAAATTTTAAATGAATTACATTCCGCACATTTTGGCATATCTCGTATGAAAAGTTTAGCGAGAGCCTACGTTTGGTGGAATCAAATGGATAAGGATATTGAGATGTTAGTATCCAAATGCGCATTATGTCAGTCGACACGACCCGACCCAAAAAGGGTAACACCAGTTCATTGCTGGACAAAACCCAACAAACCATTCGAACGCGTACATGCAGATTACGCTGGACCATTTATGGGTAAATATTTATTTATACTTGTGGATGCGTTCAGTAAATGGCCGGAGGTCTATATTGTTCCTAACATGACAGCAGAAACAACTATACAAAAGTGCCGTGAAATATTTTCTCAATTTGGCATACCAAACATATTTGTCAGCGACCATGGGACCCAATTTAATTCCGGCGAATTCCAAAATTTTCTAAAAATAAATGGAATTGTACATAAGCAGGGTGCTCCATACCACCCAGCTACTAATGGCCAAGCCGAAAGGTATGTGCAAACAATAAAGTATAAATTATTAGCATCAAAATGTACTCCAAATACAATGGGTACAGAGCTATCAAAAATTTTACTGGCGTATAGACGTGCCATTCATCCTACAACGGGTAAATCACCCTCAATGTTAATGTTAGGCCGTCAAATTCAATCACGCCTTGATCTGATCCTACCAGACAATGATGTCAACAACAAATTACGTTTAATCACAAATAAAAAATTTTTAAAAGGAGACAGAGTATCCGTCCGAGATTATCTGTCTAAAAACAAATGGCAATTTGGATTAGTGGAAGAGAGCATCGGTGAGTTACATTATAACATAGTATTAGATGATGGCCGTAGATGGAAAAGGCACGTAGATCAAATGCGTAAAGTAAATGTAGATTCTAACACTTCGTTAAATCAACCTGACCCAGACCCAACTCCGAATATAGAGCAATCACATGAAGCAGTGACCCACGGTGTACCTCAGTCAATTCTTCAACAACAATCACAACCCAGTGAGGCGTATATACCGGAGACGGGAGTAGAATCGAATGTAAATACACAATCAAATCCATCCCAGCTATCTACAGAAGTCGAAACAGAACTGCGACGCTCTCAGAGACAACGTAGAATGCCTAAACGCTTTTTAGAATAATCACAATGTAAATTTTATTAATGTAAACTTTTGAAATGTACTATTTTTTATAAATTGAATTGAAATAACTAAGGGGGGGAGA
Source organism: Pegoplata infirma (assembly GCA_963921195.1). Classification (NCBI taxonomy): domain Eukaryota; kingdom Metazoa; phylum Arthropoda; class Insecta; order Diptera; family Anthomyiidae; genus Pegoplata; species Pegoplata infirma. The sequence continues at coordinate 122,158,067 of OY992537.1, read as the reverse complement.
AGTGTTATATAAAATCACTACATTAGTAACACTGTTTTGTATTAACAATATGGTAATATTGAATTTATATGAATGTCATTTAAGAAACAATAAAAACCATGCACTTCTTGTTAAACCATCAACAATTACGGTTGTTTCATTACAACAAAAAATAATAGTATTTACTAAATACTGTTATGAGATTTATTGAAAAAATCTGATTTAACTGTAAAAAAATAATTTTTCAAATAAAAATAAAAAATAACAGTTTTAAATGATTTATATAAATATCTGTCCAAAATAACAGAAATAAAAAACTTTTATTTTTTTATAACTGTTATCAAAAACTGCTTGAGCCTTAAAAAACTTGAGTTTTTAAAATAAAACTTAAATAAACAAAAGAATCCTGTTGATAGCTAATACTTCAATAATTGATTTAAAGATATAAACTTTGATTGATTTTTTTTTAATAACTTTTATAACAGTTATTTACTCCAATAAATATAAAAAAAAGTTATTTTAAATTGTTTGAACAAAAAGTTTTTAATAACTGTTATTTTATACTTTTATGATAAAAATCAAAAAATAAAAGTTATTGCAAATTTGAACACGAGACATCTCTGGAAGCCTATTCATATATAAAATACTTAGTTTGGACAACATTCGTTTAATGATTTTTTTAAAACAAAAAGACACATATAACTGTTATATTTGGTCTTTGGTATTTAGTGCTAATTTTATTTGATTTCACATTTGACTATAAAATATGTTTGACAATTTCAAATAAAATACTAAAAATGTCAATTTAAAATCAGAACATACCATTTCTAACTTAATGATTACATTTGTTATTTGAGATTATACTTATGATTCGAATTTTTCATTTGTACTTTGAAAAAGATCAATTGAACAGTTCATGCGAATAAGAACCAAGAACCCAAAATAACTATTACCAAAAACTTTTGTCGACGAGCAAAAACGTTTTTTTTTTTTTTTCAAAAAAAAAAAAGTGATGGGAAAGCTATAAAATTATTAAATTTGTTAGTTTTGCCTAGGGAGGTTTGTTTTTCATGATCACATTTCGTTTAGATAAATTTTTTTAATTTGTTTTAAGAGAAAATTGTATTTTTTCGTATACATAGCTCATATTTTAATACATTTGACGTATAGAAGAGTCCAAATCTGAGAATTTTTCAAAATTCGTCCTACATAGAAAATAGTAGATGTTGAGACATTTTTCGTGCAGAAATCATTTTTAATAGGGAAGTCGCAGGTTCTGAGATCTTTTACTATAGAAAAAGTTTCATATTTTAAAGCATTTTTGAGATATTTTTCCTACAGAAAAGGTCTCAGATTATTAGATTTGTTTCGTACTAAAAAAATCTTAGATTCTGAGACATTTTTTCTTTAGAAAAAGTCCTTTTTTCGCAAAAAAAAAGTATCAGATTCTGAAACCTTTTTCTAAAGGAAAAAGTTTTTTCCTATAGAAAAAGTATAAGATTCTGAGTCCTTTTTTATATAAAAAAGTCTATGATTATGATACTTTTTTTAGTAAAACATCTCAGATTTTGAGACCATATATAAAAAAAGTCATTGATTCTAAAACTTGCTCACTATAGAAAAACACTCAGATTCTGAGACAATTTTCCTATAAAAAAGGTTTTATATTCTGAGACCTTATTCCTATAATAAAAAGTCTTAGATTCTTTTCCCTTAGAAAAAGTATCAGATTCTGCGACCTTCTTCCAATTGAGTAAAATGCAACTTCTGAGACTATTTTTCTTTAAAAAAAAATCAGATTCTGAAACATTTTTTCTTTAAATAAGTCTTAAATTCCGGAATTCTGAGACCTTTTTCCTATGGGAAAAGTCTCAGATACCTTTTTCTTATGGAAAAAGTCTCAGATTATGCGAGCTTTTTTCTAAAAATAAGTTTTGATACCTTTTTCCAGATTTTTCTAAGATTCTGAGAATTTTTTCCTTTAGAAAAAGTCTCAGATTCTGAGACTTTTCGAATTTGGGAATTCTTCTGCAAAAATCCGAAAAAGAAAATGTTTGAGGACCGAGAACTGGTAACGATGACTGTCGTCTAGGTGTAGCGAATTCGACCAAGGATTTTGGTGGAAATCGAACCCACTACCCCAGTTTCATAGGCTAACATGCTACCAAGTAACATACAGGAGCCCCGATTCTAAGTCATTCTGAAAAAATTTCCAAAATAGTTTTACATACGTTGGCCTATCAAAATTTTTAAGATTCTAGATAGTTTTCCTATTTCTATGTAGTAGACAAATATTTTTTATGTAAACCAAATTAAGATCCTGTGACATTTGTCTATACAAAAAGAACATATTCTAAATAAAAATTAGCCAATTATAACAACTTTAATCTCGTATTTCTTATAATTAAACACAAGTCAATCTTGTACCTTAAACCCCTCAATTGATCTTTTTCGAATTTCATGTATAAATGGTGTATATTTGTTTTATATTGCAGTGCAAAAGGCATTTTTTTGAATACTTCAATACTTCTGCCCGACCATGTAAACATAATGTAGGGTATAGATAAAAAAATAAAATTCACTAGTTCTTTTTATGCCTTTTATGCTAAATCTTATAAATATGTTTAAATCTATAAAAAACTTACCAAATATTTGCATTGTCTTGAATTTGAGATGAATATTGAGGCACGGTATTTTTTCCGCTAAAAAAACAATTTTGTTCAATTAAAATACACGCAAATGTACTTTTAACATAGTTAAGACTTACCTTGTCACGTTTTCAGTATCCAAATCCTCTAATAAATTGTTGTTTAATAATTTTTATTTTCAAACAAAATATTTTTGTTTTTATTTTTTGTATAATTTATTTTTTTTGGTATTGACACAAAAATAAATACAGGTTCAAAACCAAACTATTGAAATATTGTTGGCAAATCAAACAAATTTAAAAAGTTTCAAATTAATTTAAAAACTCAAAATCATTTTGGAATTTCATTACCATTTCCATCCGATTCAACAACCATACATTTCAATTTGATAAGGAAATGAAAATTCAAAAAATTTATAATTTCCATTTGATAAAGAAATGGTAATTAAAATTTAATGGAAATTAAAAAATCCCATGTATGACATAGACTGCTATATAAATAGGCAAACCTATGGTAATGAGTTGTGAAAAGTAATCATTTTCAAGAGTGGCGGGTACAGCTTTTGGGTTCGGGGGGAGGGTTTAATTTTTTTTTTACTTCAAAAATAATCATTAAGTCACCTTTTTTGGACGAGCAAAAACATCCCAGCAAAAAATAAACGAAGTGGTTCAAAAAGAATTAGTGGTTTCACTACATACAAAGTAGCGATAGGAAGTACTTTTAAAATCACTTCCAAAACTGCTACAAAATAATAATAAAAACGTCTTTCACCAGTTCTTTGCTTAATGATTTTGAAGTACCTTTTTCATATGTTCTTAGGAATCAAATCATCACAACATATGAACTTCTTTTTCAACTGAAACAATTAGAATGAGAGTGATACACGAAGTATGCAATTTTTTCTACGTCCAGCTTCAAATAGATTTATATTTTGCAAAAATGGTGACAAAATTTGGTAATGGCATTTCATTTCTCTTTATTTAGAGCTTTAAAAAATCGAAAATACGAAAATAGATTATTGATAAATTTTTCAAATTTCATATCTTATATCAAAAAAAGTTGGTCCTAAATTAAATAAATACATTTACGAACTATAGCGGATGTTGCTGCACCACATTATTAAATATTGTTTAAGCTTTTTAGAAAATTGAGGTATAGGCTTGTGGTCAAAACAAACTTGTGAATCAATTCGCCGTGAATTTTCATAGTTTTGTGATCTCTATAATTACTCCTTTTTTTAATTCGAAGTATATACGTTAGATTACACAGGTTGACAAAAGTTGAACTTTTTCAATTTGCCTGACCTTTGACAACTGATTTATATGGACTTTAGTGTGCTGATTCCGAATCTGTTATCCAATTTTTTCCATCAGCTCGCGTTCGTGAGCAAATCCCTGTTAAAGAGTTGAAAGAGTGCGTTTTTTACCAACTTTGCTTGGCTATAATTTCTAAAACTAATTTTAGAGCCTCAGTCTATATTGGATGCGAGGATTCCAAAACTGGTATTAGTTTTTTTCTGACAGCTTTAGTTTTCGAGTTATTAAAAAGGGCATAAATATTCAGACAAAATTAAAGAGGGCATAAATTTAAAAATTTTATTTTAGCGATATCTAAAAAACTAAATATGACTCAACAAAAGTAAGAGCATTTTTGGAATCAGCATATCCAACATACCTAAAATCGTCATTCACTTTTTGGATGTAAGACTAGTGTTGGTAAACATGGACTCACAAACATGCCAAAAGTAGCCTATTTTCAAAGTTTCATTAGGCTATATCTCGAAAACTAGAGCTGATCCAAAAAAACTAAGGCCAGATTTAAAATCAGCGTACCCCAAAACTAGCTATCAGAACTCGGGCAAAAAAAAGTGTTGGCCTGTGTTATCAATGAAATTAATATTTCTATCACGTAAGGTTTTTAAGATATTCTTGTTTAATATTGAAATATTTGGGTCTCCTCTGTAACGTATTCTTAAGTTGCTCAAACACAATAGAATTCGATTTAGTAAAAATAAGGCATCTTTATTCCAAATCTGGCATCAAAATTTTTCTATCGCGTACTGTTTTTGAAATATTGGCGTTTGAAAAACTCAAACTCTACTGTTTCGCACTTATATTCTTTATAAATCAAACTAAAATTTTCAAACGCGAATATCTCAAAAACAGAACATGCTTGAAATTTGTGGATTGCAGTTTTGATGTCCATTTTATATGAAATCAAATCGTGGAAGCAACGTAAGAATACGTAACAGTGGACCCCTAAAAGTGTTTTTTTTTACTTTTTAACAGCGAATATCTCAAAAACGGTATGTGCTAGAAAAATTTGGACGGTAGATTTGGAAGCAGGAGACCAAAATCTAAAGGGCCAGTTAGAAATTTCACTGGTAGGTTTTTGCTGTCGAACAGTGTTTTTAGTTTAAATATTACAAAAAATACTCTTTCAATCAATCTTACAAAAATAAGTGAAAAAAAACTTCTAATTTAGAAGTTCTAAATCACCAAATAATGGCATAATCACACCCAAAATGCCAAGAAATATGTACTTTTAAAGAAGTGATGAAAAAAGTGCTTCCAAAAGGTCAAGTTATATTAACATCCGGATCACTACTTCAGAAGTTGTGATAAAAACACTAGTGATATATGTTATACTTAAGTGTCAATCTTTCGCCACTGAAAAGTGGCGATAAAAAGAACATACTTTGTGTGTCACGCCCATATTTAATTCATCAATGTTTCAGTTGAAGAAGAAGTACATCTGGTTCATAAGTTGTGGTGAATTTTGTAGTGAATGGTAAGCCCTTTTTTTGCTGGGATGGATACGTTTTTTTTGCAAAAAATGTGATGGAAACCTATAAAATCATAAAATTTATTAGTTTTTTCTGAAGGAGGTTTGTTATTTATGATCATAAGCAGGGGCAGGACCTTCATGCACTATGCTATGTTTTAGGCCTAAAATATGCACTAAAAAGTCTTGAAATATGAACTAAAAATCTTAAAAAATGCACTAAAAATCATAAATATCCACTTTTTATACCCTCCACTTAGTGATAGAGGGTATATATAAGTTTGTCATTCCGTTTGTAACTCATCGAAATATCGGTCTGGGACCCCATAAAGTATATATATTCATGATCCTCGATCGATTTTAAGACATTCTAGTGATGTCCGTCTGTCCGTCTGTCCGTCTGTCCGTCTGTCTGTCTGTCTGTGGAAAATGCTCTCGCGGACAAAATATTGCACAGAGATGACTGAAACTTAACATATATATTGGAAGTTCTCCCGAGAAGTTTGGTATTGTATTTGAGCGATATCGGTTCAGCGGTTCAAAAGTTGTGAACGAAAATGTAAGCACACCTCAAAAATTTCAGTACATTCAACATAACCTAAAAATACAAAATGCTTTAATTCGGCTTCTGGTTGACATATGTTAACAAAATTGAACACCAAATGGTATTTAAACAAGTACGAACATATTTTTTGACAAAAAAGAGAAAAAAATCGCGAATTTTTTTTTACCAAAATTTTTTTTGCGGAATTTTTTTTTTCAATTTTTTTTTTTTTCAAAATTAATTTTAATTAAAGTTGTTTGCAATAATCTTTTTGAAATTGTGGAGAGTATCACTACATTCGGCAAGGCCGAATTTAACTTTTTTACTTGTTTTTTTTACTTTTATTAAAAAAAAACATAAAATTTGAAGTCAGTCTAGCATTTTAAGCTTAGGTATGCATTAGAGTGTCCCTTATTTTGGAAATGTTGGAAATGTTGAGACGGTATCCCTTTATTTTTTTCCATTTGACCAAAAAATAACTCAGGAAAAATTTTACGCCCCTACGACCACGCCTTCCCTACGCGACGGGGCCTTAAAGAGCTGGGCCTTTAAAATCATTTTTCCATACAAACCAAAATTTTATTTTTTTTTATTTTTAATATTTTTGTTAGTAATAATAAAACAACTTAGTTAGCTGATTCACGACAAAAAATTTGATTTTGGTGGGATAAGGCTTTCAGCTCTAAAAATTTTTAAAAAAAAAAAAATTTAGAGTCGTTTGGGTCGTACAGTAAAAATTTTTTAAAAAATATTTTTTTTAGTTTTGACAAGCAACCGTTGTAATGTTGCTTTTAATGATATTAATTCATAAAAAAATATTATTCATATCTGTGACATCTTTATCGTGTTTCGAAAAACATCAAAAATTACCCTTTTTTAGAACACGATAAAGATGTCACAGATAGGAATAATATTTTTTTATGAATACATATTATTAAAAGCAACATTACAACTAAAAACGTTCCTTGTCAAAACTAAAAAAAAAAAAATTTTTTTTTAAAAATTTTTACTGTAGGACCCCAACGCACATTGGAAAATTTTGGTCATTTTCGGATCAAAAATCGGTAACTTTTGAACGGATTAATATTTTTGTATGCCGTTTTTTTTTGTTGAATAGAGATCTTAGACTTTAATTTGTCCTTTAAATCATCAAAATCGACTGACAAGAAATAAAGTTATGAAGGTTTAAAAAAAAAATTCGATATTTTTGTTGAATTTTAGTATAAAAGTCAAATGTTAAAGCAAGTTGAAGAGGTATTTTTTTTATACATATTTTCTAATTATTTTCAATAGAATTTTGCAACAATATATATTATAAAAGATTTTTTATACATTTTTTTCAGAAAAGGCCAACTTTTGGCCCCGTAGATTTTTAAGGGCCAAATGTTGCAATTTTTTAAAAAATACCGGAATTTAATTATAGTTTAATTGGTGTCAAATGTAAAATTTATATTTATAAATTTAAATTTATATTTATTTAATATTGGTTGTAATAAAACAAAAATAGGGAAGTTATAATGAAACAAGTAGAAAAGTTAAATTCGACTTGGCCGAATCTATGAATACCCTCCACAATGCCCTTTTTAAGTGATAGTAAATTTTCTAACGTGAAAAAAAATAACATTTTTGGTTAGAAATATTTTATTTTCTGTAAAAAAATTTTTTTTAATAATTTTTGAAAAAAAAAAAATTACTAATTTTTTTTTGAGTGTAAAATTTTTTTAAGTGTATTTTTTTTTTGTTTTAGTGTAAAAAAAACTTTTTTGTATTAATTTTTGAAAAAAAAAAAATAATTTGCCAATTTTTTTTTTTGAGTGTAAATTTTTTTTTTGAGTGTAAACTTTTTTTTGAGTGTATTTTTTTTTTTTTTTTGTTTTAGTGTAAAAATATTTTTGTGTGACAAAAATACCTTTTAAAATATTTTTCTGACTTACAAATGTTTTTAAAACATGTTTAACGTGTTTTCAACACATGAATTTAAGGTGAAACTAATCTGAAATTTACGGTTTTGCTAATAACTTTTGAACCACTGGACCGATTTGGCTTTAAAACGAACCGGACCAGAGGAACGGTAAATATATATGCTACACTTCAGAACCCTCAGAATTGCCGTTCGAAAGTTACCGTGTGTTTTATCTCGTAAATTCCAGAAAAACCCTTGCCGAAATTCACTCATTTGCTTATAACTTTTGAACCACTGGACCGATTTCGCTGGATTGCAATACCAACCTGACCAGGTAAATGTCCAACATATATGCCAAACTTCAGGAGCCTCCGTAAAGTCTTTCAAAAGTTAGCGTGTTTTCAACAGACAGACAGACAGACAGACGGACGGACGGTCGGACATCGCTAGATCGTCTTAAAATCGATCGAGGATCATGAATATATATACTTTACTTATACCAATATTTCGAGGTGTTACAAACGGAATGACAAACTTATATATACCCTCTATCACTAGAGTGGAGGGTATAAAAATCGTATGTAAGTTGCAAAGGTAAAAAAAAGTGAGTGTTAAATTCGGCTGTGCCGAATCTTTCCACTAGAGATTTATTCACGTGATTGTGAGTGTGAGTGACTCGATTTTTTTGCTGGAGTTTGCGTAATTTATATTCGTTTCATATTTCTGTTCGTCACGAATAAAGCCAACAAATTTAGTAAATTTAGTCCCGAAAAATTCAAAAAAAAAATGCAAATTTGGCTTAGCTTTAAATTTTTCTAATAATTTGGTTAGACTTTTAAAAGTTTAAATTTTTTAACGCTTTCACTACCAATTTTTTTTGGCTAAGAATTTCTTGACCAAAATTTATGAAAATGTAGATCTATGCTAAGTAAAAACTTTTTGTTTATTTTGTTGGTCTACTCCGCCCTCTTTGAAAATTTTTCCAAAGTTCGAATTTTGTATTTTTTGTATTGAAAGCTTCTACAAAATCCGCTTTTAAGAAAGCTTGTACGACTATTATTCGATTTTTAAGAACGTTGTTAGCGTTTATTTTGTTTTGCAATTTTTTTACGTTATTTGAAAAATCTTCATTTTGCCAACAAATATTGCGTGTAAAACATACGGGATTGAATTTTTTTTCCGAACACATCTATCGTAAAGATAACCCTTCAATGATCAATATTGTCCAAACAAAACACAAAAATGTTGTAGGGTTAATTTTTAATGATTTTTTAAAGATGTGTACACTGTAGTGTACAAGGGGAGTGAAAGGGTTAATTTTTTGTGTATAAATTAGAGTTTTGTTAGTATGAGTCAAAGTGAGCGTGAGTGACGCTTGTGTGAGTGCACGTGAGCTGTCTTAAATTTACTCACGTGATTGTAAGTGAGTGTAAGTAGAAAAATATGATATTTAGTGAGTGTGCGTCACTAAAGTCACTACGCGGCCATCTCTACTTTCCACAACCCTCCAAAAAGTGAAAAAAAAAAATAAAATAAAGTTACGTTTTTTTGGGAAGAAAAAAGGGGGGCCGGCGGTGGACACCTACCCCTTTGCGATACATGTCAACAAACTAATTTATTTGGTTTGGATTATATCGTGCCTTCCATAGACAGACGGACGGACATCGTTAGAATGTCTTAAAATTGGCCATGGATCAATATTATATATTTTTTATGAGGTCCCAGACCAATATTTTCTTGCGTTACACGCGGAATGGAAAATTGAGCAGGGCATAATAAGCCAATCAAATATATAATCAAATTTTTATTTATTTTTAATTTCTGAGTTCGTCAACATTTTTGGATGCCATTTGTTTAAAGGCACGAAAAGGCAGCTAGTTTTAGATAAATCTTTTAGATAATAAGTTAAACTTTAATTCTATGTTAAAACTAGATCTGCGGAAAACGGCGCTAACAGTTAAAATCCCAGTCAAAGTTGCGTAGGTTAGCAAAAAAATATTATATATTTTAAATGAATAAATTTCAAATTTGTTAACAATATATATAGAGCTCATAACAAAAATAGAATCTGGACAAGATATCCTTTCCAACAAGGTATTACAATACTAAAAATAATAATTATAAATATTAAAAATACACACTTGAATATGGTATTATTTTATTTCCCCCAAATCTTTAAAGTCGAAAGTTGTGTGTTCTGTCGCCATTTTCTGTTTGTTTTATGGTTAATTTCAAAGATTTTCAAAAAAAAATTATGAGATGCATTCACCTCATATTGTCCACTGTGCATTGGACCGGTAGAAGCTGATTAAATAAAAGAAATTTACAAAAATTAAAAAAAATTGTATGGGGACTGCCATAAGAGTTAAAGGTAGAGGGTAGGTGTGTTCAGAGAAAATGTTTGGACTAAAAAAATATTGTGGGATGATCATACATTTGATTGCTCTTAGGCAAGTTAGAGCGGTTGGAGAAATTTTAAAAAATGTCATCTTGTGTGGGAACCCCCTTAGAAATTGGAGATAGGGTATTAGTTTGTTCCAAAGAAATATTAAGACGTAAAAATTAATTTGGGTCGATCTTATAAATGACTTTAAAATTGGAAAATTACAATAAAATTTTTTCAAAAAATTAAAAAAAAATAGTAATAATCGTTATCCCATGAACCTACTGGGCAAAAAAATTTGTAGAATCGATAGAAGTTTTACACAAAAAAATTTCAAAAAAAATCATGATTTGAAGATGTTTGTACTCATCTTCAAAAATAAGATTTAAATTTTAAAACTTAAAAATTGCATACTATGGCACTGTTAAGAATTGTTTTGATTTTTTTTTTAAAGTTCGTAAAAAAACAAAAATTTTGAAAAAAAAATTGGTATTTGGACCATTATTGAAGAAGTTATGAGTAAAAGAAATATGAGTAAAGGAAAAAACTACCAATTTTTACAAATTCGATATATTTTGAACGGGTCATCAAAAAATTGGAAAATTTATCACGAAGGAGTTGTGTCCGATCTGACATGGAATGCCCCACTTATACGTATAGGTAACGAAAAAATAATTTTGAAAAAAAATTTAAAAAATAAAAAAATATTTAATTTAATTTTATTTTTAAACAAAATAATTGTCAGTTAGCAAAAAAGTAAAAATCTAGTTCTTAAAATTTTTATTATATTATAATTATTCGCCTTTCAACTTTGTTCGAATAATTCAAATAATTGTTTTTCTTCGTTTGATCAAACGATTAAATATAAAAAATTATTCGATTAATCGATCAGAATAACGAATAAAAAAAGCTGTTATTAAAAAATATTTTTATTAAATTTTAAGTTTTTTAAGTTAGGGAGTCGGTGGGGGACGTTGGAGGACACCTTTTCCCTCTTCACATAAATGTTTACAAATTCATTTATCACGATATTTACGTCTAAAAAACACACTTCTGTCATTATTTTGTATTATTTTCTATAGACACACCCTTAAAAGTGGGCGGGCCGAAAAATAACACTTCCTAATCATCTTGGTCAAATGTAGGTCAGTGAACTTCATATGGCATAAAAATATTTAATTTGTCGAACAAATATGGAAAAAATATATAAAATAATTTTGTTTTTTTGGAAGTGCTTTGGTTTTTTAAGGGGGTACATATTCCCCCCTTCGTCGTATGATCATAAGATATAATCGTGCCTAACTTCAGGAGCATATTTTATTTTAAACTTTATCGTGCCCTCCACAGACGAACGGACAGACGGACATCGCTTGAATGTCTTAGAATCGATCACTGATCAATATTATATATATTTTATGGGGTCCTAGCCGATATTTCGATACTGTATTTGGAGGATAAAAAAAATAATTGCTCGATTAATTGACGTAAATTAATCGATTTATTCGTTATTCGAAAATCGTCAGTTTGGTTTTGTTTGATCGATTAATCGAGTTATTCTTAATCGGTTGACAACTCTAATAATTACTTAGGTAAGCCATTATTAGTAAGTAATTATTTAACATTTCAAAATAATGCTACAGGTAAATTTTTATCATTACTAAGTAATGCGAATGGTAATGATGTGTCATTACCAAGTTTTGGCTGGGTATGAAAAATTTGTCACTTTCTAACCGATTTAGAATTTAAAATATCTGACATGTCAGCATACTATCTGTTCAGATTTAATTTGCAACATCAGTTTTGTCTTTATAAGAAACCATTGTTATAAATTATGTTAATCATTTAAATTTTCAACAGATTTTGATTAAAATTTCTTTTTTGTGCTTAAAGCCATAAAAAAGAAAAAATGTGTAAGTGACTATGAACCTTAAGATAACCCCTATAAATTATATAAAAAAGTATAGAAAATAAAGAAAAAAATATAAGTCTTCAATACAATTCAATGGCCAGTTGATTTTTATGGATCCCTAGATATGCTCAAACCCAAAATTACAAAATAAGCACATATGCTAACATACACTCCAAAATTTGTGGTCAGATTCTAAATGAAATGTTTTTAAATTAACAGAATTGGCTTAAGCTTTTTTTGAATTTGGGGGAATCATACATTTCTTTTATTCTTTTTCACTCAGAAATATTTTTGCACTTAAAAAATTAACACTCAAACAAAATTTTACACTAAAAAAAAACACTGTATTTTTTTCTTTTTTTTACAAAAATATTTTTTTTTAATTTTTTTTTTACTTTCAAAAAATCACTATGCTTTTAAAAGGGTATTCGTAGATTCGGCCAAGTCGAATTTAACTTGTCTACTTGGTTTAACTGACTTCGTTTTCTGACTTTCATTTCAAGCATGATACTGTTTCTAAAACAGTTATATTGGAAATCAAGAAATCATTCAAAGTTTTAGTAATTTTTATCAACTAACAGAATTCTCTGAGCGTGCTTGTCAATAACACGTTTTTGGTTTCTAAACACAGATATAAATATTGAATCGTAAAAAAAAAAGAAAAACAGCCTGCCCACACACATTTGAAGAACTTTAAACCAGATGTTGTCTTAACAATTTGTACAAAAACATAAAGAACAATTCAAAAATTTATCGTAAAAACTAAAAAAAAAAAAAAATATTTATGGTAAATAAAAGACTTTAATAAAGATTTTAAATGAGGGATAAACAAAACAAAAATTGTTTACAGATTTATGGTGTAAGTTTATCTGAGGATATAAATTTATGAGGACAAAACTTAACAAACACATAAATAAAAATAAATTTAAAGAATGAAAAGAAAAAGGTTTTATTTTAGGAAAAAAAAAAATGGAAACTTTCAACACGTTTTATGATCTCATGTTTTGATTAGGTACATCAAAAGAATGAGTTAGTTTTAAGAGATAAGTTAAGGACATTTCTTTGTACTAATAATAAGAAATGTTGTTTAGTATGAGGAGGATAATAAAGAAGTCAATTATTTTGTAGTTTGCTTTTAGAAAAATGTGGTTGAAAGAAGAATATATGTATTTTTTGTATACAGTTATAAAATAGGAGATTTGTTGAATTGACAAATAAATTTGTTAAGGGGGTTTTAAAGAAAAAAAAAAAAAAACAGTCTTAACGTGAGCAAATTTTAAACAGCTAAAAAAATTGGAATACGCAATATTTTTTTATTCGGTTTGTTTTTATTTGAAAGTTGAATTATTGTAATATTTTAAAAATTGTAAAGTACAAAATGTGGTAAAGAAGATTTGCCAGGGTTCTCAATTAATTGTAGAATTCTTTTTTTTAACACAAATTCGGCTGCAGTTGTACAGCAAATACTTCTGAACCGATTTTTATATATTTTTATTTTGATTTGTAGATTATTAAAGTCTCTAGTACTTATCGTGGCCGTTTTTTAAAAAATTTTGGTTTTTGTTGGAATTAAGCAAATATAAACTTGAAAAATTAAAAAAATTACTTTTCTTCTTTCATAAAAAACGTAATTATAGCACTGTTTTCGCATAACCGTATATACGCTTACACATACAAATTTTAAATTATCCACGCTTATTTTTAGCGTGTATAATTATCGGCGTTAATTTTTAGCTTCGATAAAAAGTGAAGCCAAGTTCACATTTTTAATGAATTACCATAGACACAACCCCTTTCTTCTTGTTATAGCAAAGATATAAACCTTTTTTTTCTTGTTAGCCTTAATAATTTTTTTTTTTTAATTGACACACAACCACAGTGATGCCAAGTACATTTTGTTAAACGTGGATGCGTTTTCGGTTGAACGGTTAATGTTAACATATATACGGTTATGCGAAAACAGGGCTTATGTCAAAATTTCAACAAGTAGAAAAGTTAAATTCGACTTGGCCGAATCTATGAATACCCTCCACAATTTGAGTTAAAACACCTCAACTCAACCGAAAAAAGTAGCATTTTTGAGCTTACCCCTTTCGAATTTGATGAAACTTGGAATATAGTTGGGCCCTTACAAAAAAAATCATTTTTGACTTCTGGTACTTCTTCCCGAGATATGGGGTCTTGAAAATTGGAAAAATCGTATATATTTGATAAAAGTGTTCTGAGATAAATAAAGATAACTCAAAAAGTAATAAAATAAAAAGTAATACAGGTCACAGTCAGGTTGAAAAAAATAGGTAATGAGACAGACTTTAAAATGTCATTGGTTTTAACCTTAATTTTTGGACAGCTATGTCTCAAAAACCGGTATTTTTAAGATTTTGAAAAAAAAAATGGATGTTATTAAGGGTCACCTATTCTACTTAAGTTTAAATTTTCTGGATGGAGACTTCATTGGAATTTTTAATATTAATAGAAACTAGAGTTTGCAAATAATCGAGATATTTCATAATCGCGATTACGATTAAAAAAATTGCCGTTAATCGCGATTACGATTAATCGAATTTTTTAAATAATTTTAAATAATCTTTAAAAAAATCTTTTGAAATTTATATTTTTAAGAACAAAAACTATTATTTTTAAGAAATAGTAGTAAAATTAAAAGCTTTAAAACTTTTACAGAAAAAATTATTCGAGATTTTGGCACCACAGTCTCTTTTTTTAGTATATCATTGCGCTCGAGCGCTCTTGAGAATTTTTTGTTAAAATTTTTTAAAACTTATAATAAAAATTCTTTGTTGATAAAATTTCACACATACTTTAATTTTTGACATCTTCAACACTTTTTTAATGATCAAAAAAAATTTTGGAGGAAAATACTAGATTTTCTTACATCTTTATTGCGCTTAAATAACATCTATAAAGAGTGCTTTAATCAGCGCTGAAAAGATACATGGTTTTACTGGGTCTTAATATCTTTTAATCTTTGCTATTAAAGAGTACTCTAAACTGTGAATGATTTGGATTCGGTGTTTGGATCATGATTCCTTTCCAAAAGCTGCTTCCTGTTTACCAAAATTTCTGCGGGGTCGTGTCAGAATACCTGCCGATGGCAAGTTATCTGTTGTAAGGAAATTTATTTAAAAAATTTACAAGGCATCATTAGTCAATCAGCGGTCAAAGTATGAAAAAATTAAGTTTTTTGACAAAATTTCATGTCTAAATTTTTTGACCAAAGCCTTTTGAGTATATTTTAAAAACCAAATTCTTTAAAATTTACTCAGATCAGAATTTAACTTTTACTATAAATTTGAATGCCTTTTACGAGAAAAGGAAAGAAAAATTGCAAACAATTTAAATGAATCATAGGCCAACGTATAAAAACTTTCCAGTCTAGTTAACATTCCAGAATCAATGATTTTGTTTGAAATTGTCTCGAAAAGAATCGTTTTTACACTAATTTAGTTTTTTTAAAAATAATTTTAGTTTCTATTTAAAATGGGTTTCAAAAAATTTTGGAACTGATTTAAATTCGTTATAAAAACAGTGCACCGAAAAAATTTCCCAGTTATATAGTTACGAAAATTCCCAGTTAATTGGAAATAAATTTAAAATAACTGGGTTAATTATAAATAACTATGAGTTTCGTTAATTTAAACCGAAATTCTCAGTTACCCTGTAAACAAAATTTTTATTTAATTGTCAAAAAATTAAATTAAATAAACAAAAAAAAAACGCAAATCTAATATTGATCCATGGAAAGTTTTTAAATAAATATTTAAATGTTTCTTTTGCTCAAAACTAATATAAAAATATATTTTCAGGTCTATAAGGAAGAAGTAACTATTTGAAAAAAGGGAACTCATATGAAGAAAGGACAACTGAAAGAAGACATGTGTTGGCTAGCTGAATCTACATACATACATATACTGTTAAAAATGAATTTAATGTAATTATAGCATCATTTTTTATTTTGAACTAAATAACGAGTGCTAAATTGTAAAAAAGATCTTTTACTTCAAATAATTATAAAAAAGAAGTTTCCATTAGCAGTTTTTATCAGTTATTTCCTACTATTTTTCGAAATAGTCTCAGTTTTAATTATAAAGTTGCCAGTAACTGCCTGTTCAGTTGAATTAAAATTTCGATAGAAAGTTAGTTATAAATAACTGAATCAAAACAACTGGGGCTCAGTTAGGGGTATTTTAACTGGGACTAAGTTGAAAAATTAGTAGCCAGTAACTGGGAAATTTTTTGGGTGTGTATTTTATAGAAAATTTTTAATCGTAATCGCATGATTTTTTTGTCGATTACGATTACGATTAATGGGCGCGATTAATCGCGATTACGATTACGATTTTAATCGTTTTGCAAACTCTAATAGAAACATAGTGACAGGAAAGAAAAAGCGGTGTATGTTCCCTTAGAAAAAAAAATATTTTTTTTTGTCTTTGAGATTCTGGTACCAAAGTTCACTTTTCTGAATGTTTTTGACGTGCTGAGTCCATATATGACCTTTGAACTGGACTATAGCTGTGAAAATTGCTAAAATGCCATTGCTGTGTTTTTCTGAACATTTAGGTGCATATATCTTGAAAAGTAATAGCGATAGGCCAGTTCAAAGATCATATTTGGACTCAACACGTCAAAAACATTCAGAAAAGTGAACTTTGGTACCAGAATCTCAAAGACAAAAAAAAATATTTTTTTTTCTAAGGGAACATACACCGCTTTTTCTTTCCTGTCACTATGTTTCTATTAATAAAAAAGTAACCTAAGTAGAATAGGTGACCCTTAATAAGGTATATTTTTTCCAAAATTTTAAAAATATCGTTTTATGAGATATAGCTCCCAAACATTAAGGTTAAACCCAATGACCTTGGACCTTTTTCAAAAAAAATCTTGGGTAATGCCATTTTTAAGGCTCTCTCATTACCTTTTATTTGAAACCTGAATGAGACCTATTTTAGTAATACTTTCCGAGATATCTTTATTTATGTCAGAACACTTTTGTCAAATATATACGATTTTGTTAATTTTCAAGACTGCATATCTCGAATACTGGAATGACCAAAAGCCGAAAAAATTGGAAAAATCTCTTTTTTGTTAAAGTAAACCCCAGTTCATTAAATTTGGAGGGGGTGCGGTCAACTCGTTGGTTGAATTGAGGTGTTTTAGCTCATGTCCTTTTCAAGTGATAGTACATTTTCTAACGTGAAAAACACGTTATTTTTTTTGATTAGAAATATTTTATTTTGTGTAAAAAAAACTTTTTTTTAACTAATTTAAAAAAAAAAAAAATTTAATAATTTTTTTTTTTTGTGTAAAATTTTTTTTGGGTGTAAAATTTTTTTCGAGTGTATTGTTTTTGTGTAAAAATATTTTTGAGTGACTAAAATACGTTGTAAAATATCTTTGTGACTTACCAATGTTTTTAAGACAGGTTAACGGGTTTTCAACACGGTCATTTGAGGTGAAGCTAATCTGAAATTCACGGTTTTGCTTATAACTTTTGAACCACAGGACCGATTTGGCTGAAATTCAATACGAACTAGGCCAGAGGAACGACAAATATATATGCCAAGCTTCAGCATCCTCAGAATTGCCTCTATCACTACAGGGTAAGGTATAAAAAATGGCCACAATAAGACGAGAATTTAATAATTATTACAGAGATTTAGTCCCACGACATATTGCATTTATTTTCCATGTAAAACCTTATCCTAAATCCGAAAATCCAATCCAAAAATTTCAAATTCAACTCTACTCCGATTGGGAATTTAAAGACGAAAATCGAATATGTATTAATATTTTAGTTTGATCATTAACGATTTGTTATTAAAATCCATTTGCTACTTGTAGTGTTGGGTTTTTGTTTTTGCTAAATAACAAATGCCAACAAAATTTGAAAAAGGTCGAAACCCCGGGACTAGAATATACTTTTCTAAGGGTTTGGGCTGCACTGAATCCGAATCTGTACTCAGAATTTCTGCATTACATCAGGTTTTCGATATTCGAGACTTCTTAACTTCACGAGTTCACCTTTATTAATAAATCCTGATATATAGTTTGAAAGTCCTACTTCATACCCTTAAAATAAATGTTTATTTAACCTTTGTTATATCTTATTTCTTCTCTGAGGTATCTTCACCCTTTCAGGGTTAAAATTCCCCACCGGGAAATTTATCCAATAACTTGGAAGAAACCTAGCGACCAGATGGAGGAACTAACATGTAATCTGACTTCAGATTCTTAATCAGCAACCTCGAATTAACTATCAGTCAAATTTTCAAATGTTTTTCTCAACAAATTCTAAATAATGTCTGAAAGGGTTAAGATATCTCAGAGGTGAAACAAGATATTATAAAGGTTAAACATTAATTTTTAAGGGATTTTGTAGGACTTTTAGGTTTTATAAACAAAGGTAAATTCTCGTTATAACGTCTCGAATATGGCGAAACACGGGTTTTTTTCAACTTCAAGCTAAGATATCTCCACCAGCGACGTATCCAGAATTTTGAAAAGGAGGGGGCACAACCCCCCAACATTTTTTGTCATCGCCAATTCATTTTTAACTAGCACCCCCGCCCCCTCACGATTTTATCTTTATTTTTATAAAAAAAAAATTTTGGAATACCGATTTTGAATCTACGAATTTTCATTTCAAAAACTAAATTTTTTATGAAAATAATGTCTGACAAATTCTCAGATTCAGAGATTTTTTTTAAGAAACGGTTCTTAAAAACAATATGTAACCTAAAAGTGTCACCATCAGAAGGTTACATTGGAATTGGTATTTGCGATTAATATCAAATCATCGATTAAGCACTTTTTGCAAAAATCCACTGAATTGCAAAAAATGAGAATATGTTTTCCAAAATCAAAATATATGAACTAAATAGAATATAACCTCCTTATTCCAAATCATCTTAACAAACTTTTTAAGCGTATAACATTTTTCCGATGTTCGCGTTCGATATATCGAATCTTTTTGTGGATTTACGCTACGTATTCGTAAGTTAGCGCGTTCCATTTTCAAAACATTTAACTTTAAAGATTAAAAAAAAATATATTTTTGTTGCTTCACGTAAGAGTTATAAGTGGAGCCATATGAAAAAATTTATTAGAATCTAAAAATGTTTCTATAAAAAAACTTTCAGAATCTGAGAATTTCGTATAGAAATAATATCTTAGATATAGAAAAAGTGTCTTAGATTCTTATAGTTTGAGCATTTTATATAGAAATTTTTTTTCATGATCCTGATACATAATTTTTATAAGATAAAACCAATATTATGTGTCTTTAAACATATTTTACTGATATTTAGATAGAAATGACATTTTTTTATTTTTTTATAAAATGTTAAAAATTTTTCAAATCGAAAAGAAGGGGGGCACGTGCCTCCTGTGCCCACCCCCTGTATACGTCCATGATCTTGACAACCTGCTGTGATAGGCAAATTCTGAGACCAGATTCGGATTCAGCGCAACTCAAACCCTCAGAAAAGTTACCTCTGGTTAATGGGTTAAAAATTTGTTGACCTGTGTAATCTTGACACTGGAATTTGACAAATTCCGAAACACGTGTCGATTAAGTCTTGCAAAAAATTACCAACACAAATAAATTTAAAACAGAAAAATAATTTTCTTGAAAATATCATAGTTTTAATTAGTAAAGAAAAAAATGACCTCGAGCTAGAATAAACCTACTAAAATATATATTGTAATTAAATATGATCGTTTTTGCTTATGGGAATGCCCCATGTCAAATGGGATACTTTGAACTTTTTTTTAGATTTTTCAAATTTGTTTACAGTTTTTAGTACTCTTTGAAGACTCCTTTTTTTTCAGATTTTTTTGATAGCCCGTTTAAAAGATATCGAATTTTCAAAAACTGGAAGTTTGCTTATTAACTCAAACTACTTTTACTCATAAGTTCTTAAAAAATGATCCAAATTCCATTTGTTTTTTAAATTTTATAAAAATGTAATTTTGATTTTGTCTTTTGAAGAAATAATTCTATAATTGAGTGGCAACGCTGGTATTGCTTGTTGACCAAATTTTGTGTTATAAAATTTTAAACATATTACAATAACTTATCTTTCAACTAAAAAAACAGAATTAAAAAATATTGCGTTGTTATTTTTTTTATACACCGAAAAAAATGCATTCCTTATATAAACGAAATGTTTCGTACATTGTACGAAAAGTTTTACTTTTTGCTTACGAAATTATTTCGTAACAATTATAAATAAGTTTTTAGTTTAGTTAACTAAAAAGTTTACTATATTCTATGAAACATTTTTTTGTTTTTACGAAACAATTTTCTGTATTACACCGTCTGACACACTTTTGTACACATGGACTAGACCAACAAATTATGAAAGTTCGGCCAAAAATAAAATGCACGTTTCTCCCAGTTTTTTTAGATCAAGTTGCGTTTTCGCGAAAAATGACAATAAAAAAAGTTGTGTTTTTCCAAAGAAGTGTGAAATAAGTCGAGAAATGTATTAAATCTAATACATTAGATTAATCTACTAGTGAGCTAAATAATTTTTGAACATGTCTGTAGTGAAATTTAGAGACGGTTCTTTTCACAGAACATATTAACCCTCTATCTCCCATTTTTAAGGGTAATTTTTGTCCTCATTTGTAATGCTCTCCTAGAAAACCATTAAATCGTGCATTTAAAGGGTTAAAATGTTCTACAAAAATGTTTTGCATCCAATTTCACTAGGAGTTTTCAAAGGCCAATAATTTGGGCGATGCTAGCAAAATCCTTAAAAAAGTAAAATAGTAAAGCATCTTTGGTTAAACACAATTTAATAAAATAAAATACTTTACAATTTTACTTGTTTAATCATTTTACTAACATCCCACGAACTTTTAATCTTTGACAGCGCCTAGTAAAATTAGATGCAAATCAATCTTGTGTAACTTTTTAACCCTTTAAACGCATGATTAATGATTTTCTAGGAGGGTATTTGAAATAAGAACAAAAATTACCCCTAAAAATGTTAGAAAGAGGGTTAATATGTTTCAAGAAAAAGGACCGCCATTAAATTTTACTAAAGACATTTATTAACACTTTTTTTCTCAGTAGTATATTTACTATTTTTTTCGATTTAATTCATACTTTTTTTGTGAAACACAATTTAACATCATATTTTGTTGGCATTTTTCGCGAAAAACTCGAATTGATTTAAAAAACCTGAGAGATACGGGAATGTTATTTTTCTTCCCACTTTCTGACTAAAGTAAATTTTTTCTATAGTGCATTTTTTTTTTTTTTTTGCATTTTTCGCGATAACGCGAATTGATCTGGAAAAAGTGGGAGACACGGGTATTTTATTTTCGGCCATACTATCAGAACTTTTCGGTCTGGTTCATGTGTACATCCAAAATTTGAAATTTGTCGGATGGTGTTTTCAAAATAAATTTGTAAATAACAAAAATAAATGCGTAAAAAATTTTTACTAAAAATAGATATATTTTTTACGAAAGTTAGAAAAATATGTATTTTTGTAAATTTACAAAAAGTTTTTTTTTTTAATTTTTTTGGCATTTAATTTTTTTTTATTTTTTTTTTTAATTTTTGAATTTAAAAATATTAGAAATGCTTTTGACAAAAATAAATCTTACAGCCCACAGAGGGCCAGCATGATCCAATTCCGGCCAAAAGTCTTTATCGTTGTTGGATCCGTCTGAAAATGTGCTACTAGAGGAATTCGAGGTCGCTGATTTCAAAATTTAGCTAAAAACCAAAAAAATCAAAATGGCGGATCCAATATGGCGGACAATTTTTTTTTTAAATTGTCCGATTAAACTCAAATTTTGTTTTATGCGGGTCTTGGAGTTACTGAATTAGAATTTTTACTCCAAATTTTGAAAATCAAAATGGCGGACTAAATATGCTACTTAAAGTTTAAAGAATGATCCAACTCCATCCAAAAGTCTTTATCGTTGTTGGATCTGAAATGTGTTTCTAGAGTATTTCGGGGTTGCTGATTTCAAAATTTAACTAAAAACTAAAAAAATCAAAATGGCGCATCCAATATGGCGGACAAATTTTTGTAATAATTGTCCGATTTAACTCAAATTTTGTTTTAAGGGGGTCTTGGAGTTACTGAATCAGAATTACTGGCGTGAGTTTTGAAAAACAAAATGGCGGACTAAAGATGCTTAGTAAAGTTTGTTGTAAGTAATTAAAAAACAGTTATATACCTTTTCTTTGTTGAAGGTAGCTGAAAGTGTGGCCTAGTAAATTTCCGGGTCTGTTATCTTAAAATCGAACTGATAAAATTCAATATGGCGGAAACAATATGGCGGCTAGATTTTTTAGCTTTGTCTGATCTAACTAAAAATCAGTTTTAAGAGTATTAATAGTGTCTGAAGTTGAATCTACGCCCATAATTTTTACATATATATTTTTTTTTAATTTTTGATATAAATATGGAAATGGTGTAAATGACTTAGTTTTAGAAAAGCTTTTGGAAATGGTGACGACAAATTATTCACTTTTTTTCTTTATTTTGAAAATTCAATAAAAAAATTTTGAATTTAATTGGAAATGGTGTAACTGATGATTTCCATAATTCTACAAAAAAACTAGAAATGTATATAATTTTTTCTTCCTACACTTAAGGCACTCTCTGATGATAATAAAACTAATTAAGCCGTAAAACATTATTTTGGGTTAAATAATTTTTTTTAAAAACAAATCTCGGACTACTGCATATATAGCTGTAATTTCGCCATTTATCATTTCGAGCAAGTTTGGGCAACTTTTTTCGAAAGACATGGATCCATTCTATATAAAAAAAAATATAGACCGATTGTATCGAACTGAGGATCGCTGAGGATTTTTTCGGCGCGAGGTAAATAGCTAAAAATTATAACTTTTTTCCCAAAAAGCGCGAATTGCTGCCAGGTAGATGAGTTATATTTGTCCACGTTATTTTCGTTACAAAGGCTTATATATAAGGTGGAACCACGCAAACAAAAAGTTAAACATTAGCAATAGAAGTTTGGAAAAAAAATTAAAAAAGTATCTCAACTTTTAAAAATTTTTTACCATCTTTTTTAACTTTGAAGACCTGTCAAAGGAAAGTGTGTAATTGGATCATAAAGATAAGTTCAGAAAACCTGCTTCTATATATGCCCAACAAACTGGTAAAACTTTTTTTTTAAGATTTTAAAAATAAGGACTTTTGGCCGGAAATCGATCTGTCTGGCCCTCTGTGCAGCCTTACCATAGAAAAATAAAATATATTTAAAATCAGCTTTTAATTTTATTTCCATACAAATTCCGCTTTACCACAAGAAAATAAAATAAATTTAAAATGAGCTTTTAATTTTATTTCCATACAAATTCAGCTTTATCACAAGAAAATAAAATAAATATAAAATGAGCTTTTAATTTTATTTCCATACAAATTGTTTTTGTTTTTAAAATCGACTTTCAAAAAATGTATTGAAAATTTGAAATTTAAAATAAAACTTTTGTTAAAATAGACTTTTTGTTTTCTTGTGGTAAGGGCCATTGTTTTTGTTTTTAAAATCGACTTTCAAAAAATGTATTGAAAATTTTAAATTTAAAATAAAACTTTTGTTAAAATAGACTTTTTGTTTTCTTGTGGTAAGGGCCATTGTTTTTGTTTTTAAAATCGACTTTCAAAAATGTATTGAAAATTTGAAATTCAAAATAAAATTTTGTTAAAATATACTTTTCGTTTTTTTGTGGTAAGGGCCTTAAAATAATAAAATTTTCGAAATTCCGAAAAAACCTTAAACATTTTGTAAGTGTCAAAGTTTGTGATAGGTCATTTGGGTCCTTATGATAAGTCACTTCACCCATCAAGGACGGTAATTTTTTCTGCAGGGAAACTAATCATGGCACTCATTTACATGATTACGAAGTATTTTCGTAAATTTCATAATTCGTAGTTCATAGTCCGTTCTAATTTGTTTTTCTTAATAAAAAGAAAATTTTCATATATTTTACGTAACAAGTGAGTACGGAATTTTATTTCTTTAAAATTTAAAAGCAGGGTTGGCATTTAAAGCAGGGTTGGCAACCGATACCCACCTAGAATAACGGTATTTGGCTATTGTACCGCAACCAATAAAGATATGGACATTTTCAAAAGCGATTATGAAATCTGATGAAATTTCTAGTATTTTAAATGTGTCACTTCGTGTTTCTACCGGTTCGATTTCGAAATATAGGTCAATACCTTTATAATTCCGTTTGAAACGGTTTTATAACGGTATTGGCCTATATAACTAAAACGAACCGGTAGAAACACGAAGTGACACATTTAAAATACTAGAAATTTCATCAGCTTTCACAATCGTTTTTGAAAATATCCATATCTTTATTGATTGTGGTACAATAGCCAAATACCGTTATTCAAGGAGGGTATCGGTTGCCAACCCTGCTTTAAATGTTTGCATGGATTTTTTAAAAATTGCGCACATTAAGGCAGTTTTTTTCGTTTAAACTCACCTTATTAGTTTTTTTTTTTCAGTGTATAATTTCGCGTTGTAACTATTTGGTGGTTTTTTAGACCTTTTTTAACAACACGTGACGGTTTTTTTAAACAACAAATTTTGTTGGTAACAATGTTTTTTTTTTTAATAATAGCACACCTTTTAAAAACACTTCAATCTTCTTCTCACATTTGCCCTCATTTCTTAAATTAAAAAATAAAATTATTTAAAATAAGCACGTGTTTGATGTATGAGAAAATCATGTGTCAAAAAATCAAATGAATGCGTGAGTGAGTGAATGAATGAGTATTTTACTTAACATTATGAATTTTTAATCAAAAGAACAACAACGAGAAAATTTAATACACGTGTTTTAATTCAAGTACATGTTGGTGTTAGTAAATATTTAAAGTAAATTACGTTTTTGAAGACACCTTTAAACATCTCAGCCTGATAGTCTGTCGTAGGAAACCGAATGTTATTAAAGTGAGTGTAAATGGGAAAAACTAGATAAAAATGTCTCGGTTGTTTTTTTTTTTGAAAACATCATTATTTTCTACTTTTTTTCCATGTCATTCATTATAATTGCATTTGTGTGTGTATGTATTTATGATGATGAATGTATTAACACTTTATAAGCATAAAGAAAATAATAACCGCAACAGACATTCTCCTACACAAAAACATACCAACACTCGAAATAAAAACTCTGAAAAACTTCTTTCTATTTAATCATCAAATTGTAAGCAGTTTTTTTTGCCGAAATGTATGGCATGTACCATACAAAAATAAAAAAGTCTATTTTAACAAAAGTTTTATTTTAAATTTCAAAAACAAAAACAGTTTGTATGGAAATAGAATTTAAAGTCGATTTTAAAGTAACTTTATTTATCTGTGGTAAGGCAGAATATTTTAAAAACATTTTCTGGCATTTAGGTTTAGAAAACAGTGAAAATTGCTCGTTTTTTTTTTACTAATAGAAATTGCTGAGTTTTAAATTTTATTTAAAATATATTTAACAGAAATATTCTGTTATTATTTTTAAAGTAAAATCAGGTGATTTTTCTACTGATTGGACATAGGTTTTATTTTGAGTGTAGACATTATAAAACACACACATTTTTGTCATTAGGATAAATTGTTAAAACAAAAAATATACATATAAAACAAGAAAAACAAAAAATGTCAGGTTGATTAGAATTGTGGTTAAAATCAGGTAACACAAACCTTGTTTACATAAGTAAAAATATTTTAAAAAGTGGAAGTCTTAAGTGCGGCTGTACCGAATCTTTCATACCCTCCAAAATATACAATTTTATAATTATTTAAATATTTTTTTATATATAGGGTGTTTTTTTTAGAGGTTCACAACTTTGAATTGGTAATACTGCCTTATTTGACAACCGATCTAACTGCTGATAGTTGTGTTTTGTTAAGTATGATTTGACATTTTATCATGCAAAGACTTACATCAACGCAACGCTTCCAAATTGTAGAAATTTTTTATCAAAAAAATGGTTCTTTTCGTCGAACTTAAATTTTATTCAAAGATCCTATTAATTGGTTACCAATATCGTTTAATTAACCCCATTGGATTATTAAACACCTGGAAATAAACCTTCGACGAGTTATTCGTGAAATTCGAAAAACGGCCGCAAATTCTGTGAACATTGTTTGAAAATGGAGGTTCAGATTACTCCATGTACGAGCGATTTTTGGTATCGATATGGCTCCAAATCATTTTTAAACATTATTGTCATAAAATTGTCTATCCAATAAAGTCAGTTTGATTGATATTAAAAATATTTTTCCTTACTTTATTTTAATTTAAATTTCGGTAACAGTAAAAAAACACCCTATACATGCCCACAAAAAAGACTGATAAAAAAAAAAAAAAACAATTTATAAGAAAAAAAAAATAAGATTCTGAGATATTTTTCTTATAGATTAATACACATTTTCAAATTTATAATGTTTCAGATTCTGAGACATTTTTCTTATAGAAAAAGTCACAGATCTTATGACATTCTTCCTACAGAAAAAATCTCAGATTTTGATTTTTTTCTTTTTTTTTAAATGACAAAAAAAAGAGTTTTTTACTCACAATAAAATATTTCTATCAAAATTGTTTATTTTATTTACGTTAAAAATGTACTATCCTTTAAAAAAGGCATTGTAGAGGGTATTCATAGATTCGGCAAAGTCGAATTTAACTTTAACTACTTGTTCCTTTTGAAAAAGTCTTAGATTCTGAGACATTTTGTCTAAACAAAAATTCTCAGATAAATTATAGAAAAAGTCTCAGATTCTGATACATTTTCTCCCATAGAAAAAACCTCAGATGGGACATTTTTCCTATTGGAAAAGTCAGATTCTGAGACCTTTTTCCGAACGTGGGTATTCAAAACTAAAAATTTAACCATCGAACTAATATTTTAGTCCAAAAGGAACTAGTACAGGAATTGGTAACCAATACTAACATTTTTTACTAATATTATTCAAAACCAGTAAAAAATTGTTTTAGTACTTTAAAGATACTAAAAACTACTGTACTACTGGTAATTAGTAACTTTTTAAAAGATTTAGGTACAAAATCACTTACTAAAACTTTTACTGTAGAATTACATTGAGTGTAGAGAAAGTCTCAGATTCTGACACAATTAAAAAAAAATTGCGGTTTTTTCCTTCGTTCAAGAAATTTTTTAAATAAAATCTCAAAATTTATTTCCCTTGTTCTTTGCATACCCACCAAAAATAAATCAAGATTTTTGCGACACAGCATCTTTTTATAGCATACCGAAGCGTATCCAAACAGCGCTCTTGAGGATGCAGCAAAAGTAAGGTGTAACATTTTTAATTTTTTGTTAAGATTTTTATATAAAACTTATAATATAAAATTATTTTTTGATAAAATTTCACACTTGCTTTCCTTTTTTATATTTTTAACACTTTTTGAATAAAAAAGCATGAGTTTTGGACAAAGACACATGATTTGACTGCATCATTATTGTGCATTAATCAGCGCTGCAAAGAGTGCTTAAATCATAACATCTTTAACATTTTGAATGATAGCGAATAGGACGACCAAAAAACATCAAATGCTTATTTGTTATTTCAAAGAATAAATAAATTTCTAATTATATTTCAGAAATCATTATCGTTTTAAAAGAAATTTCCATTTATATTACAGAAATTTATATTTATATATGCTTCAGAAATTTCTAATTGTATTCAAGAAATTTAAATTTTTATTTCCAAAATTTTCTAAATGCTTCTCTAAATTTCCATTTAGATTTAAAAGTTTTATAATTGCTATTAGGAAAATTTTATTTTAATTTAAAAATAAATCCATGTATAGTATATTTTAAAAATTTCCAATTGTATTTCAGTGTCCATTTTTATTTCAAAATTTTCTAAATTCTTTCCAGAAAATTCATTTATATTTCCATTAATTATAAATTTTTGAAATAAAAATGGAAATTTCTTAAATACACAGAACAAATTTGAAACGAATTTCAATCAACAAAACAAACGAATTGTAAGCTTATGGCAAAATCATCAAAAAACATTTTTTTTGCTTTCTAATATCTTACCAACAATAAAAAAGTAAAACCCGATTATTTTTAATATTTGTGAATTAATCTATTCAAAGAAATTAAAGCGAAAAAAAATCTGGTATGTTGAAAATTTGTAACTCGATAGTTAAAGAAAATAACAAAAATTTTAATCAAAACATCGATTGACTCATTTAAATTTTGTTAATCAATAGATTTAATTGAAAATTGTTAGCCAATAATTTTTTGTGTGTACAGTTGGAAAAACATAAATAGATGTTTCTGAAATATAAATGGAAATTTCTGATATAAAAATAAAAATAGAAATTTCTGAAATATAAATGGAAATTTCGGAAATACAATTTGTATTTTCTGAAATAAAAGAAACCAGAACTTTTAACATTTTTTGACATAAAAATTTTGATTTTTTTTAACAATACTACAAAATAAAGTTCAGAGGTTGGTTTACATCATTTTCAATTGTATTTCAGAAATAGTTAACTGACAATGAGTTTCATAAATAGTCAATTGTATTTATTTCAGCTCTAAAAAGATACATGCATCTTTATAGCGCTTTAATCAGCGCTCTAAAGACACATGATTTCAGTGCATCTCAAGAGCGCTTTTTCGGTGTATCCAACTAGCGCTCTAAAGTGTGACATCGCCTTAGAGAATCATGCATGAATTCAGCAGGTTTGGATGCGCTCCTTGACTCGAGTTTCCTTTACAAAATCTGCTGCCAGTTCAGCAAAATTTCTGCTGGGTAGATATTGAGACGAAGTCTTATAATTTAACTAAATTTGAATCAAATCCGTTCATTTTAACGGGCTCCCTTCGACCATGGTTTTGGTTTTTTGAAAAATTTAAAAGTTCGAAAATATATATGAATAAGAATATAAAACAAGTGAGAGTTTTAAATTCGGGTGTGCAGAATTTTGTATACATGTTGAAAAATATAAAAAAGTCTTGAGACGTTTTTTTGGGGAGGCTCGGTGGGAGATACCTTCCCCACAAAAGGGTGCGGATCATAAAAACGTAATTTTTCAGTCCCCTAGGTCCGATTGCAGGACACAGAACTTCTTTTAATCATAAAAATGTTTTACTTGCTAAACAAAAATTAAAAAAAAAAAACAAGTAGAAAAGTTAAATTCGACTTGGCCGAATCTATGAATACCCTCCACAATGCCCCTAAGTTATAGTAAATTTTCTAGAGTGAAAAAATAAAATTTTTGATTAGAAATATTTTATTTTGTGTAAAAAAACTTTTTTTTTAACTAATTTTTGAAAAAAAAAAAAAAAATAATTTACTAAATTTTTTTTGAGTGTAAAATTTTTTTCGAGTGTATTTTTTTTTTTTTCTTTTAGTGTAAAAATATTTTTGAGTGACAACAATGCGTTGTAAAATATTTTTGTGACTTACCAATGTTTTTAAAACATGTTTAACGGGTTTTCAACACGTGAATTTAAGGTGAGGCGAATCTGAAATTTACGGTTTTGCTAATAACTTTTGAACCACTGGACCGATTTGGTTGAAATTTAAATCAAAGCGGACCAGGGGAATGGCAAATATATACGTTACACTTCAGCATCCTCAGAATTGCCGTTCGAAAGTTACCGTGTGTTTTGTCTAGTAAATTCCAGAAAACCCCTTGCCGAAATTCACTCATTTTCTTATAACTTTTGAACCACTGGACCGATTTCGCTGGATTGCAACACCAACCTGACCAGGTAAATGCCCAACATATATGCCAAACTTCAGGAGCCTCCGTAAAGCCTTTCCAAAGTTAGCGTGTTTTCAACAGACAGACAGACGGACGGACATCGCTAGATCGTCTTAAATCGATCGAGGATCATGAATATATATACTTTATGGGGTCCTAGACCAATATTTCGAGGTGTTACGAACGGAATGACAAACTTATATATACCCTCTATCACTAGAGTGGAGGGTATAAAAAAACAAGTAAGAAAATTATAGTCGGTTTATTTTGTTAAATCTTTAATAAGTGTAAAAAACACTTACAAATCAAATTTGAGTGTAATAGGCTTCGATTTGTTGCCAATAAACCGCTTTAACTGAATATCGGGAGAAATAAAGCCCCACAACTCCCCTGTTTTTGCCCCTAGAGTAGTCAAATGTGAGACCGGCCCCCATTATTTTTTTGCCCCAAACACTTTTGCCAAATATACCTAAGCCCTATCTCCTCTCCTTAAGGGGGCTCCCATACAAAGGTTGAATGTTAAAAAATATTTGCTCCTACCTCTCCAGCTCTCCTAGAAATGACCCTAGAGGAATCAAATGTATGACCGACCCCCAATATTTTTTCATCCCCAACATTTTCTTAGAACAGACATACCCTCTATCTTCAACCGTTAGGGTGGTCCCCATACATTTTTTTTATTTTTTCTTATTTTTTTTTTTTTAAATCAGCTCCTACCGGTCCAACGGTGCTTCCTAGAGGGGTCATTAGCAAGACCGACCCCCATTTATTTTTAGCCCCAAACATTTCATCTGAACACGCTAACTACTAGAGTTGTCAGTCGATTAAGAATAATTCGATTAATCGATCAAACAAAACCCAACTCTTGTTCGAATAATTCAAAAATGACGATTTTCGAATAACGAATAAATCGATTAATTAATGTCGATTAATCGAACAATTTTTTTTAATTAAAAAATAAATGATTAGAATTTGATTTATTCTCATAAATTTTGAAAGATTTTATACAAAATGTAGGAAAGTTAAAATAAATTGTATCCATAGCCCTGGATAGCACATCCATTATAGAATTAGAGGGAGTTATCAAGTTTTTAATAAATAATTTAGAAAAAATTAATAATTCTTTTGCATCAGACTTACTATTACTAAAACGTATTAAAATAGGAATTAATGAGAGACGTATTAAAGTGTTAAATACGTTAATAATTTTTCTAAATTCTGGAAATTTTCCGAGCAATGAAAGTTTCTTAAAATATTCTCCAAAAAGCGAAACAAAACAATATGCAAATGAATTATACTCCAGATTATTTTATGTTGAAAGTAGTGTTTGGGAATTCCCGGACTTTTTGATTTCCCGGGAAACGGGAAAAAAATAATTTATTTCCCGGGATTCCCGGGAATCCCGGGAAATTTTCCTTATTAATATAAATCATAAAAAACGTTAAAATTTGACCAACTTTTTATTAAAAACTGTTTTATTAGAGATAAGCCATTAATTAAAACATAAAAAATCAACAAATAAAAGTAAAAAATCCTGAAATACAATAAAACAAAAAAAATATTGCAACTTTTTCCCCACAAAAAATCGCAAAAATAGCTAAAAATCGCAAAAAAAAAAATAAAACGGCGTTATTCGAGCAAAAACTAATATATTTGGCAGCACTTCTAATACTTTGTTCTGGAAATGTCAATTCTAGGTTCGAAATTTGTATATTTTTTTGACAGTCTTAGCAAAATTATCATTAACCGACGTATATTTTTTGACTTTTTAAGTTTTTCATGATATTGTCATACTGACGGGATTTCCCGTCAGTGTTTTCCCGGGAATTCCCGGGAAATTCGACCCGGGAATTCCCGGACCCCAAACACTAGTTGAAAGTAATCACAATAATTCAGATAAAAGTATTGAAATAGAGGAAGTTATTAGTAATGAAAATAATAATCTTTTATGCAAGTTAAATAATTCAATTCAAAGTATTAAAAATTCAGAAAATAAAAAGGACTTCAGCGATATATCATACGCTATGGTATATTTGGAAAAATCTGAAAAAAAGAACAGAAAAAATAGATAAACATTTTTATGCTCTTCTTACTATATCACCTACTTCAACAATTAGCGAAAGAGTGTTCAAAATCTAATTTAATAAAAACAAAAACCAAAAGTTTGAAAGCAAAAAAGTTGAGTCAACTTTTATTTTTAAAAGATTTTTTCTTAAGAACAACTTAAATTGTCTTATTTGACAACAATTAAAATCATTTATTATATATTTTGTCTGAATACTTCAAATAATAATTTGTATTTGAATTATTTCTCAACAAGTATTAAAATCGACATCCATTTATTAAAAGTGATCTCAGTTATTCAATTTTTAAGTTTTTTTTAACTTTTAACTATTTTATTTTTAAGTTTTGTATGCATTTTTTCGTTAATAAAAATTTTAACTTTCTTGTTTTAAGATTTTTTATATGAATTGTTTATTTTTTTTGTTAATAAAAATATTTTTTAAAATAATTTTTTTATTCGTTATTCTCTTCGATTAATCGAATAAATTTTAATCTTTAATCGTTTGATCGAACGAGGAAAAACAATTATTTGAATTATTCGAACAAAGTTGAAAGTCGAATAATTGACAACTCTACTAACTACGTATCTCCAATTCCTAAGGGGTCTCCCACACAAAATGACATTTTTATAAAATTTGCTCCCACCGCTCTAACTGGCGCAGGGATGACCCTAGAGAATTTAAATGTATGACTGACCCCCAATATTTTTTCAGCCCCAACATTTTCCCCAAACAAACCTACCCTCTATTTTTAAGCCTTAAGGGGGTCCCCACACATTTTTTTTTATTTTTTTATAAAATCAAAAGAAAGTTGCCCCCAATATTTTTTTAGCCCCAACATTTTCCCCAAATAAACCTACCCCTTATTTTTAAGTCTTAAGGGGGTTCCCACATATTTTTAATAATTTTAGTATATAAAATCAGATCTTACCGCTCCCATGGTGCCTCTTAGGAACGGCAAATGCAGACTGACCCCCAATAATTTTTGCCTCCCCACTTTTTGTCCCAACATACCTACGTCGTTATTCCACTTTGTTAGGGTAATGTTTTTTCCTCTCCATTACGGCCCAATACGTTGTTATAGTTCCCTATTAATTTTACGCCTCTTTCGGTAGCGTCGTTGAAAACATGTAATTGATATTTAAGTAATATTTGCAGCGCTTGCTGGTAGTCCTCACAATTTTCCCAAGTGTTTGGACCGGAACCAATGAAATTTGTTGTTAATCAGAAGCGTGCAAAAAATTTTGGTGTCTCTTATATTATAAGTTCTGGATCTACTTGTTTCGATTCCATGTTAATTATTTTCACACTTTCGAATCCAACAACGTGTACTGGATGATCACGATCTTTGTTGCCACTTTCGCCGCCATCCCCCGAGTCATAATCTTCCCCGATATCATCGTCTTATTTTTCTTCGCTGCCTTCGTCGGACGATTCGTCCATCTTTTCGTCAGATAACTCTTCCTCCTTGCATTTGCCATTTTTCGTTTTATTTAACAAGAGATATTCGAATCAAATAGTGCAACTGCTTCACCACTGAGATACCAAAGATGTGAGAGAATCTCTTCTCCAATCGTTGAGACATCTTATTAATTGAAGCATAATTAGCAATCGCTTTAAAAAAATTCAAATCATTATTTGGAGGTTCTATTGCTTTAGAGGCGCTAATCCAAAATTTAATGTAAATTGTTTTTGGTCAAACCTAAAATATTTTTAGGCAATATATGCCCTTTGCCATCCATCGAGCATGACTGGTGAGCTAAAATGATTATTAGGAATATTTTCACCATGGTATAATAAAACAATTTCAAGAAACTCCTTGAAGTCGTCTCTGGGTCGCTTTTCCTTAATTTGAGCACAACAAAACAACTTGATGCAGTTTGGACTTGAGCTGTTATGTTGCCAGCCACTTTCTAATCTTCTATGTCAGGATTGTATGGTTTGACTTTTATTTATATTTTCCCACTTCTCTTTAAAACGCGCAAACATTGGCACTCCTGGTCCAGACTTTTTGCGTATTTGGTTTCAAACACTTACTTTAATTGAAGTTCATAAATATGATGTTTGTATGGCAGATATAGGGGGTCAGTCTGCATTTCCGAATTTTGTTTTACTAAGGGGAGAACCCTTACAAAGTGGAAATACGCCGTAGGTATGTTCGAAAAAAATGTGGGGGGCAAAAACTAAGGGGCGTAAGTCTGCATTCCCTATCCCTAGGAGGCACCATGGGAGCGATACGATCTGATTTTATAAAAAAATAAAAAAAAGTGTGGGGACCCTCTTAAGACTTAAAAATGAAGGATAGGTTTGTTTGGGGAAAATGTTGGGGCTGAAAAAATATTGGGGGCCAGTCATACATTTAACTTCTCTAGGGTCACCCCTGTGCCAGTTAGAGCGGTGGGAGCAAATTTTATAAAAATGTCATTTTGTGTGGGAGACCCATTAGGAATTGGAGATAGGGAAGTGGCATATTCAAAAGAAATGTTGGGGGCTGAAAATAAATGGGGGTCGGCCTTGCTAATGACCCCTCTAGGAGGCACCATTGGACCGGTAGGAGCTGATGTAATAAAACAAATTAAGAAAAAATTAAAAAAAATGTATGGGGACCACCCTAAGGGTTGAAGATAGAGGGTAGGTATATTCTAAGAAAATGTTGGGGTTGAAAAAATATTGGGGGTTGGTCATACATTTGGTTCCTCTAGGGTCACTTCTTGGACTGCTAGAGAGGTAGGAGCAAATTTTTTTAAAAATTAAACCTTTGTATGGGAGCCCCCTTAGGAAGTGGAGATAAGGCTTAGGTGTGTTCGGCAAAAGTGTTCGAGAGGAAAAAATAATGGGGGTTGGTCTCACATTTGACCCCTTTGGGGGCAAAACCAGAGGAGTTGCGGGGCTTTTTGCGTATTTTTTTCCCTTTACGCCCAAATTTGACCCCGATGAGCGACCCCTAGATCCTATCCGACCTGCCCCATTTTTTGGCTCATGCATTTTTTTTACGAACCTCACAAAATAAGCGGTTCTAGCGGGTCGAAATCGGAAACTCGTGCACTATCCCACCCCTAATGTGGGCTAGGTCTAAATATGGATCGATTTTTTCCAATTTCAATAGGCTTCGTCCTTGAGCAAAGAGAGGCTTAAGTTTAAAATTTCAAGTCAATTGATTGAAAATTACCACCTGTATCGTGTTTACACCGTTTACATGGACAGACAGACAGACAGACGGACGTACAGACGGACGGATATCGCTAAATCGACTCAAAAAGTGATTCTGAGTCGATCGGTATACTTAAAGGTGGGTCTACGACCAATATTTCGGGTAGTTACAAACATCAGCACAACCTCATTATATCCTGTACCACAGTGTGGTGTAGGGTATAAATATGAAATAGTAGGGACTTTCTATAGGAAAAATTACACAGAGTCAGTGACTTTTTTATAGAAATAATATTTCGGAATCTGAGATTTTTTCTACTTAAAAATTTTTTAGAATCTAAGTATTTATCCTTATTAAAAATGTTTCAGAATCTTAAAATTTTTCTATTAAAAAGATGTCTCAGAATCTAAACTTTTTAATAGGAAAAACTTAGACCATTTCTATTAATTAAATGTTCTAGAATCTAAGACTTATAGGAAAAATAACTCAGAATCTTTGAGAATGATATTGTTTTTACGTTGAGAACTATGCTATTCTCAACTGGTTCTTAAGGCTAAGGTTTTGATTTAAAACTTGATATCACTATAAGATTCAATGTTGTTCAAAGGTAAGTGTTTTTTTTTCAATCTTGTTCTATTATTCTTTTTATATTAATTTTTTTTTTTTGTTGGTTTTTATTTTTATCACGAAAATTATTTTGAGATTGATATTTACATATTTTATTATTTTTTCAAAATTAAAACTTAAGTCATCTTCTACAAAAAAATTTATTTTATAAAAAAAAAATCCGGTCCTCGCTAAATATGCTCTACTTTAGGGGACCCTAGTGGTGCCCTTAATGGGCATGTTCCAATTAAGCGTCCAAACGTATAGTCGAAATTACGTTAGATATAAATGGAATGAATTTCGCTGCAATCGGTCCAGTACTTAATTCATGGGCGAATTACACTGTGCAACACGAAAAATGAGCCTCAATGGCTTCAACGCCATATTAAAGTAGACCATCAAATGGAAAAAATACCAAAGGGTTTTGCAAAGTCAGTTCGGATTTCTTTTTTATAGCCCACTGAAGTTTTTATATTTTTATCAAAGGCGTTTGGAAAACGTCAAAAATACTATAATAAGAACACATCTGAGCTTCAAAATATGATTTGATGTCTTCAGTGAAATTTAATGGCGGTTCTTTTTTTAGAATATTTTAACCCTCTAACTGCCATCTTAAGGGGTCATTTTAGTCCTTTTTCAAAAACTAAACATAGAAGTCTAATAAAACGTCCATTTAGAGGGTTAAAATATTCTACAAATATTTTCCCCATAAAATTTCACCAGGGGTTGTCGAATGTTCAATGTTTGTGCGACATGCGCAAAGTGCTTAAAAAGGTTCAAGTATAAATAATCAATGTTTGTTATTTATTTTTACCAAAGCAGTGTTAAAAAATATCGACAAAAAACAGTGCAAATATACTTTTGAGCTAAAAATGATGTTCTGATGTGTTTTATAAAATTGTATGATGATTCTTTTCCTTGACCAAAGAGGGTTAACTCTAGCTCCCATTTTAAAGGGTCATTTTTGTCCTTTTTTAAAAGAAATACAAAAAAGTCTATACAAAAAGGCAGTTTAAGGGTTAAAATGTTTTACAAATATTTTCTGCATCAAATTCTACTAGGGCACGTCTAAGACAGAAAGTTCTTCCAGCATATAGAAAATGCTTAAAAATTTTAAAGTATTCAAATTTTTT
Source organism: Pegoplata infirma (assembly GCA_963921195.1). Lineage (NCBI taxonomy): Eukaryota > Metazoa > Arthropoda > Insecta > Diptera > Anthomyiidae > Pegoplata > Pegoplata infirma. The sequence continues at coordinate 122,121,197 of OY992537.1, read as the reverse complement.
TTTTATATTTTTTTTGGGCCGAAATAAAAAAAAAAAACAAGTAACAAAGTTAAATTAGACTTTGCCGAATGTATTAATACCCTTCACGATGTAAAAAAGTTTATTTGCAAAAAAAACAAAAAAAAAATTAAAAAAAAAATACGCGAAAAAAAAATTTTGTTAAAAAAAAAAATTCGACGAAAATGTTTTTTTTTTTTTTTAATGTTGTGCCTGCACTACTATCCAATAGGATAGTAGATCGGGCTCAAAAGCTGTGTCAGTTGACACGAAAACCCTTATACATATTATTGATCAGTGATCGATTTTAAGACATTCTAGCGATGCCTGTCAGTCTGTGGAAATGGTGATCACGGCCAAAGTATTAAACAGATATAATAAAGACTTAGCGTATTTACTTGTTGTTGCCCCAAGCAGTTTGGTATTGCATTTGAGCGAAATCGGTTCAGCGGTTCAAAAGTTATAAACGAAAATGTAAGAACACCTCGAAAAATGTGAATTGATTCGGCGGCTGGTTGACACATGTGAACAGAATCGATCACCGAATGGTATTTAAACAAGTACAAACATATTTAAAAAAAAAAAAAACATTTTCGTCGAATTTTTTTTATACCAAAAAATTTTTTTCGCGTACTTTTTTTAATTTTTTTTGCAAATAAACTTTTTTACATCGTGGAGGGTATTAATACATTCGACAAAGTCGAATTTTATTTTGATACTTGAATTTTTTTTATTTCGGCCCAAAAAAAATACAAAAAAAAATTTAAATACTTTAATATTTTTAAGTATTTTCTATATGCTGGAAGAACTTTCTGTCTTAGACGTGCCCTAGTAAAATTTGATGCAGAAAATATTTGCAAAACATTTTAACCCTTTAACTGCCTTTTTTATAAACTTTTTGTATTTCTTTTTAAAAAAGGACAAAAATGACCCGGGAGCTAGAGGGTTAATTTGGTCAAAGAAAAGAATCATCATAAAATTTTATAAAACAAATCAGAACATCATTTTTAGCTCTAAAGTATATTTGCACTGTTTTTTGTCGATATTTTTTAACACTGCTTTGGTAAAAATAAATAACAAACATTGATTATTTATACTTGACCCCTTTTAAGCACTTTGCGCATGTCACACAAACTTTGAACATTCGACAACCCCTAGTGAAATTTTACGAGGAAAATATTTGTAGAATATTTTAACCCTCTAAATGGACGTTTTATTAGACTTCTGTGTTTAGTTTTTGAAAAAGGACTCAAATGTACCCTTAAAATGACAGTTAGAGGGTTAAAATGTTCTATGAAAAGAACCGCCATAAAATTTCACTGAAGACATCAAATCATATTTTGAAGCTCAGATGTGTTTTCTTATTATAGCATTTTTGACGTTTTCCAAACGCCTTTGAAAAAAAATAAAAACTTCAGTGGGCTATAAAAAAGAAATCCGAACTGACTTTGCAAAACCCTTTGGTGATTTTGTCCATTTGATGGCCTACTTCCATATGGCGTTGAACGCATTGAGGCTCAATGCGATGACCCAAAATTTGTTGCACAGTGTTATATAAACTAAACCACTGCGTATGATTGTTATTTAAAGGAAATTACAATATTAAGTATACGCCTTTTATACGGATTTTGACTAATTGTAATTAGAATAATAGTTTACCAACTTCAAAACTGTGAAACTAGAATAAGCCTTGAGGGTTTTGTTATGGGAAATACCTACTCTCTTTTGCTTTTAGCATCATCCTATTCCGATTTTTGTTGTTGCACTTTGTAATTAAAAATTTAATTCCAAAAGAAATTCTTGACTATTTGTTAACAACTCTGACTTTGTTTGACGCGTCGAAAATTGGAAACGGAATTCAATTCCGTTTCCTTTCGCAGTTCATTGTGGGTTCATGGTTGTATACGATTTTTTAGCTTTTTAAGTCTTTTTGGATTTTTGTAATACTCATAACACCGTCCGACAAATTTAAAATTTTGGCTGTACACATGAACCGGACCAAAAAATTCAGAGAGTATGGACGAAAATAAAATACCCGTGTCTCCCAGTTTTTCTAGATCAATTTACGTATTCGCGAAAAATGCAAAAAAAAAATTGCACGTTTTTCTCGAAAAATGCAAACAAAATTTGATGTAAGGTTGTGTATCACAAAAGTAGTGTGAAATAAGTCGCAAAAATGTAGTAAATATACTTCTGAGAAAAATAGTGTTAATAGATGTCTTCAGTAAAATGTAATGCCGGTTCTTTTTTTGGAACATATTCACCCTCTATTTCTAATTTTTAGGCGTCATTTTTGTCTTTATTTCAAACACTCTCCTAGAAAACTATTAAAACATGTTAAATGTAAAGGGTTAACATGTTTCACAAAAATGTTTTGCATCAAATTTCACTAGGGGTTTTCAAAGGCCAAAAGTTCGTGGGATTTGAGCAAAATACTTAAAAAAGTAAAATTGTAAGGTATCATATTTTGTTAAATTGTTTTTCACCAAAGATTCTTTACAATTTTACTTTTTTAAGCATTTTGCTAGCATCGCCAAATCATGGGCCTTTGACAACTCCTAGTGAAATTTGATGCAGAACATTTTTGTAGAAAATTTTAACCCTTTAAATGCACGATTTCATGGTTTTCTATGACATCATTAGAAATGAGGACAAAAATGACCCCTAAAACGTGAGATTGAGGGTTAATACGTTCTACGAAAAGAACCGTCTTTAAATTTTACTAAAGACATGTTTTAACATTATATAGCTCACAAGTAGATTTGATACATTTTTCGACTATTTCAAACTACTTTAGAAAAATACATCTTTTTTATTGGCGTTTTTCGCGAAAACGCCAATTGATCTAGAAAAACTGGGAGGCACGTGTATTTTCTTTTCGGCCCTACTTTTAGAATTTGTCAGTCTAGTCCATGTGTACAAAAGTGTGTCGGACGGTGTAATGGTAAATATCTGTAAATATTGGATAACTATTGGAATATAAAAAAATATATGTTTATATGAGGAATTCTCACTCCTTTTAATAGATAATACGTGCCTTTTGTAGGACATTTTTTGTTTTATAAAACAAAACCATTATAAATATGTATGTTATGTAGGTAGAAAAGAAAAAAAGTGGTACTCGTTTGTTTTTAATAGGAAAATTATGTCGACAAGTTTTATTATATTCTACCCATAACAAATGATGAAGTTCATTAACACATTAAAGGATGCCTGTTTCAGGATTTCCGTAAAATTACAAATTAATGCGTACTTTAATGAAGGAATATTAAAAAGAATATTTTTCCAAAAAACAAACATTTTTAATCGCAAGATATATCGGGCGAATATAAAAAACTTGCTATCTGCATAATTCAAATTGTTTAGGAGATCAAAGAGAATTGTTATTTTTAGTTAATTCTAGGAGTTATTTTTTAAATAATATTTCAGTCAAAAATTAATTTGATATATTGCAACTTATTCAGTGAACACATTTCTATCGAAAACTTCTTTCGAAAATATTGCAGATGTCATGTTTTAAATATTTCCCCTGGATATACTAGAGTGCCCGGTATTTTTTTTTTTTTTTAATCTTACCCACTTAATTTGTTCCTTTTAATGACAAAAAAATCGGGTTTTTTGGGATTTAAAAATACTTCAAAAAATCATTAGGATCCGCCTTCTCACATAACTGTTACTATTGACCAAAGCTCGAATTTTCAGGTCTTTGTTATAAGTTTATTATTTTATTATTATTTTTATACAATGGATAGAAAGCTTTAAAATGGTATTATAATAGAACGGTAAGATCAAATTCAAAAATTATTTTTTGGTTATTGACGAATTTATAAAGAAAGTTAAGAAAACGGTTTGAAAAGCTAATTTTTAGCAAGAAACACTTTCCGAAAAATCTGAAAAAAAAATCTCAAAAATACTTCACACTATAACGTTTGAAATAATGCTTGAGCACCAAAGAAAAAGGAAAAAACTTTTTTTTTTGGGACGCCTGTCTAGAGTAGTAAAATCTATGCAACCACAAAATTTTTTCAGAACATATTTAACATCTATCTTCAACAGTTAGGTGGTCCCTAAACAATGCTTTTTATTTTTTACAATATAATTTTATTAAATCTTATACTACCGCTCCATGGGGGTCTTCTAGAGGGGTAAAAAGGCAATACCAAATCTTATTAATTTTTACCAACCAACATTTTTTGTGAACATACCAACAACCTATCTGAACTTTATAAGGGGGTTAAAAGAATAGGATATATTTTATGGAATGGACAATATCTTATTTTTTTTTTTTAATTTTTAATGCATTTGAACAATTTAAACCAGTAGAAAAGTTAAATTCGACTTTGCCGAATCTATGAATACCCTCCACAATGCCTTTTTTAAAGGATAGTACATTTTAACGTGAAAAAAATTAACAATTTTGATTAGAAATACTTTGTTTTGAGTAAAAAACTCTTTTTTTTTGTCATTTAAAAGAAAAATTACTATTTTTTTTTTTTTGAGTGTAAAACTTTTTTTCAAGTATAATGTTTTTTTTACTGTAAAAATATTTCTGAGTGAATACACGTCCGTATGTACACAAAGTATTGACATTGTAAAAAAAAACTAATTTTTTTTGAGTGTAAAATTTTTTTGAATGTAAAATTTTTTTCGAGTGTAAAATTTTTTTCGAGTGTAATTTTTAAGTTACCAATGCTTTTAAAACTAAACAAGTTTAAAAAGCATTGCTTTTAAAACTAAACAAGTTTAAAAAGTATTGCTTTAAAACTCAACAAGTTTGAAAAGCATTGCTTAGTTACCACCAATGCTTTTAAAACTTGTTTACCACGTGGCATTTAAGATGAACAAAATCTGAAATTCTGGGTTTTGCTTATAACTTTTGAACCACTTCACCGATTGAGGTGAAATTCAATACCAAACAGACCTGAGGAAAGGCAATGATACATGCCACGTTTTAACAATCTCGTTAGTGTTTTTCGAAAGTTATAATGTTTTTTATCTCGTAAATTTGCGAAAAACTCTTGCCGAAATTTACTCTTTTGCTCATAACTTTTGAACCACTAGACCGATTTGGATGGATTGCAATACCAACCTGACCAGGTAAATGACCAACATATATGCGAAAGTTCAGTAGCCTCTGTGAAGTCTTTCAAAAGTTAGCGTGTTTTATACAGACGGACATCGCTAGATCGACTTAAAATCGATCGAGGATCATGAATATATATACTTTATGGGGTCCTAGACCAATATTTCGATGTGTTACAAACGGAATGACCCTATATATACCCTCTATCACTAGAGTGAAGGGTATAAAAAAGACTCAATAGCGAACTCTATATATATTTTTAAAGATTCCCAAAAAATCAGATTTTTTTATTACATGGTACAAATTAAGGGGGTAACACCTCAAAAAACAAATGTTTTTTCTGGGCACTCTAATACACACAGAAAAATACATACACACAGAAAAATAAATTTCCAAGTGAATTTTTCAGTTGCATCAACTCAAAATATGGTTGCTGCTAATAAATTTTGCTGCAACAACCGAAATTTATTTATAAGCATATTTGAAAAGAATACAAATCACGCAAAAAAATCGACTAACCCACTCACCAAAAAATCTTACGCACACTTAAAAAAAATTTTCCTAACGCACACGCACACATCATGTGAGTAGAATTGAGTCTATTAATACTTAGACGTGAATCATGCACTAATCTACTCATGTGACCATCTCTACTTTCAATGACATGATATGATTACATTCCCTTTTATGTTATTTTAGCTGTATTTTCAAATGGGTAACAAAGTTGGTTGAATTGAACGTTTGTGACATTACACAGAAAAGAACGAATTGTTATTTTGACCCCATATTTGTGAATGCAATTAATTTTTTATACGGAAATTTGGAATATCAACAAACGTTTGTAAATTTTGATTGTTAAAAAAAGAATATTTTTGTTTTCAACAAAGAAGCTCAACAAACACAATTAGTTGATCTGAAAAAAGTAAAAAATATTTTTTTTTTTTTTTTTTAAATTTCAAATTTGCGTTCAAAGAAAAAATTAAAAAACCAGCGAATGTTGCGGATATATCTTTCAGGTGAATGAAAAAGTTTTTAGTCCTGTTAACATGACCAAAATATGAATGAAAAAAATAATGTCTATTTTTAGCTTCAGGGAATCGATATAGTTGTATCGCCGGATTTTCATTTTAGTGATATTCAGGCGATACATACAAATCTATTATTTTTCATTTATAGGATTATCACTATATTGCCCTTTAATTATCTAGCTATATTGCCCTTTAATCGCCAAGACGAACCGTTTTCGTATCGCCGGGATATATTGCCTTCGGGTAACAATTTCTCCCAAAAGGTGTATCGCCGGTGATACGATTTCGATAATTGCCACAATAAAATTAATCGTATCGGCAATACAACCGGTGAATCGATGCCGTATCGTTTTGCTTTCAGGGTTTACTGAGATTGTTGAAAACATAATCGAAGTTTTGTATTATGGACTAACAGAGGGCCGTTTTTACTAAATGTTAGGTTGATTTACAATTAATGTTTATACGAAAACAATCTTCCATTGCAGAATCAAAATATATTTTGTAGTTCTAAATTAATAAGTTTTTCAAACAACGAAAAAAAAAAACAATTATTGAAACCCATTTGACAATTTTTTTTACATGTTTAAACAACAACATTTGATTGGCACTGTAAATTAAATATATAACGTAATTTTAAGGAATAAAGTGTCTTACATTTAATTTTACTACAGAAAATAAACAAAAAAGTTATTAAAAACAAATGTTTTTTTGTCATTAAAGTTTAACAGCCTATTAAATGAAAATAACCTACGAAATTAAAAATTAATAATTTTTCTTAAATTTGTTTATAAAATAAAATATTAATAAAATTAGTTTCCAGGGTTTGAATCAACTACATGCCAATTAAACCCTATTTTCAGCGTGCCAAAGTCACATAGTAAAAATATTTTTTTTAATTATTGTTAGTTAAAGGAATAACCATTTTTTTTTATTAACAGAATTTTAATAAATGACTTTTCAAATTAAATATTTATAAAAGTCATAATTGGTTTAATCCCAGTTGGCAACGTCCTAGAGCCATCCTCAGTGACGGAGCGATGACATGTCAGAGTCACACCTGACATCCACAAGACATCTCTATGTACTGGGTTGAGGACAGTTTCATACAAATTTTCAAAATGTCCTCACTCAAAGTCAGCAGTGGTCAGGGCTGACCTTCTGGGGACATGTCCCCTAAGACTACTTTGGGGAAATGTCTGACATAGGTCATGTGAAAATACAAAAAAATTTTCGTATTTCCTTTAGTTTTTACTTTTATCCATTTTCCTTAATAAATTATCTTTCTCATATTTAGAAAAAACTTTTCGCCTTTTTAGTCCCAACAGTTTATTAGTCCCACACCAAACCACTTGTTCCAAACTTTATTTTTAAAATTGTTTGTCTACTTATTACTTTTATTCTACTTGTTAGATTTTGATTTTATTTTAATTCTTTTTCTTGGAAATTGAAGAGTTGCCCAGATTTAAAATTCTAATTTAATATGTATACTGCTATTCTGCACACAAAAATTTTTTTTTTCCATGAACGATTTTCATAGTATTTATGAACAAATTCATACAATTTATTACTTTTTCATAATATTTATAAACTTTTTCATAGTATTTATGAATAAATCATAATATGTGAAATTTAAAAATTTTTAACATTTTTCATAAATACTATGAAAAAGTTTATAAATATTATGAAAAAGTAATAAATTGTATGAATTTGTTCATAAATACTATGAAAATCGTTCATGGAAAAAAAATTTTTTGTGTGTGAAGACATTTCCTTTTAGACGTCTTAGAGGAATTGGCCACACTCTTAAAGCAAACATTCAGTGCTGACAATGTTAGGACATGTCATCAAGGATTGCCTCTGATTTGTCAGAACCTGAAGACATTTCCTCAAGGAATCACTGTGGAAATTTCGTCAGTGACACATTTTCCAACTGGGATATTATTTCAAAAAAACCACAAGAGTTGGCATCAACAAATTATATTCGTTTAACAAATGTTTTTCTTAAAAAAACAAACATAAGGACAAATGTTTAACCCTTTAGTGCTAAATATTTTTTTGGCCAAAATTTTGTAAGGACTACACCGTTAATAGATGTAATTTTAAAATTATCCCTATTAATATTATAAATCTGAGTGTTGGTTTGTCTGTCTGTCTGTTCCGTAATCGGGGGAGAACGGGTGAACCGATTTTCATGAAATTTTCACCACAGATAGTACTAATGAAATTTTTACCACTGATAGCACTGACCGAGACTGAAACTATGACCCCAATAGAGGGAGATCTAAAAGGGGGCATAAAATGGCACGCCCCACTGTGGTTCCAAATTCAAATCTAGGTGGACAAAAGTCTAAAAAGTTTAAACCTCTAAATTAAAAAACGGTAGGGGTTTTAAATGGCTAACAACATGCCTAGACTAGACGCAAAATATTTTGATTAAATAAGGGATTTAACTTTGTATCCGCAGCACTAGAACATCAATGTTTGTTCACGAAAATGTTTGTAATTAAAAACTAAGGAAATCAATACAAAACTAAGTAGCTTATACCAAGTGAATTATTTGCAGGAAATTGCCGTGAATTGTTTTTTATATAGCCATGGGTATATACTTATCAAAAAAATTTTCATGGGTTCGAAATTTTTTCGCGATTTCTTAATATCGGTTTTTGAAGTTAGGGTCATAAGTAAAAAAAAAAAATATAGATTATCAATCTTTCAAAGCTTGCCAAAAAAAAACCGCTCGAAGTTGCGGGCAAGCCACTATATACATCTCTTAAAGTAGCTATCAGAGAGAATGTTTCATCTTTTATCTCATCCAGCGGCGTCCAGATGCATTTTTTATAGCGTTTTAAAAAAGTAATTTTTTCTGCAATATTTATAACTCTCAAGAAAATGCTTATAATATTTAGGATCTTCTGCACATATTTTTGCAACAAATACCTCTACAGTATTTATTATAATTGTTATATCACATATTTTTCTTTTCCCGCAACTCTAGAAGCACAAAAAGGATTTAATTCGAACATTCTAAAAAAACTATACATTAAAAGTAATTCGACATAGCTGGGCTTTACTGTAATGCTCAGAAAAGCTTTATATATCATTTTTAAATACTTCCTTTAAATTTAGTGCCCTAAAGTAGCAAAAAGTAATTAACTTTTTCCAGTTGTAGCGAAAAGTCCAATTAAGTTGAAGCTATTTTAGTGAAACCCACTGTATTTTTAAAAATATTAAAGCTACAATTTTTTAAAGCATTTTTTTGGAATCAGCGACCCCAAAAACATAAAATATCATGGTTAAATACTTTTGTCCACCTATTTTTGGAATCGGAACCACAGTGCGCCCATTTGTATTACATTGAAAGTTATTTCTCCCTTTTCCGAAATTACGCTTAAACGGCTAAACCGATATTCATGAAATTTTCACCACAGATAGTATTAACGGAGGCGAAAACTATGACCCACCATAGAGGGCGATGGAAAAATGGGGCGTTAAATGCCACGCCCCTTTGTATTACATTAAAATTTATTTCTGCCCGTTTCGTGTTCAAGCATAAAAGGCTGAACTAATTTGAATGAAATTTTTACCACACATAGTATTGACCGAGGAGCAAACTACGGGCGGAAAATGCCACGCCCCTTTGTATTTTATTAACCGATATTTCTGCCTTTTCCGAAATCACGCTTAAACAGCTGAACCGATTTTTATGATATTTTCACAACAGACAGGCAAAAACTATGAGCCACAATAGATCGCAGAGGGGCATATCGTCACCAAAAATGCAAAAGGCCTAACTAACAAAAAAATCAAAATCAGTTTTTTTATTGGTTCTGGATTATTTAATCAACATACACGTTCCCACAAAAAATTAGGGCTGCATAATAAAAATTAGCAATTTTATAGCCAAAATTAAAAAAACACGTGTATTGGGCAATCGCCAATGGACCTAACTAAACAAAAAACTTTTTTAATATTTTTTGATTTATTTTGTTTCATATTTATTAAAAGAACGACCTAACAAAATTTTTGCCAAATTCATTAAAAAACAACAAAGTTATTAACAAATTTAAAATATCGTTCAGTACTGTTTTTTGCTTCTCCTGTAAAATTAATAAAATGTTAGTTAGGGCCTTTTGCATTTTGGGTTACAATATATTTATAATTCCCTTTGTACTATACTGAAAGTTTTTTCTTCATGTTCCGTAATCATGCTTAAAGGACTAAACCGATTTTAATAAAACTTTTATCACAGACACATGTCTGTTCCGCAATCAGGGGAAAACGGCTGAACCGATTTTCATGAAATATTCACCACATATTGTACTAACCTAAGCAATCGGGCAAAAGGGCCATAAAATGCCGCCACCCTTTGTATTAAATTAAAAAATATTTTTTCCTGTTTCGTAACTATATGCCATATAAGATGCGGAACTATATGCCATAGTTTTTCGGCCTGTTCCGTAATCATTCTTAAGCCGCAATAACAATGTTGGAGTACTCCAAGCTGTAGAAAATTTTATAACTTTCCCTATTGCACTTTCATATTTTTGAATTTGACTATATTTTTCAATTCACTTCAGAGTCAAACATGTTCTACTCTGAAGTTTCCAATCTGCTCTATTAGGCTCTGTTAGCCTATGTTAACCGTTAACAGAGAAAAAATACAGCTCTGTAAAAGTTCCATCTCTAATAATTTCATTAAAAAAATATAAAAAACAAATATGAGGAGTTCCGTCTAAGACTTAAATTTTGAGGTAAAACAGATGTGATTTTTGTTTTGATGGTACATTGATGAAAGTTGGCATAAATATTATAAGCTATTTAAGAATAAGAAATTCGTTCGCGTCAATTAAATCGCGCAAGGGGGTCAAAAGTTATGGCGGCTTTAAGATTTTGCGGTTTTAAAAATCTTAAAAATATTTTAAAGATTTTTTTTCTACACATTTGTTGCATGCGTTATTAAAACATGCCAGGATATATCATTTCTTCTAAAACATCCCTATTAATCCCTATTAATATTATAAATCTGATTGTTGGTTTGTCTGTCTGTCTGTCTTTCTGTCTGTCTGTCTGTCTGTTCCGCAATAAGTAAAGAACGGCTTAACCGATTTTCATGAAATTTTCACCACAGATAGTACTAACCGAGGCGGGAACTATAGGCCATAAGAGACCGCGATCGGACAAAGGGGCGTAAAATGCCACGCCCCTTTGTACCATGCTGAAGCTATATCTGCTTGTCCGGCAATAACAGAAAAACGGCTTAACCGATTTTCATGAAATTTTCACCACAGATAGTATTAACCGGGGCGGGAACTATAGGCCATAAGCGACCGCCATCGGACAAAGGGGCGTAAAATGCCACGCCCCTTTGTACCATGCTGAAGACTGTTCTGCCTGTTCCGAAATAAGTAAAGAACGGCTTAACCCATTTTCATGAAATTTTCACCACAGATAGTACTAACCGAGGCGGGAACTATAGGCAGTAAGCGACAGCGATCGGACAAGGGGGCGTAAAATGCCACGCCCCTTTGTACCATGCTGAAGCTGTATCTGCCTGTTCCGCAATAAGTAAAGAACGGCTTCACCCATTTTCATGAAATTTTCACCACAGATAGTACTAACCGAGGTGGGAACTATAGGCACTAAGCGACAGCGATCGGACAAAGGGGCGTAAAATGCCACGCCCCTTTGTACCATGCTGAAGCTATATCTGCCTTTCCGCAATAAGTAAAGAACGGCTTAACCCATTTTCATGAAATTTTCACCACAGATAGTACTAACCGAGGCGGGAGCTATAGGCCATAAGCAACCGCGATCGGACAAAGGGGCGTAAAATGCCACGCCCCGTTGTACCATGTTAAAGCTATATCTGCCTGTCCGGCAACAACGGAAAAACGGCTGAATCGATTTTCATGAAATTTTCACCAGAGATAGAAAAATCCGCGATCGGAAAAAATGGGGGTAAAATGCCACGCCCCTTTGTACTATACAGAAACTATGTCTGCCTGTTCCGCAATCACTGAAAAGCGATTTTACCGATCTCACTGAAATTTTTACCACAGATAGTACTAACCGAGGCGGAAACTATGAGCCACAATAGAGGGCGATGGAAACAAGGGGCGTAAAATGTCACGCCCCTTTTTATTACACTGCAAGTTATTTCTTGCTTTTCCGCAATTACGCTTAAACGGCTGAGCTGTTTTTCATGAAATTTTCACCACAGATAGTATTAACCGAAGCGAAAACTATGAGCCACAATAGAGGGCGATCAAAAAAGAAGGCGTAAAATGGCACGCCCCTTTGTATTACATTGAACGTTATTTCTTCCTGTTCCGTAATCACGCATAAACGACTGAACCGATTTTAGTGAAATTTTTACCAATGATAGTACTAACCGAAGAGAAAACTATAGATTATAAATAGAGCGCATTTGCACAAAGAGGCGGAAAATGTCACGTCTCTTTGACACACCACTTTGTACTATACTGAACGTTTTTCGGAATGTTCCGTAATCATGCTTAAACGACTATACCGATTTAAATAAAAAATAATATAGCACGCCCCTTTTTATTTTATTAGATATCTCTGTTCCTTAATAACGCTTAAACTACTAAGCCGATTTTAACAAAACATTTTCCAAAGACAGTACTAACAGAGGCGGGAACTTTAGTCTGTATCAACTGCAACGTCTTTTGCAATGTACTGAAAGTTTATTCTGCCTTTACGTAATCACGCTTAAACCGCGAACCCGATGTTATTATAATTTTTACCACAGCTATTTAGTACTTATTGAGGCGGAAACTATAGACAATTTTTTTTTGTCTGATCCGTACTCACGCGTTAACAGTGAAAGAAATTTAAAAACAATTTTCACCATAGATGGTTTTTACCGTGTCGATCGGGCCAAGGGGCTTAAAATGCAGCATTGTATTAAATTTGTAGCCAATATTAAACAGCGACTGATAAAAAGGCATATAATGGCACGCCCCTTTGTACTTTAGTGAGAGTTATGTCTGCCTGTTCCGCGAACGTGGAAAAACTGCTGAGCAAATTTAATTGCAATTTTTTTCACGAGCTAACCAATAGGGGAACTATAGGTCACATGAGACCAAAATTTAACTAAATGCGTTAAATGCCACTCCCACTTGAACTTCAGTGAAAGTTATGTCTTTATTGAAGTTTTCACCACATAAAGTGCTAACCGAGGAGGGAACTGTAGGTTCCTTTTAAAAGCCATTAAAGAAATAAATTAATAAATATTAAAGAAATACATTAATATTAGGATTGTTTCCATGACGGAGGAACACATACATACCATGTTCCCCACGCTGAGAAAAATCGAAAAAATCGACCAAACCTCAAGTCACGAAGCAGTAATTAAACTGACTAATAAATAACTCATTGATTATATATGTTTTTCAACCCGGGCAACGCCGGGTGCAAAACAGCTAGTATGATATAAATTTAACCCTTTAATGACCAAACGATTTAAAAAAAAATATCTAACAAGGGAAGTATCTCAACCCTTATGAACCGATTTGCCTGAAACTTAAAATATATATAAATGTGACGATTTTAAGGTTGGGGTGTCTCGGCTTTTCGGCCATATCAGTGTTTCAAAATTTCGTTGTCCCCTTATGAAACCATATGGACCTCCGGGAAAATTTCGATAACTCACGAACCAACAGGAATATCCTCTAGAGCAAAAATACGGGTCGACTTAAATTTAATAAAGATTATTTTATATTCATATGGACATCGTAGCTCTATGTCTTCATATAAATACCCCCCAAAATTTTCACATTTTCATGAAAAAAGTAGTTAAAGAAGCCAAACTTTTACAAGGTGATGCCACCGTTGGATAGGCATTTAAAAAACCTTTCTTCTCATATATAACATTGTATAGATTCATAGAAAGAAATGGCTGAAAAATCCAAAAAACGATTTTTTCGCCATTTTTTGACCCATGTTTTGAACCCCTAAATCCCCGATATGGCCGATAAGCCGAGACACCCCAACCTTAGAATTGTCTCTTTTATATATATTTTACGTTTCATGCAAATCGGTTCATAAGGGTTGAGATACTTCCCTTGTAAGTAACTAAAATCGCGATTAACTCGCGGTAAAAGAAAAGTTTCACAATTTTTTATAACATATTTTGGGAATGAGCGTTGGTATTACTGAAAAAAATTACAGAAAATCGTATCATTGTACCAGTAGTTAAAAAAAAATCGGTGATGCTTTTTTATAACAAGAAAATTTAATATGGTCCAAAAAATCTATAATCATCAAAATTTTTTAACCCGCCTCTGATTTTATGATGACACAGTGGGCTTTCATTTAAAAAAAATTTCATCCGATTTCGTGTAAAGCCTTGGATGTGCTAGATCAAAACAGGTTTAGATAAAATCATCGCGCTTTCCGCTTATATTGGCTTAAAGTAAAAAGTCAAAAAACAAATCAGTTCTACTCGTTAAGGCATGTCTTTTGGTGTATTAAAATGAACATGATGCACTAATTGCTACTAAAAAAAATAGGAAACAGATTTGCAAATTTCGCACAATTTTCAAAAATGCCATACAATTTTTGCAATTTATTTTTTATAAACCCGCCAGTGATTTTTTTATGTTAACTCACAAAAAACTCGGTTTACGCAAGAGTCCACCAAATTTCGAATGAAACCGCGAATGTGCCTCGCGAAAAACTGGTATTTTAAAAAAATTACGTTTTTTCTTTCGAAATTTGATCTGCTGAAACTCCTTAACTATTGGTGGCACATTAATGGGATTAATTCCAAAATGTTAAGAATTACAACAGCTACCAACTCTGGTTCAACTTTTTTCATTTTATAGAGGGGGCCGAAAGCCCTGATCAAAAAACTTTGAAAATTTAAAAACTCTTAATTTTTGGTTTCAAAATTTAACCGTCTTATAACTTCTTACCAAGCGATGAAGCATCTATCAAACCAACATTAAAATAATCTCTTATATGTACTGACTTTGCGTTATGCCGGAAATGATTGAAATATAAGGAGAACTTAAAAAAAAAGCGAAAGAAGGTAAAAACTATTGATTATTTCAAATGATTTTTATCGATTTTTCAACTTAAACCCTCTGTAACTTTTACGGATAAAGTGGGGTAATCCTTAAACATTGATCAGTGATCGTTTAATGTCTTGTTTACACAACTGCATTTACAGTTTTTCTAAATTCCAAAAACTGCCGGTTTTTTCAAACATTTATTTCAGTTTCACTGAGTTGAAATTTAAAAAAGATTTTGTGATATAAATAATTTTTATAAAGTTTTGATAAAAAAAATATTTAAAAAAATTAGATTTAAATAAATTAGTTAAGTGCTTTAACGGGCGATCGAACAAGGGGGTGTAAACTGCCACGCCTTTTGCAATGTACTGAACGTTTTTTCTACCTGTTCCATTATAACGCTTATTTTTTGTTTACTGATGGGCGAAACATAACCAAACTTATGACTGTCAAATTTTCGCTACAACTTAATTGACATTTCGAAACATTTTTTTTTTCCGATGAACATCTTACAACTAATATCTTCAGTAAAAAATAAAACGGTTTTTTCACTTTGTTCGGAGCATTTCGCCTTTCAAGTCAAAAAGGAACCCAAAAAAAGTGCCCAAACGTCCAATATTTTGTCGTGCTAATACTTACGATAAATGGTAACTGTTTTAAACCCCGACGTTAAGGGAAATAAAAAAAAAATCGCTCAACCCATAAACCCAGTGAAAAGTCATTGAGCTAATAAAAAACGCATTCATTATACAATAATATTTTTTCACCCCGGGCAACGCCGGGTGCAAAACAGCTAGTAAATTATAATTTAAAAATTCCACTGGTAATTCAAAGATTACATTTGAAATTCTATGATTCCATTTGTAATTCAAAGATTCTACTTGTAATTTTGTAATTCGTATATGAGGCATTCCACACCAAATGTCCAGCCGGGTTCTGAAAATTTTCTAAAAAAAAAAATTTTATTCGTTAGCCCATACAAAACTATATAAGGATGTAAATTTTTAAGATTGTGGTGCATTCCGTTTTAATGTGATAAATATTTAATCAAGGCAACTCGCCTCAAATTTGACCATTTTTCCAATATTTGACCATGCCTTCTAAGCCCAGTTTTTGAAAATTAGAAAAACCAAAAACGAAATTTTCTTAATTCCATATAGGGCTATCCAAACAACCTATTCAGAAATTTACGGGACATATGTTTTTCTGTAGCGGCACATTTGGTCTGGAATGCCTCATATTCCAATTGTAATTCAAATATGTCTGCGAATTTTGTACTCTTGCCCAAAACATTAAATCATGATAATGTTTTGCGGAAAATTTGGGTGTACTTGCCAAAGCAAACTTTTTATAGAAAAAATAATGTTATATTACTTTGCTATTCCATGTAAACCGAATTGAAATATAAGTCGAGGACCCCATTAAAAAACCAAAAGAGCTGTACATTTCGTAAGTGAGTGCAAAAATAAGTGCAAAAAATTGTTTTTACATTTTGGAGAGTATACCACTCTCACTTGTTTTATGTACATTTGATAAACAAATGGAAAATTTTTATGCGAAAAGCTTAGACTTGGTGAAAAAGTAGTTTTGGTAAAATAAATGATTTTTTTTCATGAAAAACAAAAAAAAAAAAATTAATGAACCCAAAATTTTTGGTAAAAAAAAGTTTTTGATGAAAAGAAAAATTTTTTGATGTAAAAAAAATTGATGAAAAAAAATATGAAAAAAAAATTTTTTTTTGGTAAGAAAAAAATTGATATAGATATAGAAATTCATTTATTATGCTTTTTGCACTAAAGGTACATAATTTTATCATTATTTAAACTATTTTTTGTGTTTCATGTAAAATATTTTCTATTTAAAATAATTTTCAAAAAAAAAAAAAAATTGCTCTAAAAAACGATTGCATTTGGGACAATTTCAAATAAAAATCATTGATTGTGGAATGTTAAGTAGAATTGCAGGGTAATATGATGCCTGTTGAAGCGTAACATCCAGTCGGATTATGCCATATAAATTAATTTTACTTATGTCCTTCTCTGTTATCTTCTATTTAACCCACATTCACAATGACGAAACAGTTGGTTTACAAACACTAAAGTTATACAGTGAATGCTAATGATTCAAATGGGTACCAAATTTCGTTTTTAAACCTTCCCACCACGGTATGGGTGTACTCATATTGTCATTACGTGTTTATTGATCAGTGACTGGGACTGACATATTCTATTAATGTCCATCAACTTGTCCGTTTGCGGAAGGAACACTGATCTTCCGAAGCTTAGCTTTAAAAACTGGCAAAATTGGACCTGTCAAAAAAAGTTTCGTCAAAAGTACTAAACCAACCTCTGAAAAACGATATATTTTTATAATTTTTTTTTTTGTGTTAAATAAATTAAACAAGTATTATATAAAAACAACTTTTAGTCAAGCACTTGGACCAGGGAATTGGAAAATTACATATTTTGTGCACTGTACTTTTATGTGGGCGTGGAAAGACAAAAATAATTTAAATAATGCTAACGCTTTCTTTATGTAAATTTAGTGTTAACATTTAAATATTCTTAGAACTATAAAATTCCATTTAAACCACAGTACCATGTTGAGTGAATGAATGATAAACCACTTAAATAAAAAGTAAGTAAAAATTTAACTTTTTGTAGTAGGAAGTGGTTTTTATCATATTCATTTGCATATGCTAATGCGGTTAAGATATGGGTTAGCATTCTTCCGTTTCCGTTTTTTAATATTCTTGTTTTTCGATGTGTATGAGTAGCATTAGTGATATGTGGTCGTTTTTTATATGCTACAGATGTTATAAAAATTAAATTTAATAAAATTCTTATATAGTTTTTTTTTTGGAATTTTGCCAAAATTTAAGTGTTTGGTTAAATAGCATGTTATAACATTTATTTCTTAACACAATTACGTGATTGCTATGCATTACTTAATTTAATAGAGTTTCGTCAAGTATTGTCCAGTCATTAAGGGTAAGAGAAACATATTTTTAGTTACTCTTATCAGGCTTTATATTAAATAATGCGATATTTTTATTTGAGTTTAGAAGCGTAGTCAAGGAAAACGAGGGGTTTTGCTTAAAGTTTGCATTAGTGCCCCCCATTTCCCGGTTCTCGGTATTCCCGGGAATACCGGTATTCCCGGTTCTGATCCTGGTACCGGTTCTCAAAAAACAAAAAATACTATACCATAAAGTATTTAAATTACGCCATTTAATCACAATTTCAGAAATATTTAGTTGTGTTTGTAAAATTATTTTAAAATCATGTAACTATTTTCTTCTTAAATTCATAAAAAAAATGGAAATGGTGTTTTTCACATGTTTTGTATTTTTTTTTTGGTAAAAGCGAAGAAAAAATTTAAATTATACAAAATTTTACAAAATATTCATACCGGCAGTACCGGGAATACCGTCAGAACCGGAACCGGGAATACCGGTATTCCCGGGAATACAGGGAATAATTCAAGAACCGGGAAACCGGTACCATTTCCCGGTAATACCGAGAACCGGGAATATCGGTATTCCCGGTACTACGGTACTGACCGCAGGCACTAGTTTGCATTATTGTTGGATTTTGTAAATTAAAAACCTAATTTTTAAAACTGTCCAGCAAAAAAAAAACATTACCAAATAATTAACTATGGGATTTATAACGAAAATGAGTAACTAGTTACGTCCCAACTTCATTGTTAATTACTTTAACATGGCGATGTCATTGGAGGCAAGGCCTTCTTTGTTTGCTTACGAAAAAGCTAACAAATAATAGCCCATTCCTAGCTCGCTTACGAAAAGTAGAAAAAGTCACTGCATTGTTTGTTTAGTTGCTCTTTTTAAATGAGAGAAAACAAATTAAGAGTAAAATTGTTTTTTATATATTTTTATGAAAATTCAGATTGCAAATCATTTACATCGTAAGTTAAAAGTAAGGCCTTTTTTTGGGGTATAAAGTAACGCAGCGAGTAATTAGTACTCATTACCAGGTAATCCAATTGGGAATGGGTACTCATTACCTAGTTTTTGCTGGGTGGTGCCAAAAGTTTGTTATGAGGTGCATATTTTGAAAAAAAAAAAACTAAACAATTAAAATCCCACACATATTTTAGACTGTTGTGCCCTATGATTAAGATAAAGTTTAATCATTGGCTTATTAATTATTTAAAATTAGAAAGAAAGAAATTTTCCTTTTAAATTCTTCATATTCTTTGACTTATTCTTCAAGAATCTACCTTGTAAATCGAACTCGTACTATATTTCGCTTAAAAAAGCCAAAGTCACTTTTCAAGTAAAAAAGGAAAAATATTTCTTTAAACCCCGTTCCTGCTTTCACCATCTACGTGTAATAACAGCCTTTTTAATAGTTTTATTACACTGTAACATAATGTTTTTTTGCATTTATTATCGTTCTTCTTATTTATGTTGTTATAATTTTTATTACGTGACCGTATGCGATTTCTCCAAAAATTCAATGCCAACAATGTATAAAATAACACAGCATTTATGCATGACAAGCTAACTATTAAAATAAATATAGAGCAATTAATAATTAAATACATAAAGTATAACACAAATGCCCAAAACATATACATTTACATGCAATTGAAAACGCAGAGTAAAATACACAGATACAAAAACCTAAAAAAGCTTTAAAAAAGCTTCTAAGCTGAACTATACTAAATTACAGAGATACTCTGCTGAGCCAGCAGAAAATACCATAGATTTCCAACCAGCATGTGTTTTTGTTATTTTGCAAAGAAAACTCTGTAAAATGATTTCGATAAAAAAACTGTAAATTATAGCAATTTATAAAAACCCTATACTACAAGTAGCAATAGGAATTTAAATGACAAAATCGCTCTACTCCCATTGGGAATCTTGGATGATGAAAAAACCACTATTGACAACAAAAGATTAAAGCAGCGAACAACTCACACTCCTATTTTTTATTTTTTTAAGAAATTGCTTGAAAATATTAGGTAATTTCTAATAAATTTTTTTTAAAATGGTAAATAAAAACCTATAAGATAATTAAAAATGGGCGGTGAAAGGAACTGTTACGTCCACTTTTTTATAACAGGCATTTGAAAAGTGTGTTAACGATCTTGGGCTAGATTTTATGTTATGACTTGACACATTGGACACATGATGCCGCCGCACAGTATGAGAATTTGCCAAGTTAGAACGACAAATCTCGAATTTTGAAGAAATTGTTTTGAAAAGTGATATGAATCATTTTGACGAAGTACTTAAACTTCAAAATAAAATGGGCGTAATCAGAGAACTGCCACGCCCACCCCCATACAATTTTTTTGCTGTTACTTTTTTATTTTTAAAAGTTTTTATATACATATTTTAACAGTTCTAAAGTACGCTGATTTCAATATTTGTGTGTAAAATGGGCGTTAGCCAAGTGCCACGCCTGCTTTAAAATTTTAGAGTATTATATTAAAAAACCATTCGTTAACAACAAACTAATTTTATAATATATATTATGCATGGGCGTAATCACATATATGCCACACCCATCTCTAAAGCGAGTTTCGAGTTCTATTTTAATTTTGCCCTTTTTTATGTCAAACTTTACATAAAATATGGGCATAAAAAGTAAAATTCAACGCCTATATATCTTGCAAGTGTGCGAAAAAAACTCTTTTTGTTTTAAAATGTATATTTTTAAATTTATTGCAATTCATTACCTGTAATAATTTAAATTAAAATATAATAAAAAAAAGTAAAAAACTTCCAGGTTCTATTCAGAAAAAATTTCTAAGGGTTTTGTTTTTAAAAAGAATTTTCTATAAAGATGGGCGTGGCAGTTAAATTTTTACGCCCATTTTTGGCATCAAGTTTGAAAAAATAAGCCCCATTAACTTTTAAAAGTGTTAAAATTGAAATCTGCTTTATTAATTAATATATCAACAAAATTATCTTAAATCCAGGGACATAACGGTTATAATTTACATTTTGAAGCATCCGCAAATAGTCTTTAAGAAAATTGACGATGGCCATTAAAGAGCGGATTGTGTAATAAAATTTTGAATACATAAATGTTTGAGATAAACAGCGCGCAAAGAAATTTAGTTTTTGATCAAAATTCGTATGATTTGTTTTGTTAAATTTGCTCAAAGTTTCGCATAATTTATTGACAAAATATTTTAATAATTCTAAAACCGGGATTTGGTCCACAGATGTTGCTTTCTGTAATAAATTCTTGTTGGACTAAAATTTTTAAAATCTTGTGAAGACAATGGCAAAATATTTTATGATCCTAAAACAGCGATTTTAATCATATTTTTCCCTAAATCAGCATTATGGGCAAAATGGCCATCGTTACTTTTCTCAATGATTATTTCCGAATGCTTCGTTTTTGAATGTCCATTGATATGATATGTCTTGAAAATATGAATAGAAATCGTGTATAGATTACAAAAAAAAATATATTTTAGAATCCTGAAACATGCGATTTTGGTCCAAAGATTCTAATCAGAATTTTGGACCAAAATTTGTATTTTTAATTTGCCACATTTTCCCTAAAATCAGCCTTTAATGGCCAACATCCGGAATGTCTTTTGATATAATAGGGCTTTGCAAATCTTGTAGAGATTATGGAAAAGGATAAAAAGTTTTGTATAAAATTCTCACATTTAATAATCAGCTCTTCAATTTATATGCACATATGTACATATTAGTTTGTAAAATATATCTACAAAATTGATTGAATAAAATAAAAATTGAAATAAAAGTTATGTATGTCTTCATTAAATAAACAAATCAAAAAATAACTTTTATTTTTAGGTTGAAAATAAAAATTCAAACATTAACCGAAAAGTTTGAATTAGTGCCTACGGTCAGTACCGTAGTACCGGGAATACCGGTATTCCCGGGAAATGGTACCGGTTTCCCGATTCTTGAATTATTCCCGGTATTCCCGGGAATACCGGTATTCCCGGTTCCGGTTCTGACGGTATTACCGGTATTCCCGGGACTACCGTTATGTATATTTTGTAAAATTGTGTAGAACTAAAATTTTTTCTTCGCTTTTACCAAAAAAATACAAAACATTTTAAAACCCCATTTCCAATTTTTTTTATGAATTTAAGAAAAATACACACAGAAAATTGATTCAGTTGTTGCAACTGAATTATTTGCCAACTGAATTTTTGCGGTTCCACCAACTATCACAATATTCAGTTGCTTCTATTGCCAATTCAGTTGTCTCTACCGGTAAATATCTATCATAAGAACCGAATATTTTTATGTTAAAATTGACATTGGTTATAGTAATCGAATTTTAAAAAGCGTTATATAGTTCTACCAATCAATATTTTTTTAAACTGTTTCTTTTGAAATAAAATTTTTTAATATTTTTTTCTAGCAATTTTTCTAATTTATTTGATTGTAAAAATTTTATAATTTAAAAAGTGAAATAAATACATACAATAGAAAAAATAAATTAAAACTGATAATTCTGATAAAAAAAATGTAACATCTAAGAATTTTTCTAAAAAAAAATTGTCTCAGAATCTGCTAGACTTTCTAAAGCAAAAATAACTCGAAGTCTAAATATATCTCTTAAGAAAACATGTCAATGAAAAAATCAAAAAAATATCTCAGACTTCTAGAATTTTTTTATGGAAACATATCTCAGAATCCTAGGATTTTTTAATAGAAAATAAAGGAAAAGTCTCAAATTCTGAAAATTTTCTTATATATAAAAAATCTCCGATTCGGAGAAAAAGTCTCAGGTTCTGAAAAATTTTTCCTACAGAAAAAGTCTCAGATTTTGAGTCATTTTTCCTATCGAAAATGTCTCAGATTCTGAGAATACCCAGTTGGCAAATTAAAATCACACCTGACATACTGCTGACTCTCCCTTTATGAAATCGCTGACATCTTCATACAATTTTTCAAAATGTCATCAATGACATGTCAGCAGTTGGTCAGCAGTGCCCACCAGTATCGGTGGGCACTAACAATTCGTTTAAACAACCGCTGACCAACTGCTGACATGTCATTGATGACATTATGAAAAATTGTATGAAGATGTCAGCAATTTTATAAAGGGAGAGTCAGCAGTATGTCAGGTGTGATTTTTTTTGCCGACTGGGTAGTTTTGGATGAAACTTTCTTAATTTCAATATTCTGGCATTTACAAACCTTAAATTTCTTACCATCCCTGGACACTTTGGACTCTAAGGATTTCTTGGAAACTGTTCCAAAGTTTTTTATAGTTGGCTCAAAATCGATTTTATTGTCGACTTCTGGGTAAAATATCATCTTTAGCATCTGCATTAAAGTTGCGTGTGCAAATACCTAAAATAAGATTTATTTATTTAAATTGATTGGATTTCGGCAGTGGTATCAACTTACCATAAAAATTTGTAACATTTTTTACGAAATTTTACATGAATTTTATTTAAAAATTTAAAAAACGTCTGAACACAATAACATTTTTGTTTTAAATGATTACTATTTTAATTTTTTTTGACGTAAAACGTTTTGTAATTTAAATGAAATCCTAACGACCAATTATTAGTTAAGAATACCAATACAAATTTATAATTTAGTAAAATTTTTCAAAAATAAAAAATTATTGAAAATTTGGTTAAGTTAACCAACATTTTCAGTTGTAGATACTATTACCTAATGTTTTTGAAATTTATTAATTTAAACAAATGATTATTGGTCGAGAGGGAAAATAAAGACTAAAAGAAAAAGTTGTACTAACTAAATATTTTTCAAAAACTTTATTAGTTTTTAGTTTGGGTATATTAACCAAATTATTAGTTGTTGATACATCCATTCGGTCACGATTAAAAATTAATTATTATTACTGTTATTTATTTGGTATGGTGATAAAAAATTTACAATAACAACTAAAAATTTATAAGATTTATCAAAATTCCGTTTTCATAATGGAATTCCAACTAAACATTTCTCTGTGTGTATAGTTACATGATTTTTAATAATTTTACAAACACAACTAAATATTTCTGAAATACTGATTAAATGGTGTAATTTAAATATTTTATGGTACAGTATTTTTTTATTTTTTGAGAACCGGTACCAACATCAGAACCGGTAATACCGTTATTCCCGGGGATATATCTAGAACCGGGAAACCGGTACCAGAATCGGGAATACCGGTATTCCCGGGAATACCGAGAACCGGGAAATGGGGGGCACTAGTTTGAATAAAAAAAATAATTTTAAGAAATCTTTGCAAATTTTTGTTAATTTTTAACTAAAATGTGTCTTCATATATTTGCTGTTAAATAATTAACAAACTATTTTTAATTTTTTTGGTCGATTTTTATGAAATCATAACGGTTATTTTTGGTCCCTGCTTAAATCACATTATAGGTGGTTGGTGGATTTATCCGAATACGCCTATATGCAACTCAAATTATAAACATTTTATAAAATGCAATTACAAACAAATATTGAAATTTCAAAACATAAGCGTTCTTAAAAGAATAATGTGGGAAAATATTAATTCCATCAATAGTTATGACATCCTGAATCCAACATGGATTTGGACGACAAATATTTCACGAAATTGAATTTTATTGTAATTTAAAAAAAAGTGTATGGGAGCGGCAAAAGCCGGCAAAATGTATTAATTGGATCATAAAGCTGGGATGACAGTTGATATTGTGATGTTGTTCGCTGGTCTGCATAACGCTATATAAGAAAGATAACGGCATTCGAAATCGAAAACTCCTAATCAGGCGCGAATCCAGCTTTTGCATTTGTGGGGAAGTTTTTGTACCCCTGAAAGACTAATATGGCATTCACACTTGCTGTTTAAAGTGTTCAAGAGTGAGATGTTTAAAAAAGTCGTTCTTTTGTGTCCATTACATTTTTGTTCAGTAACTGGTGTTTTGTTAAACAACTTGGTTAAAGTCGTAAGTGTGAATGCCATATAATTTACTTTCTAAATAAAACCGTTTATTTAACTATTTGTAGTTTATTTAAAGATGTAATAAGTAAAGTTGTTTTTAAAGAAAAATCATTTTTTCATTAAGGATTTCTTGTTTTCTACTTGACAGTCAATTTCCTTGATAGCCAATTTCGGAAGTTAAAAATTTCTTCTACAGTTTTAATATTTTTAAATACAAAAAAGTGAAATTTCGTTAGATTTCACTTTGTTTATATTAGACATTAAACATAGAGTAAATGCAGTAAGAGACATTATGAGTGAAAACTCTTTCCTTTACGAGATTTTTTTTGGCCGTAAACTCTGATTATCTCGAGAGTGAAAACCAGAATACACACAAAAGTAAATGGAAGAAAAAATAAAGTCTTACAAATGCATACAAAAGGAAGCTGAGAAAATACGAATGCATTCCAGAGGGAAATGAAAAGAAAACGTAACGAAAACCAATATTGGCAACTAGTGTTTTTTTAAAATAAGCATTTTTTACATACGTTCAGTTGTGTTTTTATGTTCTTTCGTTAAATAGTGCTGCCAGACAGTTTTTTTTTTATGAGAAAATCCCCAATAAAAATTAAATTCCTAAATTTTAAAAATATTTCCAAAATTACTAACTTTTATAATTATTTTGCAAATATTTCTCGATCTACATTACACCTGGTCTCCACCAATTTTTTTTGTTGTGGCAATAAGCAATATCGTCGGCAGAACTAAAAAAAAAAACACTGCGTCTATTTTGATGAATTCCAAACAAAGATTTTGATGTTTAATTGCCAGCAATAGTTGCTCAAAGCAACTACTAGCAATTAGCTATATAAATTTTGGCGTTTTACAAATTTTGACGTTATTGCTAAGTATCTTTATCAGTTGTGGACACCATGTTATGGAATAAGAATTTAACCCCCAAGTTCTCTTTGAGCAGGCCAACAATTTAAATATATATGGGGGCTTTCGTGTCAACTGACACAACTTTTGAAACCGATGTCTTCCGATCGGGATGAAATTTGCACCTAGGTTAGTCCTAGTGAATAGTAGTCCAGACACAATTTTTCAAGAAGATCGGTTAAGGACTCTTAGAGGGGGCCGAAATTTTACATTTTGGCCCAAGAGGTATTAATTCTCATCCATGTAACTTCTTACCTATTGTTTTTAGTAAAATGTGTTCTAAATAGTTTAGATAGCTATTTCTTCAATCTTTTGAAAAAAAATTATAAAAAAAAAAAAAATTTTTTTTGATTTTTTTTTTTTTTTAAATCCAAAACTTTTTTTGACTTTTTTCCTCAAATCCGGCCCATTTTTTTATTTTGACTCAAAAGAAAGATTGGGTCATTTCCTTTAAAAGCTATGGGGTCGCTTACTGGGATGCGAGTGGGATATCTATGAAAAAAAATTTTTTAACTTTGGAAAACAAAACACGGTTCTTCAATTTGCACTATTAGGCGTGGGATAGCTAACCAGTTTTCGATTTCGATCCGCGACACCCACTAATTTTTATAGGTTCGGAAAAGAAAGCATGAGCTAAAAAATGAGGGCGGTGGGGTGGGGTCGTATGATCCTTCATTGGGTAAAGTAGGGCGTAAAATGAGCGGGTACCGTCTCAACATTTCCAAAATAAGGGAGACTCTAATGTACATATTATGTAGTAGAATCAACTTTCAAAGAAAAATCTATTTTATTTTTAATAATTAAAAATTAAATAATTTTTGTTAAAAGAAAGACTTTGAAATTTTTTGGAGATATGTAAATAAAAACGGCTACTTCAATTGACTTTTAATTATATTACGGTAGTTATTCAGATTTGAACACTGGTTAATATTTAAAAAAAGTGTTTTATTTGTTATAAATAATTAAACAGTACTTTTGTGTAAGTTGTTCTTAAAAACGATTATCATTACCAGGTTTGTGCTGGGTAAGTCATATCATCTATATATATAAAGTAGTTCCGTGACTGACTGATGACTGACTGACATACTAATCACGCATCATCCCACAGCCCAAACCACTGAAGCTAGAGTCTTGAAATTTGGATTGTAGTTTTACCTCCCGGAATACATATCCACTAAGGCTGGGTTTTTGGAAATGCTGATTTTAAGGGGTAAAAACGAAGGGTTGAAAATGGGGAAAAAGCGACTACTTTGGTACTTTTTATTTTTTCTGAGAAAAAAAAAAAATCCAATTATTTTGAAATTTGAAATGTAGGATCCTCTAACGAAAAAACATTCCCAAAAAAAGTACTTGCTGGAAATTTGGATTCCTAAGGGTAAAAAGGGGTAAAAAATTGTACTTTTTATATTTTTTGAAATTAAAGTCCTACAAAAAAATTAAAATAAGCAATGTTGTTTCCAACAACAAAAATAAAATCTGAAAAAGTACTTTTATAAAATACCGATTTAGCTGCGATTTTGGAAATGTTGATTCTAAGGGGGTAAAAAAATGTACTTTGGTACTTTTTATCTATATATATAAAGTAGTTACGTGACTGACTGATGACTGACTGACATACTAATCACGCATCATCCCACAGTCCAAACCACTGAAGCTAGAGTCTTGCAATTTGGATTGTTGTTTCACCTCCCGGAATATATATCCGCTAAGGCTGGGTTATTGGAAATGTTGTTTTTAAGGGGTAAAAAGCGACTACTTGGTCTGAAAAAAAATCAAATTAATTTGAAATTTGACATAACGAAAAAACATACTTTTGAAATAACAAAAAAAAAATAACTTTCTGGAAATTCGGATTCCTATGGGTAAAAAGGGGTAAAAAATGGTACTTTTTAAATTTTTTGAAATTAAGGTTCTACAAAAATATTAAAATTTGCAATGGTGGTTCCAACAACTGAAAAAATTCTGAAAACCTACTTTTTCGAATTTCCGATTCTAAGGGGGGTAAAAAAGCGAGTACTTTGGTACTTTTTATTTTTTCTAAAAAAAATCCTATTAATTCGAAAATTGGAATGTAGGGTCCTCTAACGGAAAAACATTCCCCAAAAAAGTACTTTCTGGAAATTCGGATTCCTAAAGGTAAAAAGGGGTAAAAAATTGTACTTTGGTACTTTTTATATTTTTTGAAATTAAAGTCTTACAAAAAAATTAAAATTTTTTATGTTGTTTCCAACAACGAAAAAAATTCTGAAAAAGTACTTTTTCGAAATACCGATTCTAATGGGGTAAAAAGCGAGCACTTTGGTACTTTTTATTTTTTCTGAAAAAAAAAAATCATATTAATTTGAAAATTGGAATGTAGGATCCTCTAACGGAAAAACATTCCCCCAAAAAAAGTACTTTCTGGAAATTCAGACTCCTAAGGGGAAAAAGTGGTAAAAATGGTAGTTTGGTACTTTTTATATTTTTTTAAATTAAGGTCCTACAAAAATTTTAAAATTTGCAATGGTGGTTCCAACAACAGAAATAATTCTGAAAACATACTTTTTCGAAATTCCGATTCTAAGGGGGGTAAAAAAGCGAGTACTTTGGTACTTTTTATTTTTTCTAAAATAAAATCCTATTAATTTGAAAATTGGAATGTAGGATCCTCTAACGGAAAAACATTCCCAAAAAAGTACTTTCTGGAAATCCTAAGGGTTAAAAGTGGTAAAAAATTGTACTTTGGTACTTTCTAAATTTTTTGAAATTAAGGTACTACAAAAAAATATTACAATGTTTGTTCCAACAACGGGAAAAATTCTGAAAAAGTACTTTTCGAAATTCCGATTCTAAGGGGGGTAAAAAAGTGTATTTTGCTACTTATTATAATTCCTGAAATAATGGTCCTGGAAACTTTAAATTTGGAATGCAGGGTCATTTAGCGAAAAAAGATTTCTAAAGAAGGCAAAGAATTTTCTGTTTTTTTAGCGCATGTAAGCGCATATTCGGAACGGAGTGAAAGCCACTTAGGACTAATCGGAATGGAAAAGGGAATCAAATGGAATAAAACAGGGAACGAAATGGGGACTTGAAATTTGGAATTGATTCGTTTAAGGCTGAGTTTTTGGAATGTTGATTCTAGGGAATAGGAATAGGATTCTATGGAATTGGGTATTTTGGTACTTTTTATATTTCCACAATCCACTCAAGCTAGAGACTTGAAATTTGGAATATATATATCTATGGGGGTAAAACGGGTAAAAAAGGTATTTTGATACTTTTTATATATACTTAAATAATGGTTTTATTAGCTTGAAATTTTGGTTGTAGTATCCCATGCTTAAATAAGGGTCATAAGAACTTAAAATTAGGAATGTAGGGTCCAATAACAAAAAAAAACTATGAAAAATATACTTTTTTGGAAATTCCGATCCTGATCTAAGGGGATAAAAACGAGTAATATGGTACTTTTTTTTATTTTCTGAAATAATTATGATGGAAATTTGGAATGTAAGATTGTCTAGCGAAATAAAATATTCACAAAAGAATAACTTTTGGAAATTCTGATTCCTAAGGAAATTAATTAAAAAAGGGAATTATATATTCTTAAATAATGAGCCTATTAACTTGAAATTTGGAATGTAGCATCCTCTATCGGGAAAAAATCCCCTAAAAATTGCTTTTTGGTACTGTATATATTTTCTTAAATAGAGGTCATAAAAACTTAAAATTAGGAATGTAGGATCCAACAACAGAAAAAAATCTGTAAAAAGTATTTTTTTCGAAATTTCGATTCTAAGGGAGTAAAATCGAGCTCTTTGGGACTTTTCATATTATCTGAAATAATGGTACTGTAAACTTGAAATTTGGAACGTAGGATCGTTTAGCGAAAAAAAAAACATTCCCGAAAGATTTTTTTTTTAAATTCTGATTCCTAAGGAGTTAAAGGGGTACTTTATATTTTTTTTTTTGAAACAAAATAAGGGTAAAATGATTATTTTTAATGATCTGATCCATAGAAAAAGGAATGAACACCGCATTGAACGAAATTGAATGGAACAGGGAACCAAATGGAATAGAACATGGAACGAAATGGAATGAAACTGAAAACGAATTCAAATGAAAATGTTTTCAATTTTTTTTTTACTAAAATTTTTTTATCAATTAATTTTTCAGTTTTTTTTTTTCATTCATACATATTTGTTCATATTTTTACAAAATTTGTTCATTCAATTTTTGACTCAAAGTTTTATTTACTCAATTGTTTTTTGCTCAAATTAATAAATCAATGTTTTTTTTTTTGATAACATATGACCGTCTTAAAGTTGACGAAGTGGTTATTTTATCACCTGATGTATTTGGTATTTATGGTAAGTGTTGTGATCATCATAAGCACAGTTTTTGTAAAGGATTAAGACATATATATATGAAGATTCCATAGCGAAAAGTTCCAAAAATGGGTCATTTAATATCATTATGAAATTTTTCTGTTTTTACGGGCAACAAAATACCCTGCGCACGCTAGTATAAATATAAAGTTACCTAAAATGCAAAACAAAAAAATCAAAATCAAATTTTTGATTATAATGCATTAGACTTAACTGCATGTCTCGGAAATATTTTGGACATCCAAAAACTGCAAACAATAAACAAAACCCAGTTTTGTGAATTTTAAATAATTGCTGTTTTTAAAGCTAACACTGAACAAAAATCTTTTACATCAGAATAATTTTTCGTATTTAAGTTTAAAATAATCCGAATTTATTTGGTTTTTGTTTTTCGGTTTTAGGTCATCAGTTTTAAAATAAAAGTAAAATTTTTATTTTATTTAAATATTTATTAGTTCCAATATTTTGAAGACCTAAAACCTCAAACCACAATTAAAAAATTACAGTATGAAAATAATACGCCTAAAAAAATCCCAGTTATTGGTAAGACATTTTTTATCTAATATGTCATTCACACTTGCAACCTTAGATCTAATTGTATATTTAATATTTGTGAATCTAAATTAATACAATTATATATTTATCTGATCCAACTTGATACAGCCAATTTTGAGATCAAATTAGATCTTAAAACTTTTACTGGGGTTGTGTTTTTAACCTTTTTAGAAAAATCAAGGATATTAAAAAAACATTTATTAACTTTTGCAAAAAAAAATCGAAAATTATCAAATAAAAACTTACAAAGGATGCAATTGATGTATTAATTTGTAATTTCTTCAAGTATTTCTATTATTTTCACTCTCAAACACTGAAAAACACGAACCAGCCGTTTTGATGACACCTTAAAAACTCTGTCCAATCAGCAGAAAAATCTGCTGAAAATACACCCATTTTTAGCCATATGAGAAATCTGATGATTTTAACAGACGCGGTTTGCTAAATTTCTGTAGTGATAACCTGGGTTAAATCAGCAGATAAATCTGTCAGGACAGCCGAAAAATCTGCTGATTTCAGCAGAAAAATCTGCTGATTTCCGCAGAAAAATCTGCTGTTTATAGCAGAAAAAACTGCCGATTTCAGCAGAAAAATCTGCTAATTTCGGAAAATTGTTCATTTAAGCAGAAAAATTTGAAATTACACTTAGTTTGAGCCAAATAATATGTTTTCTGTAAAATATCTTTTTCCAAAAATACTTTTTTTTTTTTTAATTGGAAAAATGTATATTCGTTGGTATATTTAAAAACTTTATAAAATTATTAATGTGTACGAACAAAAACAAGCGGCAAGTCGTAACAGGCACACATGAAAAAACAAATTTAAAAACTACAAAAATCGACAGACATGTCTTAACAAGCACACACACATGAAGCAAATGAAAGCAAACGTAATAAAACATACACACCCAGGCAGAAAAATACATACGGGCCAGATCTGGCAAAGTATCTAATAAGGTAGTATTAATACGGGAAAAGTACCTTTTTTTGGGTTTTTAGTAATTGCTAAGATGCTAAATGATAACACCATTTAGTAGTGGCAAAGTACTTTTAAAAGCGCTTTCCCTGTACTTTAAAAAGTACTATCCGAGAAAATAGATTTTTAACTAAAACAATCCATTACAAAATTAAAAATGTATTTAATAAAATAATTTTTTAATTTAATAATTTGTACATTAGAAATCTTTTTTTTTATTTTTTTCTATTTTAAATAAATTATATATTAATTACACAGCATGACAAAAGTGTCCACTATTATAGAAAATAAGAGGTATGACCAACATTTCCATCTATTTGAGACATGCTGAGTCGAATGGCGTACTCCGTTTTTCGATGCATGGTACAGTTTTCTTGACTTGTAGCAATGTTTCTTATGCAAATTTGGTTTAAAGCTTTTCATCTTAAGCCCTTAAATTCGCGAATTTCTTCATTTTTCGAGGTTCTCGTGAAATAAACCTCTAAATTGGTATTTGATAAAAAAACTTGCTTTTAGTGGATCATAAAGGCTTCCCTAACACTACGAATAGTGAACAAAAAACATCTATGTGATATAGACCATCATGTTAAAAATCGCGAAAAACTTTTTTTTATGGCAGAATCATTTTACAAGATGACTTAAGGGTCCATCTTTAACTATATAATGTGGTAACCTTAAACAAATAACTGACGAAAAATTTGTAAAAAAAATAGTTTCTGGTCAGTTAATTCTGTAAGGTTCCCACATTATTTACTTAAAGGTGGACCCTTAAATTATCTCGAAAAATTGTGCGGCCATATACAACATGATGATAAAATTCAACATGATGGTAAAAGCAAGCATTTTATCAAAGACCAATTTAGGGGCTAATTTCGCAAAAACGTCAAAAAAAGAAGAAATTCGCTAATTTATTGCTACATCCTCTTAATAGAAGTTCCAAATACTCTCTAGGAATATAAAAGAAAGCTCGGTATCGAGAGTTGTATTTTCTTTCGTAAACATTAATGGTTTTAAAATAAAACCAATTCATCCGGATAACGTATGTTTACAATGAAAATGTAATTAAAGTTACTGACATTTTAAATAGAATGCTGTCTAAATACAAATGTGATGATATATTTTTGAAAGGCAATTTATTCATTAAATGTAGCGATTTTTTTAAATTTCCACTACCATCAAGAGAAATAGGACTCTACAATGTAAAACAAATTTGATAAAAATAACATTGAAATCAGTATCCACATAGTAGAATCAAAATGTATTCATACTAAATTTGATAATGACACCATTGTCATAACTTTATAACATAATTAAGTGTTTTCAAATAAAATGTTAAAATTTAATTAAAATATTAAAAAAAAAAAATTTCAAATAAATAAACCGCCTTTAGTTTGGTAAAAAAAAGTACTAGCAAAGTACTTAATTCGGTGAAACCAAGTACTTTACTAAAAAGAGCTTGCTATACAAAAAATAAATTGCTTTGCCAGTACTATTTTTTTGGTACGGTTGGCAATTTCTGGCTGGGTGTTTACGTTCAAAAATTATTTTCTCCCAATCTGCAAATGAAATATACAATTTTTTTGTAAGTTTTTTAAAAAACATATTTTTTTTCAAAAATACAACAATTCCTATTGTTTAAATGCATTATATGCTGTATATTAATCTTTAACAACTTTTTAATAATTTTATTCATGCCAGGCTGTAATTTTGTTTAAGTTTCGGTTCGGTTTCGGCCGAATATTACTTTTTCGGCCGAATATTCGGTTGTTTCGGTTCGGCCTCGAAAACTGGTTTCGGTCGGACTCTACCTCCTAGTTAAATGTCTAACTGGTTCTTTTAGATTTTGCACTCCTGATTCCAAATATACCATCTAAATTTTTACTAGCAAGTACCTTTTTTGCGATATTAGCTGATAAAATGTCAAAAAAACAATATTTTAGCACTGATTCCAAAATTGCATCCAAATTATTTTAAGCATATTTTGTTTGTGAGACATTCGCGTTTGAAAACTTTAGTGTTATTTATAGTGTCCGACCGAACAGTTCGTCCAAAAAATGGTATTGGCCAAAAATTAATATTTGCAAGCATTTTTAACAGCTTTTTCAGATCGCCGTTTGTTTAGGCGATAGAAGACTATTCTGACCAGTGTTGCCAGTTTAGGGGTTTTGTCCCCAAATAGGGGATTTTTTTTTGGAAATTGGGGATGAAAAATTTGATTTGGGGATCCGGGGATTTGATGGGGATGACACTAATTTTTTCGGGGATTTTTAGGGTATGAAGTATTTTAGATAAACAAGTGTTTTTTAAATACATTAATCATAAAATAATGCTAAGATCGGTAAAATTAACTCTACTTTATTTTTGATAAATCGTGGACATAAAAGCATACAAAAAAAAAAAACCGTAAACGTAGGAATAATGTGACATTTATATAGAAAAAACTAAAATTTTGTATGGTGTCTGTCAAAACCTGGATCGTAGTGGTATCATGTTATCATGCTTTTATTTTTCATTAAACCAAATTGTAAATTTTCATACATTTTCTATAGTAGGAATATCCTTTAAATCTATTATAGAAAATTTCCAAAATTCACTAGTTTTTTCTGTAGAAAAAAGTCTAAAAGTACATCAATTAAAAATACTGGTCTTTTACAACTTCTTAAATTCTTAAAAAGCAATACAACGTTTTAGATACATATTCCGGAGTTAGTATTTATAAAAATTTAAGGGGTTTTACGGCAATATGTATATCAAACCTTAAAAGAATTTTCGTTGGTTTTTTTTAAGGGCCGATGACTTATGTTTGCTGAGAAAACTTTTGAGGGAATTTAAGATATAAAACAAGATTAAATCAAATTTGGACCAATAAAGTACTCTTTTGCTGGTGTGTAAATTAAAAATTCCTAAGATATCCATCCGTGATAAAACATTTCCGTTGCTTTTTAATTTTATCATAATACTTATCGAAACATTGGCGGCTTCAAACGATGTGCTAATCGTTCAACACGCAAAATACACTTACAGTTTTTGTTCTAAAAAATTGTCTAAATTACTCAAAAGCACTTGATGGGTTACAAGTGTTTTTTGCGTGTAGTAAATTTTGAGAATTTTTTTTTTGGGATTTTTGGGGATGAGAAATTTTAATTTGGGGATGGCATCCAAAAAAAAAACTGGCGACCCTGATTCTGACTTTCAAATTTAATGGCGAAGACGAAGTTAAGCACCAATTTAGATGTTCGGTAACCGAACGTTCGGTCAAATTGAAAAAGGTCGGTTACCGAACTTCGAAATTGTGGCTTAA
Source organism: Pegoplata infirma (assembly GCA_963921195.1). Lineage (NCBI taxonomy): Eukaryota > Metazoa > Arthropoda > Insecta > Diptera > Anthomyiidae > Pegoplata > Pegoplata infirma. The sequence goes on along the minus strand of OY992537.1, from coordinate 122,086,015 downwards.
CTTCGTACTCTTTCTTAAATTTTACACTCAGAATCGTCTTCCATCGCCTCAACAATTGTACCCCATATAAAAAAGTTGTTAAAAGTACTCCCAAATACCAAATTTTTGATTAAATGACGTTTTTTGGCCGAACTGTTCGGTCGGACACTACCCAGGCAGAAAAATACAAACGGGCCAATACTGGCCCTGTAACGTAAACGGTGGTACAAGTATTGCCAGCACGTAAAATTTTTTGTATTTCAGTACTGACCCGGTTACCCAAATGATAACTCTGATCTACGGTTGGCCCATCGTAAAAGCACTGTAAAAACCAAAAAACCAACGTTGTCCCAATACTTCAAATACAAAAAAATCGGTATTTTTTTCATATTTTTATTTATTTATTTTATATTATTTTTTCAAGGCATACTGGCATATTAAATGAAAAAGATTTTAAATTGAATGTTTTAGCACTTTGCTGTGACATCCCAGCTAGGGTTATCTTGTTTGTCTCAATCGACTTTACGATTTGTTTTACTTGTTGCCAAATGAAAAAAATTTATTTTCCAAAAACAATAAAAAATACAACGATTATTACAACGATTGCTCATAATCTTATCCACATAGCAGATGAGGTAATTAATACAAGCTCCCCAATACCAGAGTTTTAAGCTTTTTAAAATAGCCAAGGGTATATTAAATCACTTATAAATTTACCAACCAATAATATATGTTTATTAAAGTGCTAATACTTGCTTTTTTGAAGTTACTTGATGCTGCATTTATTAGGGTTTATGTAAAAAATTTCGAGAACTTCAACCAAAATTTTTAAATTTATCGTAATTTCAATAGAAAAACCATAATAAATGCAGCAACATGTACAACATTAAGGGCGGATTACTCAATGAAAAGTCAGCTGTTAAATGACGATTTAAGGAAGCCTTATGTCAAAATTTGTATGAAAAAGTTAAATTTAACGGAGAGTTATTTTATAACGGAGCATTGAGTAATCCAGCATAAGTAATGGTAATGTAATGATGGTAACGGAAATTTTTAGTGCTGAACTTCCGGTTAATAAATATAATATTTACAAAACAAATAGTTTTAGTTCACACCAAAAAATGTAAAAAAAAATAATATTAAGCGATAAGATTTTTTGTAATAAAGTACTGGTACAGCACTTTTAGGGTTAATTTTTCCAACACTGGCAAAGTACTCTAAAAAATTACTTTGCCAGAACTATATTTTTTGTACCGCTGGCAATTTCTGGCTGGGCACTTTTAATAAAAAAAAAATTTTAACTTGTCATTCCAAGGGTGGTTTTGAATTTTGTACGTTAGGTTTGCGTGCATGAACTGAAGAACTTATCTTCTTTAAAAGCAGCAACAAACTGACAAGCCTACAAAATTATATTTTGTATAACATATTTAGTGACGCATTTAAGCGGGAGCTACTTATATTAGTCCACTTTAATTTTCTGATAGTGACATTTGATTTTCATTTTTGCGAGGCCGACATTTAAAAAATACCTAAAAAATAACAAAAAAATATCTGTTAAATTAGCAAAATAATCTGCTGAAATCTGCACAAAAACATTTTAAAACTTAGCAAACAGAATCAGTAAAGGTTCTGTAAAATTTCTGTTGTTTTCAGAAATTGAATGGCAGAGAATTCTGCTAAAATATTGAGTTCACCAGAAAAATCTGCAAAAAATTTGTAGTTCTAAATTGAAAGTCATTTTACAGATTTTTTGACAGAGGTTTTCTTTTGAGTGCAGGGATTACAATCTCCACCGAATTAATTTAGCGGCTTTGGAAAATAAGACTTTGTATCAAGACTTTTACCCGGTTAAAATAACTTTATGTTGTGGTGTCATGTTACACATCGTTAAAAAGGTGTTTAATTCACCTTTTAAATGATACCAATTCGTCTCGATCGGACCAGTAGTTTTTCAGATATCTGTATGTTTCCACAAATCAATAAAATTTTAACAGAGAAAGTTACAACTTTGACCCTTATTATCTCAGTAAATTTGAGACTTATAACGCCGTATAGCGTAGCGGGTAATTGAACTATATCAGGACATTATAAGGAAGTTCAAAATGTCCTTTTTTTGGTTATATCCTTATAAGTATTTGAATTTCGCAAGAAACTTCCCGATCAAAGCAGATATGAGGCATTCCACACCAAATGTCCCTCTACAGAAAATCATGTGTCCCGTAAATTTCTGAATAGGTTGTTTGGATAGCCCTATATGGAATTAAGAAAATTGCATTTGTGGTTTTTCAAATTTTCAAAAACTGGGCTTAGAAGGCGTGGTCAAATATTGGAAAAATGGGCAAATTTGTGGCGAGTTGCCTTGATTAAATATTCATCACATTAAAATGGAATGCACCACAATGTCAAAACTTTACATTCTTATATAGTTTTGTATGGGTCATCGATTAAATTTTTTTTTTTTTTTTAATTTTCAGAACCCGTTCTGAAATTTGCTATTTTTCAAAAAAGTAATTTTATCAAAAATCCGGCCACTTTTTTTTTTATTTTTTTTAAAGTTTAGATGGTTGTCCATCCACTCAAAAAAATTCAGACACGCGTTTGTTTTTGATTTTTTTGAGAGAATCGCATTTGAATTTTAAATTTCATAACAATTTTGTAATTTTCTTGTTTTGACGATTGAGTATTATTAATTGCTTAAATATTACTCATACGCTCTGTTGAAACAAGAAAACACAAGCAAATTACTAAATTGTTATGAAATTTAAAACTCAAATGACATTTTCTCGAAAAAAACAAAAACGGGTTTATGAATTTTTTTGTGTGGATGGACAAACATCTGAACTTAAAAAAAAAATAAAAATAAAAAAAAAGTTGCCGATTTTTGATAAATTTTTAAAAAATGGGAAATTTCAGAACAGGTTCTGAAAATTAAAAAAAAAAAAAAAAATTATCGATAGCTCATACAAAACTATATTAGAATGTAAATTTTTGAGATTGTGGTGCATTCCGTTTTAATGTGATAAATATTTAATCAAGGCAACTCGCAACAAATTTGTCCATTTTTCCAATATTTGACCACGTCTTCTAAGCCCAGTTTTTGAAAAATTGGAAAACCAAAAACGCAACTTTCTAAGTTCCATATAGGGATATCCATACAACCTATTCAGAAGTTTACTGTAGAAATGTTTTTTTTTTCGCTGGACATTTGGTGTGGAATGCCTAATATGTAAAGCCCATACAAAACTATATTAGAATGTAAATTTTTGAGATTGTAGTGCATTCCATTTTAATGTGATAAATATTTAATCAAGGCAACTCGCCACAAATTTGACCATTTTTCCAATATTTGATCACGCCTCCTAAGCCCAGTTTTTGAAAAATTGAAAAACCAAAAACGCAAGTTTCTAAGTTCCATATAGGGCTATCCATACAACCAATTCAGAAGTTTACGGTACACATGTTATTTTCGCTGCACATTTGGTGTGGAATGCCTCATATGTAAAGTAGACATTACATATCTGCTTTGAACAGGAACTGTCTTGCAAAATTCGGATATTTATAAGAACATTTTAAACTTTCTTATAATGTCCTGGTGGTATCCTTGAACGTATCGAGTCCGGATTTCGCCAAAATTGCTGTATATTGGGCATACTAAAATCGAAAAAACTAAAAACGCCATCCGCTATAGAATTAAAAATAATAAAATTATTGATTAGTGGCGCCGGGCCTTCTTAATGGGGACATCTCAAAAAAAAATGTTTTAAAATATTTTTCTGCTTTATGGGGGGCTCAGAGGTGGTTCCCGAGTCCCGCGCCACTAATCATTAATTCCGGTTTTTTATACCCTCCACTCTAGTGATAGAGGGTATATATAAGTTTGTCATTCCGTTTGTAACACATCGAAATATTGGTCTAGGACCCCATAAAGTATATATATTCATGATCCTTGATCGATTTTAAGTCGATCTAGCGATGTCCGTCCGTCCGTCCGTCCGTCCGTGCGTCTGTCTGTCTGTCCGTTGAAAACACGCTAACTTTTGAAAGACTTAACGGAGGCTCCTGAAGTTTGACATATATGTTCTTCATTTACCCGGTCAGGTTGGTATTGCAGTCCAGCGAAATCGGTCCAGTGGTTCAAAAGTTATGAGCAAAATAGTAAATTTCGGGAAGGGTATTTTTCGAATTTACAAGATTAAAACCACTATAACTTTCGAAAGACAATTCTGAGGGGACTGAAGCTTAGCATATATATTTGTTGTTCCCCAAGGCTGTTTGGTTTTGAATTTCAGCAAAATCGGTTCAGTGGTTCAAAAGTTATAAGCAATGCACTGAATTTCAGATTTGTTTCACCTTAAACTGTTGAAAACTCGTTAAACAAGTTTTAATAGCATGGTGAAATACCAGTTTTGTAAAACTTGTTGTTGTTTGTTTTCTTGTCGTGGCATGCAGTTTAGTTGTTAGACAAGTAAATATTTGTTATTGTTAGTGTAACTGTATGTAACGGGAAAAAATCAAATAAGGTATGTGTATGATTGAATGTTAATTTGTTTTTGGTTTTTAAAGAAAAGGATGGTAATATAAAAAGAGGAAAATATGTAAAATAGTTTTTTTTTTGTATTACATATATATATGTAGGTATAAAACAACAAAAATATTTTACAAAGTAATTTGTTACTCAAAGAATTTGTACACTAAAAAAAATTTACACTAAAAAAAAATTTTAAAAATTTAAAAATTGTACACTCAAAAAAATTTGATTGATTAAAAGAAAGTTTGACTCAAAATAATATACATATTTCTAATAAAAAATTTGTAATGCAATTTTTTTAAATTTTTTTTAGAAAATTACTATCAGATAACATTGTGGAGGGTTTTCATAGATTCGACCAAGTCGAATTAAATTTTTCTACTTGTTATTTTTTAATTCTTGATCGTGTGGCGTTTTTAATTTTTTTAATTTTCGTATGCCCCATGAACTGCAATTCAGCCCGGATTTCTTGCAAAAGTTTGGTAATTTTATTGGGAATTCGAATAAAAAAATATGTAGTAGTATATCAATAACTTTAACTTACACTTTTCCAATAATAAAAAACTGATCCGTTTTGAGGGCTTGGTCCACAAAAAATGAAAATCCCTACATCTCGAGAAGGCGATTTGATGCAACCTTTCTGATGACAGAGTCGTGGTTTGTAACGACGAGTTTCCTCCGTTAGCTGGGGTATAGCTCGCGGGGGTAGGGATCGTCACAGAAATTTGTATTTGCTGAGACCGAGAGTAAAAGACTGGTTGTTAAAATGTTATAATAAATAATTCATTTATTGAATAAACTTACACTACAAAATAAAGAGAGTAAAACTAAAACTAGGGAACGGCGACCGGTGATCGGGCTGGCGGGACGGAGGCGGCGATGTAAATTCCAAGCTAGGGCACCTGGCGACAGCACTCCCTAGACGCGAGCAGCGGAAATAATCCAAGCTAGGGCACCTGGCGACAGCACTCCCTAGACGCGAGCAGCGAAAATAATCCAAGCTAGGGCACCTGGCGACAGCACTCCCTAGACGCGAGCGGCGGAAATAATCCAAGCTAGGGCACCTGGCGACAGCACTCCCAAGACGCGAGCGGCGGAAATAATCCAAGCTAGGGCACCTGGCGACAGCACTCCCTAGACGCGAGCAGAGAAAATAATCCAAGCTAGGGCACCTGACGACAGCACTCCCTAGACGCGAGCGGCGGAAATAATCCAAGCTAGGGCACCTGGCGACAGCACTCCCTAGACGCGAGCAGAGAAAATAATCCAAGCTAGGGCACCCGGCGACAGCACTCCCTAGACGCGAGCGGCGGAAATAATCCAAGCTAGGGCACCTGGCGACAGCACTCCCTAGACGCGAGCAGCGAAAGTGATCCAAGCTAGGGCACCTGGCGACAGCACTCCCTACACGCGAACAGCGAGGGTAAGTCCAACTAGGGCACCTGGCGACAGCACTCCCCAATCGCGATAGACTTAGTAAACTAGAGACTTACCCAAGTGTACTGCTTCACGGCCACCAGCAAACTGAACGAGTTCGTTGTTTGCTGTTACTTATATACTGGTTGAACAGCTGATACCTATACTCAGTATGGTGAGAATAACATATGTGTGGTGGATTTTACGTCCAGCCAGGTTATCCCACTATGAGGTTGTTATTAATGGCGTTTACGATTGTCGCCATTTAATTGATGTGGGTTGGTAAGGTTTATTATATTTATATATAATACCATAGTGTGGACAAAAACGAACGTGTGACTTTTGTCCTCACACATGATCCCCACTTCGGGAACATAAATGAGCTGGTTGAGTTACTGAGCTGACGATGACGAGGCTTCTTCTACGAATGATTTTATATCGCTTATATGTGCTGTCTTGATCTCGTTGTTTTCCCGGTCCCGAAGTTTTACGATAACTGGAGACGGAAAGTTTATGACTTCGTAAGGTCCAGCGTATTTTGGAGCCAGTTTAGCAGCAAAATTGTCCACTGCTTTTGATAAGGGATGTTGCCGGAGTAGAACTGCGTCGCCTATTTTGGGTTTCCATGGTCTTCTGCGTAAGTTGTAGTGACGTCGTTGGTCCTGTGCTGCCTTGCCGAGTTGTTGTCGGACGATTTGGAAGATTTCCTTTATTTCAGTTGCCCTTTCTTCTGGGCTTTGGTTTAGTGAACCTGTTCCGGTGACTACCTCGTCGTAAAGAGCTTTAGGTAGTCTGGGTTCCCGACCTTGAACGAGATAGGCGGGGCTGTATCCTGTTGATTCGGAGCTACTGGTGTTTATGGCCAACGTAATTTCCGGGAGGTACTCATCCCATTTGTTGTGGTGGTTTTGGGAAAACTGCGCAATCATGGTCTTGATGGTACGATTAGCTCTTTCTGTAGGATTCTCCTGAGGACAGTAAGGGGCTGCGAACTGATGTCGAACGCCAATCTCTTGTAGATATTTTTTTAACTCACGACTCTGAAATTGGCTACCATTGTCGGTGATCAGTACCTTTGGTGTCCCAAACCGGGCAAGGATCCTTTCCCGGAATGCATTTACGACACATTTTGCTGTGGCTTTGCGGAGGGGAATTAGTTCGACCCACTTAGAAAACCGGTCGAAGAAAACCAGAAGGGTATTGTTGCCATGTTTTGAGCGAGGTAGTTGCCCGACAAAGTCTGCGCAAACAGTTGCCCATGGTTCTTCAGGAATTTGTACCAACATTTCACCAGCTGGAGCCTGTTGACTAGGTTTATACTTCTGGCAGGATTCACAACCTCGTACGAATCTCGACACGTCGCGGAACATTCCTGGCCAGTAATAACGATTGCTGACTCTGTTGATGGTCTTTCGAACTCCGAGATGTCCGGCCGCTGGTTGGCTGTGGTTCTCCTGTAAGACCCGTTGTCGCTGTGGACCTGGGACACACAATTTCCACGGCGTGCAATCCTCATCATTTGGGTGTCTAGGGATGTGTCTGAAGAGCTGTGATCCCACTATCATGTAATCGGCATATTTTTTTGGGTTCCGCTTAACATTGTCTATTTTACGCAGTAGCCATGCACAGGGGGTTAGATCCTTCTCCTCCACGGCTCGTTGTAGCGTTTCTGTAGGTTGACGGGAGAGGGCATCCGCGACCACATTCTGCTTACCTTTTCGATATTGCACTGTAAAATTATACTGTTGGAGCTCAAGGGCCCATCGAGCCAAACGACCAGTCGGGTTGTCTATAGAGTTCAACCACTTGAGAGACAAGTGATCAGTTATTACCTTGAAACAGTATCCTTCTAGGTAGGGCCGCATCTTTCGGATGCCCCAAACGATAGCCAGGCACTCCTTCTCTGTCGCGCTGTAGTTTCTTTCAGCCCCATTTAGGCCTCGGCTCGCGTAAGCGATTACCCTTTCGCCTTCAGCCAGATCCTGTGTCAGGACGGCTCCTAGCCCGTGATCGCTGGCATCGGTTTGAAGTGTAAAAGTTTGTGTAAAATCTGGGCATGCTAGGACAGGTGCTTCCGTCAATTTTGACTTCAGTAGCTCGAATGATGATTGTTGATCGTCGGTCCACTTCCAGTGTTTTCCCTTTTTTAGCAAGGAAGTCAACGGTTGCGCAATGGTGGCAAAATCCGGTACAAAGCGACGATACCAGGAAGCGACTCCAAGAAATCGTCGAACCTCCTTCACGTTGCGGGGCGCCGTCATGTCTCGAATTGCGGCGACCTTGTCCGGGTCAGTATGAATGCCATGTCCGCTGACAACATGGTTTCCTTTTTGAAAAACTCGCATTTGTCTGGGTTTATTTTTAGGTTAGCAGCTCTAAGTCTACGGAAAACTTCGGCTAGATTTGCCAAATGCTCGTCCAATGTCTTTCCAGTAACGATAATATCATCTAAGTAAGCAAAGGCATGGGGTTCTAAGTCCGGTCCAATCACGCTGTCAAGCGCTCTCTGGAAAGTTGCTGGGGCAGAGTGCAATCCGAAGGGCATAACCCGCCATTGGTATAATCCACGACCGGCAACAGTAAAGGCGGTGTACTTCTTGCTATCGTCTTCTAGGGGTATCTGCCAATATCCATCTTTCAAGTCCAGACTACTTACATATTTGGCCTCCCTGAGGCGGTCTAATATCGTTGAAATTCGAGGAAGCGGGTACGCATCGGGATCAGATTTGGAATTCAGGTGTCTAAAATCGATGCACAACCTCCAGGTTCCGTTCTTCTTCTGCGCAAGAGTGATCGGGGAGCTGTACGGACTTCTTGAAGGTTCTATGCAACCATTGGCTAAGAGCTCATTGATTTTTGCATCGATTATAGCCTGCATAGCTGGGTTTCGAGGTGCATATCTAAGTTTAAACGGCCGGTCGTCAGTGACTACTATCCGGTGTTTAGCTGCGGTGGACAAACCATGTAACTCTCGAAATTTTTGTAATTCTTTTTCGATAAAACTCTGGATTGTAGCTTGATGCTCGGGGCTATGTTCCTCGACTGGTACATGACTTGGTGTGGGAATGGTATCTTCTACGGATAATGTTCTAGGTGATAAATCTTGGGCGGGCCTACTGCTGACAGACTGAAGGGAACGTGCGGGTCCGGCGAGTAGTTGGCCCTCGGTGGACCGGCGTGGTTGGCCAACATTGCTGCTGGGGATTGGTTGGGTATACCTTGCGTTGACCGTGAGTGGCTGGAAATTTGAGGCGGCTGATGATGTTTGCTGAGTGAAGTTGACGTCCGAGGGGACTTTATCGATAGTTACGAGTCGAAGTCGTTCTTCCGTATGGTGAGGAGAGGCGGGAATGCACTCAAGGTCTCCAGCAAGTTCCAATAGTTCGTCCAATGTGGAAAAATCCTTTTGGCGGATGTACCAACGATATTTGGGCAAGGCATTTCGATAGATCCGTTCCAGTTGTTGTTTCTTAGGGAAGTTGCCGTGTCTCATAAGGTTTTGACTAGACAGGACGTAGCTTTTAAAGTCTTCCTGGGAAAGTTGATACCTTTGGCGAATGGTGTCCTTCAGGTGATCAAAGTAACGCCGAGGTAGAAAGAATTTTAGAAAATCTCGTTTGAAGGCGGACCAGGTCTTCCAATTGCGATTGTTTCGAAACCAGATTAATGCTTTCCCTGTGAGGAACAATGGCATTAATTGGGGTAGAACGTCAACATCCATGGCGTACAGAGGCGCTAATTCCGTCAGTCTATCTATGAACTCGAAGGGATATGTTTCACCGTCGAATTGTGTATTCCATTTCCGTACTCGGTCAGCGTTTGTCACTATGGACATTTTCCTTACCTAAACTTGAATTCCGGGAATACTTCTTTTTATCCACGTATTTTTATCCGTTTCACTCTCTTTTCCCGGAACTATGTAGTTTATTCAAAAAATTAACCAACTACCTTTTACCGTAGCCTTTCTTTTACTCTCAAGTCCCTGCTCGGGCGCCACTGTAACGACGAGTTTCCTCCGTTAGCTGGGGTATAGCTCGCGGGGGTAGGGATCGTCACAGAAATTTGTATTTGCTGAGACCGAGAGTAAAAGACTGGTTGTTAAAATGTTATAATAAATAATTCATTTATTGAATAAACTTACACTACAAAATAAAGAGAGTAAAACTAAAACTAGGGAACGGCGACCGGTGATCGGGCTGGCGGGACGGAGGCGGCGATGTAAATTCAAAGCTAGGGCACCTGGCGACAGCACTCCCTAGACGTGAGCAGCGGAAATAATCCAAGCTAGGGCACCTGGCGACAGCACTCCCTAGACGCGAGCAGCGGAAATAATCCAAGCTAGGGCACCTGGCGACAGCACTCCCTAGACGCGAGCAGCGAAAATAATCCAAGCTAGGGCACCTGGCGACAGCACTCCCTAGACGCGAGCGGCGGAAATAATCCAAGCTAGGGCACCTGGCGACAGCACTCCCAAGACGCGAGCGGCGGAAATAATCCAAGCTAGGGCACCTGGCGACAGCACTCCCTAGACGCGAGCAGAGAAAATAATCCAAGCTAGGGCACCTGGCGACAGCACTCCCTAGACGCGAGCGGCGGAAATAATCCAAGCTAGGGCACCTGGCGACAGCACTCCCTAGACGCGAGCAGAGAAAATAATCCAAGCTAGGGCACCTGGCGACAGCACTCCCTAGACGCGAGCGGCGAAAATAATCCAAGCTAGGGCACCTGGCGACAGCACTCCCTAGACGCGAGCAGCGAAAGTGATCCAAGCTAGGGCACCTGGCGACAGCACTCCCTAGACGCGAACAGCGAGGGTAAGTCCAACTAGGGCACCTGGCGACAGCACTCCCTAGACACGAGCTGAAAAATCCAGAAGAACTTGGGGCACGTGGCGACAGCACTCCCCAATCGCGATAGACTTAGTAAACTAGAGACTTACCCAAGTGTACTGCTTCACGGCCACCAGCAAACTGAACGAGTTCGTTGTTTGCTGTTACTTATATACTGGTTGAACAGCTGATACCTATACTCAGTATGGTGAGAATAACATATGTGTGGTGGATTTTATGTCCAGCCAGGTTATCCCACTATGAGGTTGTTATTAATGGCGTTTACGATTGTCGCCATTTAATTGATGTGGGTTGGTAAGGTTTATTATATTTATATATAATACGATAGTGTGTACAAAAACGAACGTGTGACTTTTGTCCTCACAGGTTAGGAGGCCAAAATACTTTAGAAAATGTATTCAAAATATATATTCGATTAGAGTTTTATTCTAGTTCGAGGCCCAAAAATATTTCTATTTATGATATTGTCATAATAGAGTATTTTTAATTTATTGCTTTAAAAAAGTTACTATCTCATAGTATGTCTGTACTGATCAGTTTCATCCCCACTAAAGGAATCTTCAGCAGACTTTAGAGAATCATCGTTGGTCAATCAAACATCAAACCAGACATAATATTTGATATATTTCCCAAGTTATATAAGAAGTACTATTATGAAGGTCCGAAATCTGTTTTCCAACAAAAATAACTCTTTTAAAGCAAAAATTGTATATATTAAATCACTGTCGGTAACTATTAATATATGTGTTGCTGTTATTTTACAATAACAACAGTGTCTAACCAAACAATAGTGTTGGTAGGATAAGTCGTACTAAACTTTGTGTTAAATGTTGTTTTTTTATTTTTAGTACCAAAAGGTACATAAAAATAAAATGTATTTATTCGGCCTTTATATATGTATATATATTCGATTAGAGTTTTATTCTAGTTCGAGGTCCAAAAATATTTCTATTTATGATATTGTCATAATAGAGTATTTTTAATTTATTGCTTTAAAAAAGTTACTATCTCATAGTATGTCTGTACTGATCAGTTTCATCCCCACTAAAGGAATCTTCAGCAGACTTTAGAGAATCATCGTTGGTCAATCAAACATCAAACCAGACATAATGTTTGATATATTTCCCAAGTTATATAAGAAGTACTATTATGAAGGTCCGAAATCTGTTTTCCAACGATGATTCTCTAAAGTCTGCTGAAGATTCCTTTAGTGGGGATGAAACTGATCACTACAGACATACTATGAGATAGTAACTTTTTTAAAGCAATAAATTAAAAATACTCTATTATGACAATATCATAAATAGAAATATTTTTGGGCCTCGAACTAGAATAAAACTCTAATCGAATATATATACATTAGACCACCCAAATTTGCAAAAGTATTTTTTTGTTCGCTCCACCGGCAGTTTCTGATAGATTGGCCATAAAAAATAATATCTGTGCAAGAACTGGATCTCTCGGTTGCATACAGGCCAGTCGATTTGACCTTTTGACCCTAAAAGTGACCTAAAAACACTACAAAGCTTTAAAGTGCCATAACTCTTAAAATATGCGTTTTTCCAAAAAATGCTATATAAGTTTTATTTTGCAGAATAAGAAAGCAAACATTTCCTTCATACAAATTTTTAGTGTAAGTCTAAGACATCGTGGTGTTTTTGGCGGTTAAAGTAAAAATTTACGTGAAGACTCAATTTAAAACGACCCTCGTTAAAATTTGGACGGAGACTTAAATAGTCGGTGCCCATTATTATGTAGAGTAAGATATGTAGTTTTCATAAACCAATTACATATGAAATTTATATGGGTAATTTCATTACAGAAGAGCCCAAAGCTGACTTTGAAGTTTCGATTTTCCAAAGGCTGTATACAAATTTGTGAAATTACTTTGTTTTAAACGACCCCTGTTAAAATTTGAATGTAGACAATTGGTTTCCATGATTTTGAAGAGTTAGATGTGTACTTTTTGGAAAATATTTGGGGAATTCCAGGCCAAATCACTCTTTTTTAGACCCGACCCCCTTCGATTAATTTTTTGGATATGTTTTAGTACGTATTAAATGCAACTTGCACTCAAATTTTCAGGTTTTTATACCTAGTTGGTGTTGAGTAATCAATTTTTTAAAATGGTGTTTTTTTTCAAAAAAATTCAAAAATGGAAATTTTCAATTAATTTTGACCAGTAAAAAATATAGATATCTTAAGCTGGATAACTCAATGCTCCGTTATAAAATAACTATCCGTTAAATTTAACTTTTTCATACAAATTTTGACATAAGGCTCCGTTAAATCGGCAGTTATCAGCTAACTTTTTGAGTAATCCGCCCTTAAAAAAAGTTGGACGACGTTTTGTTGGTATTTATATGAAAAAATTATTCGAAGTAATTATCGCTTATTTTTTGACGTTTAAAAATTAAATTGAATTTTTGAAAAAGTCCGAAACCTTAGATTTTTTTTTTTTTAAGTCTAAAAATTCTACTCTAAATTACACAATTTTTAAGTCATAATTCGAGATATGAGCACAATTCGTTCTATTTTTTTTCAAATTTTGAAATTGCATTTTTTTTAGACTCTGGTTTATTTTATATGGTGCCCTAAAATAATTAAATTGGTAGATACTGACCCTAACTTACCATAGATACATTCATTTGTGGGTTAAAATATATCTCATAAAAATTTAGGTTGGTCGGACATGGGTAACGCGTGCCGCATCTGCCTTGAATTTTAAAACACGGATTACAAGAAAAAATAAGATTTTTTCCTGTTTTCTCAATTTTTTTGGTATTTCAAGTTAAATTTGAGTTCAGTTGGTTAAAGAATTTTGATTTGGAGTAAAATGCCTCTCTAATAAGGTACTAAAAACTAAAATCCGTTGAAAATCAGCCAAGTTATTAAAACTTCCCCAGGCATCTAACGTGTGGCAGACCACTTGAATAAGGAATGCAATCCGATTCATGAAATTCATTGAAATTTTCTACTGTAATAACATTTTTTTATTCTTCAAGTTCAAATGTAATTAGATGAAAGGTATTTTTCATATTGCATTTTGCTAACCTGTTTTAAATTAATGCTAAAAACGCCTGTAAATTTCAACACTCGTTTGAAATCTCCATTTTTTAACTCTTCAAAATCATGGAAACCGATTGAATTCATTAAAATTTTAACGAGGGTCGTTTAAAATAAAGTATTTTCACAAATTTGTATACAGCATTTGGAAAATCGAATTTTCAAAGTCAGCTTTGGGGTCTTCTGTAATGAAATTACCCATATAAATTCCAAATGTAATTGGTTTATGAAAACTACATTTCTTACTCTACAAAATAATGGACACCGACTATTTAAGTCTCCGTCCAAATTTTAACGAGGGTCGTTTTAAATTAAGTCTTCACATAAATTTTTACTTTAACCGCCAAAAACACCACGATGTCTTAGACTTAGACTAAAAATTTGTATGAAGGAAATGTGTGTTTTCTTATTCTGCAAAATAAAACTTATATAGCATTTTTTGGAAAAACGCATATTTTAAGAGTTATGGCACTTTAAAGCTTTGTAGTGTTTTTAGGTCACTTTTAGGGTCAAAAGGTCAAATCGACTGGCCTGTATGCAACCGAGAGATCCAGTTCTTGCACAGATATTATTTTTTATGGCCAATCTATCAGAAACTGCCGGTGGAGCGAACAAAAAAATACTTTTGCAAATCCCATACATTTTTTGGGTGGTCTAATATACATATATAAAGGCCGAATAAATACATATTATTTTTATGTACCTTTTGGTACTAAAAATAAAAAAGCAACATGTATTCAAAATATTTTAAATTTTTTATAAATTTTAATTTGTCGCACAGGACACGTTTTTTTATTGACGCTTAGTATTAGTTTTTGGATTTTTTATTGAACGAAAAATTTAACAAAAACGTGCTGCCACCCAAGGCTGCCAGACTTGAATTAATCCCCAAAATTGTGGATTTCATGCTAGCAAAAAGAATAACAAATTTTTTTTGTTTTTTTTTAGATTAGAGATTTTTATCCGGAGTATATTAGCATATTCAAAACTGTATCTATTTAATTTATTGTGTAATACAAATAAAAGCTAAATTTTATGTAATCACAAAAAAAGGATCTGGCAACGCAACTATATGTTACGTAATCACTAAAAACTTTCTGGCAACACTACTCTCTTGACATAACGAAGAAAAATTCATAAAGGAGAAATTAATAAAAAAAGATACAGAAGATAACAAACTGAAAATAAAGGATAACAGAAATAAATAAACATTAAAACAAAAGATAAAAAAAAAAAACTTTTACCCATGCCGGCAAGGCAATAATACAGTGTTTGGTGGTTTATCCATACAAACAATGCATTTGGAAACTGTTGGTCCGATGTCGACTTCTTCATCCTCCGTTTTTTCGTCGCTGTCTTCATTTTCGGAGTCACTTTCAAAAATGTCTTCGTACGGTTCAAAATCGATGCAACTGCTATTTTTGTGAAAGGTCAAGCCAATTAAAAAACGTAATTATATTTATAGCTCCTGATTCCAAAGCTTCACTTGCCTCGGAAATCTTTCGGGCCTTTTCTGCATATGGCCGTCTGACTCTCTTTGTTCCGAGAACTCCACCGCTGTCTATAAGGAGTTCAAGAGCTCTGTTCTTAGAAAATTCTTCATCTAGAAGAACTCTCACAAATTTAAAAAAGTGTCCTCGTTTTGGCAAAATTCGTCCCAATATGTCGTTGTATGCTTCAATAGCAGATGTTGATCTTGTATTAAGTTTAAAAACTGAAAAGTTATCGGGCTTTACCTAAAAAAAGAAAATAATAATATTAAAACTTTTTGCTATATATTTAATTGCAATTTATACTTACTTTTTTCATCCATTGTTTGTCAAAGTATTCAACAAAGTTTTTAAATTTTTCTTCACCGTCAAATGTATTTATTTCTTGTTTGAGAATGAGAAATGCTGCTGGGATAGATTTTGTTGGTAGCAATGGCAATGACAAGAATTTGTGATATATAAGAGAATATTTCTTATTAGCTCTTATGCACTCCGACAGGTTTTAAAAATTTTTTGCAATGTTTCGTCTGAATGCTTGGCAATAATGAAACCAGCACCCATAAAGTTTTGAATTTGGAAAAACTTTTTTTAATGTGCTTTGTAAAGCTATTTCAAAATCAGTCGTGAAACTAAGCCCATCCAAATTAAATATACATATATATTTTTTTAACATATAATTAAATAAATGCTCATATCACTTTTTGGTTTTCATGTTCATTAAAACAAATATAAAGGTAAACATCGCGCGTGCGATTTTTCTTAAAAACTTTTTTCCCTGCAGCGCTTTAATCATTGACACATTTACATAATCACAACTGACCATACCAGTAATATCTTCTAAGTGATATATACTTTATAACATTTAACTCGTTGAATTCACACTTACCTTTTCCTCAAAATAATCCACATGAATTATTAAAAGCTTCTTAAAAACTCCCGTTGGAACAATTTTAAACGTACCATTAATTAGGTACTTCCTTTGATTGGGTAGCATATGTTCTTCTATTAATTTGCCAATAGTTTCAGAAAAGAATGTGCAATAGCTGAACCCGTCTTCTGAAATACATGCCTTAAAGAAATGACATGCCTTATCCTCATGCTTACTTATGCCGTGAGTTCCATTTATTTTCTAAATTGAAAGACTTCCACGATTTCGTTTGGTTTAAATTTTTTTTCATCAATTTTTTTTTTTTTTTCGTCAATTTTTTTTTTTCATCAATTTTTTTTCCATCAAATTTTTTTTTTATCAATTTTTTTTTTCATCAAACTTTTTTTTCATCAATTTTTTTTTTTCATAAATTTTTATTATCAATTTTTTATTGTCAATTTTTTTCATAAAATTTTTTTTCATAAAATATTGTTTTTTCATCAATTTTTATTCATAAATTTTTTTTAATTATTCTTTTTTTTCATCAAATTTTTTTTTCATTAATTTTTTTTATAATTTTTTTTATCATATTTTTTTTCATCAATTTTTTTCATCAAATTTCTTTAACAAATTTTTTTTATAAATTTTTTTCTCATCAAAATTTTTTTTTTATATTTTTTTTTCATCATTTTTTTTTACATCAATAAATTGTTCTTTTGATCAAAAAAATTAATCAAAAGCTTTTTTTCATCAAAATTTTTTTTTCACCAAAAATTTTGGGTTCATTAAATTTTTTTTAACATTTTTTTTTTTCGTGAAAAAACAATCATTTTTTTTACCAAAACTACTTTTTTACCAAGTCTAAGCTTTTCGCATACAAATTTTCCATTTGTTTATCAAATGTACATAAAATAAGTGAGACTGTTATATTCTTTGGTGCCGAATACTTTATGCTCTCCAAAATGTAAAAACACTTTTTTGGCTTTTATTTTTTGCACTCACTTACGAAATGCACAGCTCTTTTGGTTTTTTAATGAGGTACTCGGCTAATATTTCAATTCGTTTTGCATGGAATGGCAAAGTTATATAACATTATTTTTTCTAAAAAAAACTTTGCTTTGGCAAGTACACCCATATCTTCCGCAAAACATTATCATGATTTAATGTTTTGGGCAAGACTACAAAATTCGCAGGCATTTTTTGTTGCTTCTTGGTATCAATATAAAAAAAATCATGAGAATACAAAAATATATTTAAATATTAAAAAAAAAAAAACGATGGAACTTACTTACAAGTGCACTAGAATGTTCAATGCAGTCGCTTTTAAGGGCATTTACAGCAAATTATTGAAAACGAAAAAAGGCCCAAAAATATTGGGCTATTTTTCATGCTTAATTTTTGGGTAATTTTTCGTAATTAAAAAATGACCCAATTATTTAAAAGAAATATGATCCAAAAATAAAGTAAAATTGCCCAAAACTTTTGGGTCATTCTTCATATGCATTTAACCCAAATTTGTATGAAAAATTTTTGGGCTATTTTTCGTTTTTTTTTTTGCGATTTTTCATTAGGCGATTTTGCCTACAGCCTCTTAAAAAATTTTCAATAAAAAATTCTAAGATTCTGAATAATATTTCCCTATAGACAAATTCAGATTCTGAGACATTTTTTCTGTAGAAATGTTATCCAATTGTGAGAAAATTCTGGCAGATTCTGAACCATTTTTTTAAAGGCAAAATTCTTAAGTGCTGAAAGATTTTTTCTATAGAAAGCTATAGGTCCTTAGAAAATGTATTTATTTCTGAAAAATTTTATCCTAAGAATGTAAAAAAATCCTTTTCTCATAAGAAAAATTCTGATAAATTACAATTGATTTGATTCTTTATTAGATAAGACAGTACAACAAGAACGGTGTCTTATTTTACAGTACTGTAGATTTAATGTTATACATTTGTGGCACAATAAAATAAAAATATAAATAAAAATAAAAAAAAAAATAATTAAACTAATATAAAAAAAAATATATAAAAAATATAAAAACTATATAATATATAAAAAAAGAAAAATGAATATTAAGTTAAAAAAAATTTTTGAATAATGATAAAAAAGTTAAAAAAGTTATTAAAATTTTTACAGAAAAAAAAATTAACGAAAATGTTTAAAAATGGCAGATTTAAACCTGTTTGCATTGCTAATGATTTTAGTATTAGGAGGTAATCGGTTCCACAGACGAATTGTAGGAATATAAAAATGTCTAACAGACATAAGACTACGGTATCGAATAGAATTTATATTTTTCACTCTGCTGGATCTTGAAAAAGTTAATCTCTTGTATAATTATTTAGGTTGTTTAGTAAAAATAAGCTTTTGTAAAAACAATAATGAACGAACTTTTAAAAGGTTTTCGAATGTTAAATTGTAGATCCTTTTTGAGTAATCAGAAATACTATCAAGACGTCTACGTGCAAAAACGTATCTCGCAATATTATTAAATGTCACATTAAGTTTTGATTCGCATACTGAGTCACAGTTTGCAAAGAGTTCACAGGCATATAAAAGTTTTGGAAGAAGGTACGGTTTAGCGAGTAGCATTCTAACTTTAAGAGGAGTGTAATATTGCGTTCTCGAAAGATTCCTTAACATTGCGTAGGTGACACCACATATATAATTAATATGATTAGACCAATTGAGTTCAGAGTTGAAAATTACACCTATATTTTTTGCCGTCTTGACTATTTCAAGTGTTGCATTGTTAATCTGGATCGGCGGAATAAACGAGGGAATATATATTGATTTACCAATGATCATGGCTTTCGACTTTTTTGCATTTAAACAGAGACCGTTAGTAGATGCCCAATTATAAATATTATCTAAATCATGGTTTAATTTTTTGACACATTCAGCTACATTATTTGGCTCGCAACTTATGTAAAGTTGTACATCGTCAGCGTACATTTGTATTTTACAAAACTTTAATTGGGATGGAAGGTCATTCGAATATATCGAGTAAAGAAGTGGTCCAAGTATTGATCCCTGTGGCACGCCCCTCCTTAGTATGCAGGTGTTTGATACATCTGAGCCGTGGTAAGTAGCTTGTGATCTACCACTAACATAGGAGGCCATCAATTTTACAGCAGTTTCTGAAAACTTACATATATATTTAATTTTAAGACACAAAATGGAGTGATCAACTGAGTCGAAGGCTTTAGAGTGATCAAGTAACACGAGAAACGAAATCATCTTATCATCCACATGTTTCCTCAGTTCTTCAGAGACATCAATCAAAGCAGAGACGCAGCTGTGCCCTGGTCTAAAGCCCGACTGTCTCTCAGTTAAAATTGAATTTCTGTACAAATATTTAGTCATCTGATTATGTATAAGACGTTCAAAAACCTTCGAAAAGTACGGAAGAATTGCGATTGTGGAAGGGTATGAAGACGTGGTTATTATGTTGTTAAAAATATGTGTTATAGAAGGTAAAATATGAGGAAGAATAATCTTAATGAATTTAGGATGGATACCATCATGTCCTATAGCATCTGACTTGATGCTAAGAAGGGACTCAACAATATCTTCCTGAGTGAACTGCATAAAGTCAAACAAACATGACGGATTATCAATATTAGGGAATCCAATCATGCTTCTTGATGTATGGTTGTTGACGATATCATGGTGTTGTGCCGTAAAAAAATCTCTATATACATCGATTTTGGCATTGGGCATTGGTATATTAACAAAATTGAAGTTAAGATCATTGACATCAATAGAATCTGTAGTATTGTTGCTACCATTAACAATTCCCATATTACGAATTTCACTCCATTTCCTTTTTGAGTTCAAAGCTAATTTAAATTTTTCTTCATAAAAAGAGGTTTTTGCAATCCTAATCTGGGTATTAACATTTTTCCTTGAGGCTTTAAAAATTTCGTGAAGTGTAGTAGTTTTAAATCGTTTCCATCTAGCATATGCTTCATTTCTCTTTGCAATAAGTGCTTTAATTTCCGATGAAAACCAAGGTTGTTCGTTACGTTTCCTAAATATTTTTATTGGCACATACTTTTCATAAAGATGAAGCATATTGTCCTGTAAAAAAGTTAGTTGATCATCTACACTGGGCATTAAAAAGATTTGAATCCAAGGAATTGTAAAAATATCTGACTCCAGTGATGCGTAATCAATGTTTTTAAAATCCCGATAAAAAATTTCCTGGTTTTGATCTTCAGTACAATACTCATAGGATATAAAAATTAAATCATGTTTAGAGAATAAGGATGCTGAAAGCTGTTCATACAATAATAATTGTGAATGGTTATTAACGAAGCAAAGATCTAAAAGGGTGCTTGAAGTTTTAGTAAAATGGGTGGGAAGTGAAGTATTCACCAGGGTTAAGCCCATGGCACTCATATTTGTCATTAGACTATCATCGCACAAAATATTAGAGTTAAAGTCTCCCGTTACGATTACGTCAGTATAACCGACTGTTATATCACCTAACGTATTCAACAACGGACTAATATCCGTTCTCTTCTTCGGCTTATATACAGTTCCTAGTAATAGTTTTTTGTGACTACTAAAGATTTCAATAAATATGTATTCAATAGCTTCACCTGCTTTAGACCTGCATTTTATCTTGCATTGTATAGATGATTTAATATAAATTGCTACACCACCGCCTTTTTTGTCAGAATTTTTTCTTAGATTAACATCATTCTTTTTTTCATTTCTATCAGCACGAAAAAGTCGGTAGCCTTGTAAGCTGTAAATATTATCATGAATTTCTGGTAGAAACCATGTTTCAGAAATACAAATTACATCAATATTTGATTTTTCAAAAATATATCTGAACTCATCCAATTTGTTGTTTAAACTTTGGGCGTTGATATGGCAAATCTTTAAACCTGAAGTTCTTTTTATGAGAATTCTAATCATGCTAAAAATATTTTCCGTAGAACCAATCCTCGTATTATTTATGGGTTGTAAGGCCATAGAAAAGTTTTAAATTAAATTTATCAGCAATGCAAACAAAAATAATAATTTTAATATAAAAAATTTGTGTTTTAGTTATAAAAAGGAATTTCGGCAAGTAAAATTTAGTGATTTTGAGAATATAATATAACTCTAATGTGAAAAATAATATAAAAAATATAAAGATAATAAATTTATTCAACATGTTGATCAATAAGACTTTCATTTTGACAAGTTGTTGGTGTAGTGCCATTAATATTATTATGGTTGTTGGTAAAACGAAATAAATGATTCAGTTCATCTGGTTCACTGATATGAATTCGATTTTTTCTTCCTAGCTGCTTAATGTAAACCAATCCTCGATTGGTATAGGCAGAAAGTATCTTTCCCTCCCGTTTTAATCCATTTGCTTTAAGGAAAATGCGATGATTTTCAGGAGTAAGATTTTCGTTTACGTAAAACGGAGTATTGCCCTCGAAACCAAGAAGGTTTAAACGTAAAAAATCTTCAGTTGATTTAATATATGACACAATCGACCTAAGTACAAAGTTTCTTTCATACGGTGTTTTAAATTTAATAATAATTGACCCATCTTTAATGTTTTTATTCATTTTAGTGTTAATTACACGGTAAGCGGATTTTATTTTAGGTGGCGCAATATTAACAATTTCACATATTTTATAAAATATTTGATGTAAATCTTCTGTTTGTTCTTTATCTTTACTAGGCACTCCATTGATTCGAATATCTGAAGCAACTATAAGATTTTCTTGTTTTTGAGCATACGTTTTTAATTTACATATTGATTCTTTAAGATTTTTATTTTCATTTTGAAGTGCTACTATTTCGCCCATGGCTGTGTTTTGTAAATCTAACGCAAATGTTTCTAATTTATTTACTTTTTCTGACACTTAATTTAAATCACTCTTTGTTATTTTTAACCTCTTATCTATTTGGTTTAAGAGTCGATCTTCACATTCGAGAAACATTGTATGTATCATTGTTTGTAGTTCTTCGGTTAACTTTTGAAAGCGCTTATCCATTATTTGTATAAATTTTAAGGGAGATTCTGTATTTATCAACCGGGGTGTTTTGGCGCATTTTCAATATAAGAGTTGTTAAAAACTTCTCTTAATCTCTTTTGTGCGGGAGTAGTAATGTTATCTTCCATTATTGTTGTATTTAAATTTTTTTTTTGCTATGATTTTGTTCGTTGTTCTTTTTATTTTCAGTTTTGTTTACTTTACATTTTTTAAGAGTAGCTTTATTCATTTGTTTAAGAGTAAGCTTGAATACAATGCACTGAATTGTTGTTTAATTTGCAAACAAAAATTTGTTTATATTTATTTATGTTTCTATTTTCTTTTCTATTGTAGTTTGCGTTTTTAAGACAAAAAAATGAATTGAGATTTTAGTTTTAATTTCTATTGTAGTTTTGTGTTGGTAATTTATAAGTTTAATGTTTTTGTATTTCACAGACACTATTTATATTTTAACAAAAAAAAAAAATTATAATATTGTTTTTTATATTATAGCTTTAATTATTTTTACGGAGGAGCTTAAAGAAAACACGTCCGACTCTCACGAATTCTCAACAAAATGTTAAATGTTATCCTAGGAATGTAAAAAAAATCTTCCTCTCATAAGAATTCTTGTTCATCCTGGTCATAGAAAGAATTCTATCTTTGTTCCTTTCTCTTCCTTTTTTTCCTTTCCTTTCTTTTCTTTTTTTCTTTTTATTTTCTCTATCATTTTTTTTTTACTTTCTTTTTTATACCCTCCACTCTAGTGATAGAGGGTATATATAAGTTTGTCATTCCGTTTATAACACATCGAAATATTGGTCTACGACCCCATAAAGTATATATATTCATGATCCTCGATCGATTTTAAGTCGATCTACTGATGTCCGTCCGTCCGTCCGTCCATCCGTCTGTCCGTAGAAAACACGCTAACTTTTGAATGACTTTACAGAGGCTACTGAAGTTTGGCATATATGTTGGTATTTTACCTGGCCAGGTTGGTATTGTAATCCAGCTAAATCGGTCTAGTGGTTCAAAAGTTATGAGCAAAAGAGTTAATTTCGGTAAGGCTTTTTCGCTAATTTACGAGATAAAAAACACGATAACTTTCGAAAGATGATAATGAGTTATAAGTAGGGATGAGATTTTCATGCACTAAAAAATCTGAAATATGCGCTTAAAACATGCGCTAAAAAATTCAAAATTTGCACTAAAAAACATAAAAATATGCACTAAAAAATAAAATGTGTGCAATGAAAGTCTTGTTTTCATAGAAAAAAACTTCTTAAAAAGCAAAAAGTAATGTCGGGTTTAAATAGCTACATTTAAAACTTCATATAAGCAAGATTTTTTAGAAATTAAGACAATCTTTAAAAAAAAAATTAAAAAAAAAATAATTTTTATTATTTTCAAAAAAAAAATTTGAAAATTTGAAAAAGTTTTTGAAACATTTAAATTTTAAATTGTGTTTTTTCTCACTTATGCCAACATATGCAACAATATGCACTTAAAAGTTAAAAATATGCACAAAATATGCATTTAAAACAAAAATATGCATAAATATGCATTTTCACCAAAATATGCAAAAATATGCAAAAACAAATCGGTGCCATTTTAACGCAAATTTCTTGATTCGGAAAGATAACTGGTCGATATCGTTTTTAGACCATTGACAAAAAACATGCATTTGCATGGAAATCTCATCCCTACCCAGCCAGAAAAATACGGTGGGGCCTACATTGGCATAGCGTTGTAACCGGTACAACAAACGTTGGCAAAACATCCGTTCTATAACGACTACAGTATTGGCCCAATATCTAAATAATAACGCCAGTTGTACGTGTGCCCACGGTTCTAGCCAATGTTGGTAAACTGTGGGCAAAACAAAAAATACTGTACTGGCATAATATCTAAATGATAACGCCAGTTGTACGTGTGCCCACGGTTTTAGCCAATGTTGGCAAACCATATTAAAAACAAAAAATACTGTACTGGCACAATATCTAAATGATAACGCCAGTTGTACGTGTGCCCACGGTTCTAGCAAACGTTGGCAAACAGTGGTCAAAACAAAAAATGCTATGCGTAAACAGTACATTTTTTACTTTTATACACAGCATGCCGAATTTTAACTTCTAGCAGCCTAGCAACATTAAAAGCAGATTATGCTAAACAAATTTTAAGGACATTTGTAGAACTTATTCCTCATTTTTATGGTCCAAGTTCCCAAACATTGAACATCCACAATCTTATTCATATTGCAGATGACGTACTCAACGTAGGAGCAAATTTATCCCAATTTTCCGCTTTTGATTTTGAAAATAGCCTACACACAAAAAAATTTTTGCCAAGTAATTGGGAGGATATGCGTTTTTAAAGTTTTTTGCATATATTATGCAAAAAATAGCATCATTTTACCAAGCTTTTATCAGAAAGTTTAGAAAATATTCATAAGAATATTTAACCTTGTGAAACCTTAACCAAAATTATGCAAAAACTTTATAAAATGTTACAAAAACTTTAAAAACGCATATCCTCCCAAGTTATTGGTAAAAATATTTTTTTGTGTGTAGGTTTTATAAAAAATATTATTAAATCTCCAACCAATCAAACAAAAATGTTTCATTCTGACACTTCCTTAAATAACATTCCACTAGTTTATCTGATCAATAAACACACTAGAAAGGTCTGAATCAATCGTTACTTTTTCCTGTGTTATTCTTCAAGGTTTTAAAATTACATCTGTTTCTCCCGATAATGTATGTTTACTGACAAATGGAAATATTATAGTTGAAAAAAAAATTTTACGAGAAAACGTTCTAATTACCATTCTAAAGACATATTTTTAAAGGGAAACATTTTTCTTAAAATTTCTGATTATTTTGATTATCCAATGCCTTCAAGTGAAATTGGTTTGTAACATGTTGAAAATTTAGATGAAATTTTACTGAAATTAATATAAGCATGGTTGAATTTAAATGTATTCTTACAACATCTAATAACGTAAAAATTGCAATGACTCTTTTACTTGCGTAATTTAAATACTATTTATCAGTTTTATTATTCATTTCTTAAATGTTAAGATAATCATTAAAACATTATTTAATAATAAGTTTTTAAAAATAAATTTAATAAAAAAAATTATTTTATTTTTTTCTGTATATAATGAGAAAATTTCATCAAAGTGTAATATTTTGTGTAAAAACTGCGCTTTGCCAGTACATTTTTTTATGCTATTCGATATTTCTGCAAAGCGTAGTATTTTTTGTGTAGCCAATGTTTTGCCAGGACATTTTTTTTTGTACTCTATATGTAGTGAGAAATTTCGACAAATCGTAGTATTTTTTGTGTAGCCAATGTTTTGCCAGTACATGTTTTTTTGCACTTTTCGATATTTCTGCAAAGCGTAGTATTTTTTGTGTAGCCAATGTTCTACCAGTACATTTTTATACCCTCCAACTACAGTATGAGGGTATACTCACTTTGTCATTCCGTGTGTAACGCATCAAAATATCGGCCTAGGACCCCATAAAGTATACAAATTTATGATCAGTGATCGATTCTAAGACATTATAGCGATGTCCGTCCGTCCGTCCGTCTGCCTGTCCGTCTGTCCGTCTGTCGGTCTGTCCGTCTGTCCGTCTGTCCGTCTGCAGTTAACACGATGCAGTCCAAAACAAAAGAGCTAGACTCCCGAAATTTGGCACGAATATGTCTTATGTTCCTAGGCAGCTTAAGTTCGTAAAGGAGCAAAATCGGAGCAGGGGGAAAAAGTTCCCCCTTGAAGAACTAAACCAACCTCTGAAAAATACCATATTTTTACATGATTTTCTTTGTTTTTGTTTAACAAATACAGCATTTTTATGCTACATTAAGTTCAAAGTCCTGCATTTGGACCCACAGAATTAGAAAATGTCGTTTTTTCGGTCCGCCCCCTTTTATGGGCGTGGAATAATTTTTTTTTTTTTAATAATGATAAACTTGTATTTCTTTAGAGCAAAAAGTATAAGAATGAATTCTTAAACACATAGAAGAAATGCCCCCCCCCCCAATTACCACTACCGACCCCCCCCCCAAAATAAAACGCCCCTGCATTTTTTTTTATTTATTTTTATGTTGGAGGGTATAACAGATTCGGCATTGCCGAATTTAACACTCTCAATTGTTTTTTGTACCGTTGGCAATTTCTAGCTGGGTAGTTATAAGTTATAAGCAGGGAAACCAAAAATATGCAGTATCATGTTTTTTCCTGCATGTTGTATTGATAAATGGATAAGGTATTTATCCGTTTCAGAAGATTTTAAGAAATCTGGCATCGATTTGTTAGAGCATATTTTTGCATATTTTAACCTTAAGAGCATATTTTAGCATATTTTTAGTTTAAGAGCATATTTTAACATAAGAGCATATTTTTAGAGCATTTTTTCAATTTTTAGAGCATTTTTTCACTTTTTAGAGCATTTTTTTTAAGTTTTTAGAGAATTTTTTTATTTTTTGGAGAATTTTTTTCCAATTTTTTTATACCAACACTCATTTTTCAGATTTTTTTTAATTTTTGTGGGATTTTTTTTTTAATTTTGTAAGTGGATTGAAATGTTTTTGTTTTTTCTTTTCCAAAATAACGGGGTTCTGACGATTGATTACGCTTTGGCCTGTTCTTGCTTCATTAACCCATATTAACCCTCTAACTACCCCACATAACGTTATTTTTTGGGTCTATTCTCTAAAAAGTTGTACAAAAATACCTCGAAAACGGGGACATAATTTTTTTAAGAGCATATTTTTATTGTTTTTAGAGCATATTTTCCGTTTTTAAGGGCATTTTTTAAGCGCATAAAACGTGTTTTTTAGAGCATATTTTTGGTTTCCCTGGTTATAAGCAAAACCCTAAATTTTAGATTAATTTCATCTTAAATGCCACGTGTTAAACAAGTTTTAAAAGCATTGCACAGAGGGTTGAAATATACCAAAAGTGAGGATTAATTCAAAAGCTGAACTTTATCCTACACATTCGTGTGTGGTACTGGGTGAAAGGTAATTAAATTCTACATCACTATTTGCCAAAAACTTTTGTTTTGAGTAAATAACTCTATCGACTGTGAGCTGTCAAATTCAAATAATTTTTAAAAATTTTTCGTGCCGTGCCTAAAACTGAAAATTGAGATATTTTGGGTGCTGATAATTCTTATTAAGTTTTCTAAAAGTAATTTTATTAAAATGGAACCATCAACTTCAGGTATTTGGCTACATAATTGCATTAACGTTTTTTAGATAAATGTTTTTCAAATATTTTAATATTTTTTTAAAAAGTGCTCCATATTTGGGGTATTTTCGATATATACACAGTAGACCACCCAAAAAATGTATAGGATTTGCAAAAGTATTTTTTTGTTCGCTCCACCGGCAGTTTCTGAGAGATTGGCCATAAAAAATAATATCTGTGCAAGAACTGGATCTCTCGGTTGCGTACAGGCCAGTCGATTTGAACTTTTGACCCTAAAAGTGACCTAAAAGCTCTACAAAGCTTTTAAGTGTCATAACTCTTAAAATATGCGTTTTTCTAAAAAATGCTATATAAGTTTTATTTTGCTAAATAAGAACGGAAACATTTCCTTCATACAAATTTATAGCCTAAGTCTAACACATCGTGGTGTTTTTGGCGGTTAAAGTAAAAATTTATGTAAAGACTTAATTTAAAACGACCCTCGTTTAAATTTGGACGGAGACTCAAATAGTCGGTGTCCATTATTTTGTAGAGTAAGACATGTAGTTTTCATAAACCAATTACATTTGGAATTTATATGGGTGATTTCATTACAGAAGAGCCCAAAGCTGACTTTGAAGTTTCGATTTTCCAAATGCTGTATACAAATTTGTGAAATTACTTTATTTTAAACGACCCTCGTTAAAATTTTAATGGATACAATCGGTTTCCATGATTTTGAAGAGTTAAAAATGGAGATTTCAGACAAGTGTTGATAACTACAGGCATTTTTAGCATAAATTTAAAACCTGTTAGCAAAATACAATATGAAAATCACTTGTCATCTAATTACATTTGAACTTGAAGAATAACAAAACGTTATTACAGAAGAAAATTTCAATAAATTTCATGAACCGGATTGTATTCCTTATTCAAGCGGTCAGCCATGTTATGTAAACTGCCTGGGGAAGTTTACATAACATGGCTGATTTTCAACCGATTTAAGTTTTTAGTACCTTATTAGAGAGATATTTTACTCCAAATCAAAATTCTATAACCACCTGTCAAATTTAACTTAAATACCAAAAAAAATAAAAAAACAGAAAAAATCATATTTTTTCCAAATTGTGTTGTTTTTAAGCTAATAAGGCCTAACGTTTTCTTTGTAATTAAAACAAAATTTTCATTACAATTTTCCCAACGTTTCGTCGGTATATGCCGACTTCATCAGGGGTCGTAGTATTTAAAGTTGTTACATTTAAAAGAAAAACCGTTTACATTTAACATTTAACATAAAACATAAAACATAAATTTAAATTCAAAAACATATTACTTCTATATCACAGATTTTTAATTTATGGCAACTATGATATATTTTTCTTTTAATCCGTTTTTTTTTTTTTTAAATTCAAGGCCGATGCGGCACGCATTACCCATGTCCGATCAACCAAAATTTTTTTGAGACATATTTTGAACATCGAAGCCAATTAGCCTATAAAATACTAATAAATATCTATAAATAAACTACTAGTTAGTCACTAAATGAGACTAGTTGTAGTTAATGTTAAGCAAAACTAATCTAAATTTGTTTAAATAAAGAAGAAAAAAAAAACAAATATTTTTACCCGCAAATGAATGTACCTAGGGGAAGTTAGGGTCAATATTTACCAATTTAATTATTTTGGAGCACCATATAAAATATAGCAGAGTCTAAAAAAAACTGCAATTTTCAAAATTTGATAAAAATAGAACGATTTGTGATCACATCTCGAATTATGGCTTCAAAATTTTGTAATTTATAGTAGAAAAAAATTTAAGGTTTCGGACTTTTTCAAAAATTTAATTTTAATTTTTAAACGTTAAAAAATAAGTGATAATTACTTCGAATAATTTTTTCATATTTTTTTCTAAAACTACGTTTAAATACCAACAAAACGTTTTCCAACTTATTTTAAGGTATCTATATATTTTACTGGTAAAAATTAATTGAAAATTTGCATTTTTTAACTTTTTTTTGTAAAAAAACGCCATTTAAATTGATTACTCAACACCAACTTGGTATAAAAGGCTGAAAATTTGAGTACAAGTTGCATTTAATACGTACTAAAACATATAAAAAAAAAAATAATCGAAGGGGATCGGGTCTAAAAGTTAGTAATTTGGCCTGGAATATTTTCCCCAAATATTTTCCAAAAATACACATCTAACTCTTCAAATCGGGGAAACCGATTGTCTCCATTAAAATTTTACCGAGGGTCGTTTAAAATTAAATAATTTCACAAATTTGAATACAACACTTGGAAAATCGAAACTTCAACGTCAGCTTTGGGCTCTTCTGTAATGAAATCACCCATATAAATTCCGAATGTAATTGGTTTATGAAAACTACATATCTTACTCTACAAAATAATGGACACCAACTATTTGAGTCTCCGTCCAAATTTAAACGAGTCTTTACATAAATTTTTACTTTAACCGCCAAAAACACCACGATGTGTTAGACTTAGGCTAAAAATTTGTATGAAGGAAATGTTTCCTTTCTTATTCTGCAAAATAAAACTTATACAGCATTTTTTAGAAAAACGCATATTTTAAGAGTTATGGCACTTAAAAGCTTTGTAGTGCTTTTAGGTCACTTTTATGGTCAAAAGTTCAAATCGACTGGCCTGTATGCAACCGAGAGATCCAGTTCTTGCACAGATATTATTTTTTATGGCCAATCTATCAGAAACTGCCGGTGGAGCTAACAAAAAAATACTTTTGCAAATTTGGGTGGTCTAATACACAGAGTTTCAACAAATTTATTGTTGCGATCCAGCAAATTTTATTAAGTGATATTTTAATATAGTATTTTAGCTTATATATTCCATACCAAACTTTTGCAGAGGCACCGCGTTTTTTTACTTATTAAAATTTTTGTGAAAGAACTCCAGTTGCTAAAAAAAAGCTGAAAAACATATGAGAAAGGGCATTATGGGAGACCCCTTAGTTAGAGGAGATACGGGGTGCGTACGTTGAAAAAAAAGTTGGGGATGAAAAAATAATGATAATTGATCTCACATTTCACACTCTAGGAGCCAGCATGGAGCGGCAGCAACTGATTTCATTAAAAAAAAAAATGTGTATGGGGACCACCTTAAGGGTTGGATATACAGGGTAGGTATATTCCAAGAAAATGTTTGGGTTAAAAAAATATTCGGGGTCGGTCACATATTCGACATCTCTAAGGGCACCCTTGGGGCAGTTAGAGTTGTATGAGCAGATTTTATAAAAATGGCATTTTGTATGGGAGCCCCATTATCGAATGGAGATACGGTATAAGTATGTTCCAAAAAAATGTTGGGGGGTAAAAATTAATGGGGGTCTGTCTTAGTGGATACCACTCTAAGACGCACCATGGGAGTGGTAGGAGCTAATTTCGTAAAACAAATTTATAAAAAATAAAAATAAATTTGGTGGGGACCACCTTAAGGGTTAATGATAGAGGGTAGGTATATTCTAAGAAAATGTTGGGGGTTAAAAAAATATTGGGGGTCGGTCACACATTTGCATTTCTAGGGGCACCCTTGGAGCAGTTAGAGCTGTAGGAGCAGATTTAATAAAAATGGCATTTTATATGGGAGCCCCATTATCGAGTGGAGATGCGGTATTAGTATGTTCCAAAAAATGTTGGGGGGTAAAAATAATGGGGGTCGGTCTTATTGACTAATACTCTAAGACGCACCCTGGGAGCGGTAGGAGCTGATTTCATAAAATAAATTAAAATTAAATTCGGCCTTGCCGAATGTAGTGACACCCTCCACAATTTCAAAAAGATTATTGCAAAAAACTTTATTTAAAAGGAAATTACTTTTGAAAAAAAAAAAAATTCCGCGAAAAAAAATGTTGGTAAAAAAAATCCGCGATTTTTTTCTTTTTTGTCAAAAAATATGTTCGTGATTGTTTAAATACCATTTGGTGCTCAATTATGTTCACATATGTCAACCAGAAGCCGAATTAAAGCATTTTGTATTATTAGGTTATGTTGAATGTACTGAAATTTTTGAGGTGTGCTTACATTTTCGTTCATAACTTTTGAACCGCTGAACCGATATCGCTCAAATGCAATAACAAACTTCTCGGGAGAACTTCCAATAAATGTGTTAAGTTTCAGTCATCTCTGTGCAATATTTTGTCCGCGACATCATTTTCCACAGACAGACAGACAGACGGACAGACGCACTGTGGTTCCAAATCCAGATCTAGGTGGACAAAAGTCTAAAAAGTTTTAACCTCTAAATTAAAAAATGGTATGTGTTTTAAATAGCTAACAACATGCCTAGACTAGACGCAAAATATTTTGATTAAATAAGGGGTTTAACTTTGTCCCCGCAGCACTAGAACATCAATGTTTGTTCACGAAAATGTTTGTAATTAAAAACTAAGGAAATCAATACAAAACTAAGTAGCTTATACCAAGTGAAATATTTGCAGGAGATTGCCGTGAATGGTTTTTTATATAACCATGGGTATATACTTATCAAAAAAATTTTCACGGGTTCGAGATTTTTTCGCGATTTCTTAATATCGGTTTTTAAAGTTAGGGTCATAAGTAAAAAAAAAAAATTAGATTATCAATCTTTCAAAGCTTGCCAAAAAAAATTGCTCCAAGTTGCGGGCAAGCCACTATATACATCTCTTAAAGTAACTATCAGAGAGTATGTTTCATCTTTCATCTCATCCAGCGGCGTCCAGCTGCATTTTTTATAGCGTTTTATAAAAAAGTAATTTTTTCTGCAATATTTATAACTCTCAAGAAAATATTTATAATATTCAGGATTTTCTGCACATATTTTTGCAACAAATACCTCTTCAGTATTTTCTATAATTGTTATATCACATATTTTTCTTTTCCCGCAACTCTAGAAGCGCAAAAAGGATTTAATTCGAACATTCTAAAAAAACTACACATTAAAAGTAATTCGACATAGCTGGGCTTTACTGTTATGCTCAGAAAAGCTTTTTATATCATTTTTAAATACTTCCTTTAAATTTAGTGCCATAAAGCAGCAAAAAGTAATTAACTTTAACTTTTTAAAAAAATAAAAAACGATTGTATGGGGACCACCTTAAGGGTTAAAGATAGAGGGTAGGTATATTCTAAGAAAATGTTGGGATTGAAAATATATTTGGGGTCGGTCACACATTTGACATCTCTTGGGGCATTATTGGAGCAGATAGAGCGGTAGGAGTCAATTTTTATAAAAAGGTTTATCTTCTTTTTTAATAAAAAAATATTTTCTATAATTTCTTTTTTTCTATAAAACATTTTTTTACTTAATAATGTATAGTTAGTCTAAAAAAATATAAATATTTATAATAAAGGGCTTTTCTGAATTAATCCCCAGTTTACATATGTTTCAACCCACTGTGCATTGGTGGTAATTTAACAATGCTTTTCAAACTTGTTTAATTTTAAAGCAATACTTTTTAAACTCGTTTAGTTTTAAAAGCATTGGTAACTTAGAAATTACACTCGAAAAAATTTTACACTCAAAAAAAATTTTACACTCAAAAAAAAGTTACTTTTTTTTACAAAAATTACAATATTTTGTGTACATACATACCTGCATTTACTCAGAAATATTTTTACAGTAAAAAAAAACCTTACACTCGGAAAAAAATTCACACTCAAAAAAAAATTAGTATTTTTTTTTTTTTTTTTAATGACAAAAAAAGGGTTTCATACTCAAAATAAAATATTTATAACCAAAATTACTAATTTTTTTACGTTAAAAAATGTACTATCCTTTAAAAAATGCATTGTGGAGGGTATTCATAGATTCGGCAAAGTCGAATTTAACTATTATACTTGTTATTTTTTTAAGTCGTTTTTGGGGGGGGGGGGGGGGAGGGGGGAGTATGGGATTTCTCGCCGCCTGGAGTATAAGATTTCTTCACGCCTGTGTTATTGAATTATTAAAAACATTTAAGCAAAACAAAAATGCGTTTTAACCACCCAAAATTCTACATATTTCATTTTTTTAAGAAGTTTTAATAACCACAATTATTAAAAACACACTATACGATGCTTTATTAAATTTATATAGTCACCTAAACTCCAAAACGCCCTAACTAACAAAAAATTCAAAATCGGGATTTTGATTGATTCTGGTGTATTTTATTAACCTACACGTCCCTACAAAAAATTAGGGTCACATAATAAAAATTAGCGATTTTTTAGCCAAAAATTAAAAATATATGAATTGCGAAATCGCAATTGAACACAACTAGAAATACATTTTTTTAATCATTTTGTGATAAATTTTGATACATATTCACAAAACATATGTCCTCACAAAATTTTAGCCCAATTCAATCAAAACCAATAAAGTTATTAACAAATTAAAAATTTTACTCTATCCTGTTTTTTGCTTCTCCTGTAAAATTAATAAAATGTTAGTTAGGGCTTTTGCATTTTAGGTGACGATATAAATATTTATTAAATAAAATTGTCATTGTTTGTTGTAAAATATTACAAATGTATTTATTTTATCAAACAAAGCGACATGAAATGCACTTTTTATTTTTTTTTTTTTTTAATATATAATCCGTTTTTTAACACATTTGCTAAAAAAAGGGACTTTGAGTATTTCCGTACTTTATGGACTCCACTTATCCCAATTTTTATATGAGAACCACTGTTTTTTTATGTAGCACAGTATTATCATTTCAACGTTTCGTCACACCATTCAAAGATGTCGTTATCCACATTAAGTCATGAGTAGCTTTACCAAAAGCTTTGTTAGTTTTGGCATTTACAAAACCGGTTAAGGTGTATGAATCGAATAACTACCGAAACAAGCTTTATGTTCCACAACTTTAAACTTGTTGTTAGCTTTTTGTCTTACAGTATGTTTACAGTGTGAGTAGGTAAGTTAGCTTTTTAATATATTGGCACACATTTTAAGTTATAAATTTTAATAGAATGGTAAGCTTTTAAATAAAAGCGCATGATTTCAAAATATTGGTTATTATCTTTACTTTTACAGTTTTTATAAAAATATTTTAAATTAATATCATACAAATAGGATAGTACCTACTTTACAAAATTTGCGAATGATTAACGTAAAAAATATAAAAAAAATCAATATAACGTATACGCACTAAAATTGAGAAGTAAATGCAAATTTTTAAATGACTCAAGCTTTTGAGTGAAAGTGTAAAATGTAAATTTATCTTAAACCACTCTGTAAATTTGTTTTCCCGTTAATTTGGTTTGATTTAAGAAAGTACGCAAAGCAGCCTTTTTTTAATTTATACACAATATAGACAAATAAACCTAATATCGATCTGTCTGACCTAATTGACTTTAATTCAAATTTTTGTTTTTCTGTAAAGACAGTTGAGCTCAGGCTCTAATTATAATTATGTATTATAATTTTTGATCATGTTATATATGGTTTGAATTGAGAAAGGTGTGAAAGAAAAATTAATTTTTCTAAAAATTTAAGACATCCTGGTTCGTTTTTTACTAGTTTCATATAATCCAGTTATTATAATCATCAGAAAACTTTTAATGTCAAATTTATTCAGTTAATAGTCAATTTTATTCTATATGTGAAAATTATTAACAGATCGCAGCTGCCAAGGATTGAACCCATGAATCTGTAATGTTTTTGCTATTAACTGCCTCTAAGGTACGATCACTCTAGACCGATACGCTAAGTTGGCTGTTAAGCAAGTATC
This sequence comes from Pegoplata infirma, assembly GCA_963921195.1. Classification (NCBI taxonomy): domain Eukaryota; kingdom Metazoa; phylum Arthropoda; class Insecta; order Diptera; family Anthomyiidae; genus Pegoplata; species Pegoplata infirma. Next base: position 122,050,900 of record OY992537.1, on the reverse strand, counting down.
AAGTAAATTATGGGTTTTCAATTCTTGTGTGGTTGTTGCTGTTGTTTTTTTTTCGTACAGAAGAAGGTGAAATAGCATTATGGTGAATAAATTCAATTTTTAAGTAATCATCATTCGTCCTCGTCTCCTTCATCAACTCTGATCTTAGTACTTATTTTGCAACCTTGCCAGAACATGGTCTATATTTGTGTCTATTATTTGTGTCTACAAAATATAGACCATGTTCTGGCAAGGTTGCAAAATAAGTACTTAGATCAGAGTTGATGAAGGAGAGGAGGACGAATGATGATTACCAAAAAATTGAATTTATTTACCATAACGCAATTTCACCTTCTTCTGTACGAAAAAAAACAACAGCAACAACCACACAAGAATTGAAAAACCATAATTTAGTTGATACTTGCTTAACAGCCAACTTAGCGTATCGGTCTAGAGTGATCGTACCTAAGAGGCAGTTAATAGCAAAAACATTACAGATTCATGGGTTCTATCCTTGGCGGCTGCGATCTGTTAATAATTTTCACATATAGAATAAAATTGACTATTAACTGAATAAATTTGACATTAAAAGTTTTTCTGATGATTATAATAACTGGACTATATGAAACTAGTAAAAAACGAACCATGATGTCTTAAATTTTTAGAAAAATAAATTTTTCTTTCACACCTTTCTCAATTCAAACCATATATGACTTTAATTCAGTTTTCAAGAGTTCAACGGAAGGATAAAATTTTCTTATTTTTATAACTTTAAACATTTAGGTATTTTAGAGTGTAATTTTTAACATGATAATGTTTTTAGGCTGGTGTCTAATAAAAAGTTGCAGGACGCCACCTCAGTTTGAATATATAAGCTAACAATTAACGAAATAGAAAATTGAATTACTATTTTCATTTTCTTAAAACCAAAAATTTTAATAATTTGGGTTTGTAATTTGGATAATAATTCACCTCGTGGTGAATAAAACCGTTTTTCACCAGCTGGTAAATAAAAAGTAACATAATTATTTTTCAACAAAAAAAAAAAAAAAATTTTTTAATCAATTTTTTTTATTTTTCATCAAATTTTTTTTTTTCATCAAATTTTTTTTTCATCATTTTTTTTTTATCATATTTTTCTTTTTTTAATAATTTTTTTTTTCATCATTTTTTTTTATCAAATTTTTTTTTATCAAATTTTCTTTTTCATCAATTTTTTTTTATCAAATTTTTTTTCATCAATTTGTTTTTTTCATTAATTTTTGTTTTTTTATCAATTTTTTTTTTTCAGCAAAAATTTTGTTTTTCATCAAAATTTTTTTTTTCATAATTTTTTTTGTTTTTTCATTATTTTTTTTTTCATCAATTTTTTTTGCATTAATTTTTTTTTTCATCAAATTTTTTTTTATCATATTTTTTCATCAAATTTTTTCTCACCAAAAAATTTTTTTTTTTGTTCATATTTTTTTCATCAATTTTTTTTTTACATCAAAAATTTTTCTTTTCATCAAAAAAAAAAAAATACATCAAAAACTTTTTTTCATCAAAATTTTTCACAAAAAATGTTGGGTTCATTAAATTTTTTTTTAATATAATTTTGTTTTTCGTGAAAAAAATATCGTTTTTTTTACCAAAACTTCTTTTTTACCAAGTCTAAGCTTTTCGCATAAAAATTTTCCATTTGTTTATCAAATGTAAATAAAACAAGTGAGAGTGTTATATTCTTTGGTGCCGAATCTTTTATACTCTCCAAAATGTAAAAACAATTTTTTGCACTTATTTTTGCACTCACCTACGAAATGTACAGCTCTTTTGGTTTTTTAATGGGATCCTCAACTGATATTTCAATTCGCTTTGCATGGAGTAGCAAAGTAATATAACATTATTTTTTCGAAAAAAATTTTGCTTTGGCAAGTACACCCAAATCTTCCGCAAAACATTATCATGATTTAATGTTTTGGGCATGAGTACAAAATTCGCAGGCAGTTTTACAACGCATATGCATAAATGTTATAATAAATCAATTTTTAACAGCATATTTTTTTAATTTTTACTATATATTTTTTAATTTTTGATACATATTTTTAGCGCTAAAAACGCGATTTTTAGTGCATTATCTTCCTAGCCCTACTGATTACTATTTAAATAAACTACAAATAGTTAATGACATGAATTTCTTAGTGTATGGATATCGTAAGTCTATGTCTTCACATAAATACTTCTCAAAATTTATACATTTTTTTTAAAAAGTTTTTAACAAAGCCGAATTTTTATAAGGTTATGACACTTTTAGATAGACATTAAAAAAACCAGTCTTTTAATATGGAAACATCATATAGTTTCTTAGAAAGAAAAGCAAAAAAATCAAAAAAAAAAAATTTTTTACCCATCTTTGAACCCTTAAATTCCCGATATGGCTGATAAGCCAAAACAGTTTATTTATTGACTTAAAATCAAATCAATTTTTAGAAGAAGCCTAAGAAACGGCTTATTTGGTATGGACTAAAATCGACTTAGGGTGGATTACTCAATGAAAAGTTATCTGCTAACTGCCGATTTATCGGAGAATTATGTCAAAATTTGTATGAAAAAGTTAAATTTAACGGAGAGTTATTTTATTACGGAGCATTGGGTAATCCAGCCTTAGAGTTGTAATTTTTGTTAAAAACAGACAAGGGAAAAGTGTAAAACTTAAAACTCTTCAATGAAAAAAAACCAAAAGTATTTTTTTCAAAAAAATATAATTCAATTTTTAAATAAATTTCCTACAATTTTAAAATAAAACTCGGTACCGAGTTTTAAAAATAAAACTCCGAAATAAAAAGAGTTTTATTTTCATACAATTAATTTTATTTTAAGTAAACAAAAAATGTTTTTGGTTTTAAACATTTTTATGTAAAATAGTTGATAATATGATAAAATATGAACTCACGAAATAGTAAAATTAGTTGAAATTCATCTTATTTAAATTTATTAATGCCTCTAATAGAACTCTTATTAGTGAAAAAAAAAAACTTCTATTAACGAAATAATGCACTAAAAAAGTGTTCTCTTAATATTTTGTTGGTTTTTTGCATAAAAAATATTTTTGCAAAAATCGCGTATAAACTTTAAAAAATAAAAAATAAAAAACACACTCTGCAAAATTAAATGTATGCACTAAATAGATTTTGCCGTCCTAATTCCAAATCTGCTTTTGATATTTCTAGCGCTTACCGTTTTTAATTTAGTACTTTCTGTAGTTCTACTCAAACTTATTCGAAAATTGGAACCGGATAATTTTATGGGTAGTAAATAGACCTCGTGAACCCAGATTATTTCGATCCATTTTCGAAATATTAGAGACTGGAAATAAATACTTTAAACAAATTTAAGCATCAATGACCACTAGTGAGCAAAGTAATGGATACAGACGCACAGTGTCTTTAATATCTAATAACTCGCTAATCTTGAGCAAAAGGATCAGCTTAACTGTTCCAAAAACCAATAAAACGAAGATTTTATTAATATTTTATTTATTATGGGGGGTTTAAATAAAAAATAAACAACCTTCATGTGATTTTTTAAGCAGCTATAAAAAATAAATACGCAACATTTTTTAATTCTGTTTTTTGATTTGAAAAATAATTTATTGTAATATTTTTAAAATTTTATAACACAAAATTTGATGAACTGAAATTTCCACTTAATTGTAGAATGTTTTTTTAAAGGACAAAATCGGCTGCAGTTGTACAGCTAAAAGTACTAGACCGATTTTGACGAAATATTTTTGATTTTTAGATTATTAAATTCTCTAGTACTTATCGTGGACATTTTTTAACATTTTGACCTAATTATTTTTTTTTTTTTTAAGTTTATATTAGCATAATTTCAACAAAAATCAATATTTTTCAAAAAATGGCCACGGTAAGTACTAGAGAATTGAATAATCTACAAATCAAAAAAAAAATCATCAAAATCGGTTTAGTAGTTTTTGCTGTACAACTGCATCCGATTTTGTCTTTAAAAAAAAGAAATGAGTGGCAACCCAGGAAATTCTTGTTGACCAAATTTTGTGTAATAAAGTTTTAAAAATATTACAATAATTCATCTTGCAAATAAAAAAAACAGAATTAAAAAATATTGCGTATTGATATTTTTATAGCGGTTTTAAAATTGCTCACGTTAAGACTAATTTTTTCCTTTATACCCCCCTTAAACCTAATAAAAATATTTAAGATGAGATACATTATTTTTATCTGAACTCTACTATACATATATTCATATTATTTTCAAAAATAATACCAAAATAAATTTATTTTTATTTTTAAGGTAAAATAAAACTCTTTTTTTTGAGAGAGTTTTATTTTTGAAATTATAAAACTCCAAAATTTTTAAGAATTTTATTTTTTGAAATTATAAAACACCAACATTTTTGAGAGTTTTATTTCAAAACAAAATTAAATTTGAATAATTTAAACATTATTTTAATAAAGTACGGATTTTTTCCTTGTCTGGTTAAAAATAGGTAAATTTTTGACGAGGTTGTGTCTTTGTATTGGTATATTTACCAATTTCCTTAGTAAATATACCTAAAACATACTATTTCTCTTATAATCTACAGACTACATAATTAAGTTACCACTGAAATATACATTTACTAAAAATAATACCAAAAAAATTTTAAAGGATGGTCAACAATGGTATTAACAAAACCCGAAGGTAAATGTAAAAACATTTCAATTGTTTTAAATACATAAATATCTTACAAAGGAACGATTAAAAAAATAATAATAAAATAAAACAAAAACTAAAAATTTTTTAAATTTCCGTATAAAATAATTTGCGGTTTGAAGTGGTCGGTCAAAACTGTTATACAAAAAGAAAACAAAAATACATTTTGGGTTAAATAATATAAAAGTAAAACGATGCTTAACAACAGTGTTTACAAAAACTAAATATATATTATTTCCATATAAAAACATTAAAGATGGGTTAAAGTCGACTTTATAACCCATACGCAGAGAAGAGATATGATTGAGGCAACCACAGCTTAAGAGCGTCATATTATGATTGAAAATTTTATCATAATATGTTTCTAGCAATCAAGCAATTCTTCTAGCAATATTGTTATGGTCCTTAATTATAATTTTGTAATTATTAGGAATCATAGCATTATTGCTGCAAAAATGTTATCGTTGCTACAAACAAATAATGATAAAATGTTTTATCATAAAAAGACGCTCTTTAATTATGGTTCCCTCAATCAGATGTCTTCTCTGCGTGCAGCTTCATTTGAGATTAAAAAATTTCAAAGACAAAAAATTGTATGTCAATCATTTGAAATATTTATTGACACAGAAAATAATATCGTATATTTTATTTTAATTAAAATTTTAATTTATTGTTTTTCTGTAAAGACAGTCGAGCTCGGGCTCTAATTATAATTATGTATTATAATTTTTTGATTTGTTATATATGGTTTTGAATTGAGAAAAGTGTGAAAGAAAAATTTTTAATTTTTCTAAAAATTTAGACATCCTGGTTTGTTTCTTACTAGTTTCATATTATCCAGTTATAATAATCTTCAGAAAAACTTTTAATGTCAAGTTTATTTTGTTAATAGTCAATAAAACTCTATATGTGAAAATTATTAACAGATCGCAGCCGACAAGGATTGAACTCATCATCATCTGTAATACTTTGCTATTAACTGCTTGTAACGTACAATCACTCTAGACCAGTGGTCGGCACCCATTGCACGCTGGAGCCGAACACAATCGGTTATTCACATGTATACAACACGAATGTCAACAAAAAATCAACAAAGAGCATAAAAAGAACAAATATTTTATTCAGTAGCAAGCTTACTTTCTTCAAAGCAGGTTGATGTCGCTTTGTTGAAGAAATACACCAACACATGCATATTTTTATTAAAACACAAATACTTTCAAATGCCTCTTTCTGCCGACCACTGCTCTAGACCGATACGCCAAGTAGGCTGTTAAGCAAGTATCAACTAAATCTGATTTTTTCAATTCGAGTGTCGTTGTTGCTGTTGTTTTTTTCTAACAGAATGAAGGAGAGGAAGAAGAATAATGATTACTAAAAATAAGTTTGTTTACATATAATTACAATAACAATACTCTTCTGTTAGAAAAAAACAACAGCAACAACGACACTTGAATTGAAAAAATCAGATTTAGTTGATACTTGCTTAACAGCCTACTTGGCGTATCGGTCTAGAGTGATTGTACGTTACAAGCAGTTAATAGCAAAGTATTACAGATGATGATGAGTTCAATCCTTGTCGGCTGCGATCTGTTAATAATTTTCACATATAGAGTTTTATTGACTATTAACTAAATAAATTTGACATTAAAAGTTTTTCTGAAGATTATTATAACTGGATAATATGAAACTAGTAAGAAACAAACCAGGATGTCTAAATTTTTAGAAAAATTAAAAATTTTTCTTTCACACTTTTCTCAATTCAAAACCATATATAACAAAATTTTAATTGTTTTTTAATTTAATATTAATTAAACTTTTAATTAATATAATTAATTGTTTAATTGAATTTTTAACTTTATTTTAATTAATATTTTAATTGTTTTCAAATTTAATATTAATTAAGTATTTAATTTATATAATTAAATGTTTAATTAAATTTCTAGCTTTACTTAATTTTTTTTTTTGTTTTGTTTTCCGTGTGTGTGCGAGTGTGTATTTTTCTCTTGCTTTGTATAACATACAAAAAAAATACATAAGTATAAAAAGTTTGTTGAAAGTTTTTTTATTTTTCACATAGGTTTTTGAATTCTCATTTTGTTTATAGTTTTATGTGTATGTATATGAAAGGTTTATAATCAACTTTATAAAATCATCTCACTGACTATGTAAATAAATTTGGTAAAGTTTGAAGAAATATTTTTTTTAAACTATTTTACTCAAAAAGAATGTTTTTACAAATTATTTTTTTTTTTTAATATAATATTTTTAATTAATTTTTTTAATTTATACATTTAAAATTTTAATTATTTTTTTTTTTTAAATTTTAATTAAATTTTTTAATTTATAGTATTAAGTTTTTCATTAAATAAATATCCATTTATTTTTAATTAACGACATACAAATATTTTTAATTTATTTGCGCATTTTAGTGATTGGTCCGGATTTAATTAATTTTTTAATTAAATCTACGAATTTTTTAATTAAATATTTTTTTTATTTTTTTCTGTGGAGGTTATTTCTCAAAAGAGTGAATTTCATAATCATTTATGTTTGAATGACAGAATATGTTTGGAAACACTTGCACTGATAACAATTTGTACATGACAATAATGAAGACCTACATTAGTGTTATGGAAAATGATGGTAAAAATGCATCTATGTAAGATTTCATTAAATCAATGAAATATGTATAATTAAAGCTAAAAGTTTTGAAAAGTTTCATAAATTTACAAAAAATATAAATTGAATTTTATGAAATTGTTTCATAGATATAACATTTATCTGATCTTATTTCTTTTTTATAAGTACACTCAAATTTAGTTGATGATCGTGATCTTTTTACGATGGCACAGTTTTCGCTTTCTAATTCCCAATGGGAGTAGAGTCGATTATGTTTTAATACTTTAGTTTGATCTTTAAAGATTTGTCATTTAAATCCCTTTGCTACTTGTAGTATAGGGTTTTTATATTTGCTAAATAATCTTGACAATGAATTCTGACAAATCCCGAAACACGTCGATTAAGTCTTGCAAAAATTACAAACACAATTAAATTTAAAACAAAAAAATTATTTTCTTGAAAATTATTCTATGAGAATATCATAGTTTTAATTAGTAAAGAAAATAATGACTACGAGCTAGAATAAAACTACTCAAAAAATTAAGATGTAATGAACAATTTAAATGAACCAATGAAATCTAAAGAAGCAAATTTTATGAAATTCTTTCACCACATATGAGTCATTCCATATCAAACTGAACGATTTTTGGTAAAGATTGATTTTGATGATTTGAATTTGTTTGAAATTTTTTTTATATATAGTTTGTTCCCTTACTCAAACTTCTTTTACTCAAAAATTCTTCAATAATGGTCCACATTGGATATTGTTTTTCAAAATGATTGTTTTTTTAAGTACTTTTAAATAAAAAATCCAAAAAAGTCTTTAAAGCGCTTTAGTATGCGATTTTTAAGTTTTAAAATTTAGGATTGTGGGAAAACGATTATTACTATTTTTAAAAATTTTATTGTAATTTGCCAATCTTAAACTCATTTCTACTGCTCCAATGGTGCGTCATAGAGGGGTAATTTCCAAGACCGACCCCATTAATTTTTATGTCTAAACATTTCTTCGGAACAAACTTTTTTTTTTTTTGTAAATTTGTTTTATTTAATAGCTTCTACCGGTCCAATGGTGCGTCCGAGAGGGGTCATTAGTGAGTCTGACCCCTATTTATTTGTACCCTTTAACATTTTTTATAACATAACCTACGCCCTATCTCCACTCCCTAAGTAGACTTCCATTAAAATTACATTATTCTAAAATTTGCTCCAACTGTAATTTGTATGGGAGCCTACTTAGGGAAAGGAGATAGGGCGTAAAAATAAATGGGGGTCGGTCTCACTAATGACCCTTGTCGTACGCACCATTGGACCGGTAGAAGCTGATTAAATAAAACAAATTTACAAAAAATATAAAAAATAGTATAGGGACCACCGATATAGGGTGGGTGAGTTCAGAGAAAATGTTTGGACTAAAAAAGTATTGTGGGTCGGTCATACATTAAGAGCAAATTTAAAAAAATATCGTTTTGTGTGGGAGCACCCTAGAGATAGGATATTAGTTTGTCCCGAAGAAATGTTAGACGTAAAAATTAATGGGGGTCTTGAAAATGACCCCTCTATGACGCACAATTGCGGCAGTAGAAATGATTTTAAGATTGAAAAATTACAATAAAATTTTTCAAAAAATTTTAAAAAATGCTATTAATCGTTATCCCACGATCCTACTGGGTAACAAATTTGAACCAATTACTTTAGTAATTGGACCAATTACTTGAGTAAACAATATTACAATTTTCGTGCTCGGATGAAATTCAAATACTAAAGTAATTGAATCGGTGTATTTAGTAATTGATTTTTTTAGTTTTTTTTTTTCCAATAGAGATCGTAATTTTGAACCAAAATTAAAAAAATTAGAAGTAGTTCGTTTCTCACATAATCACCTTTTATATTTACCATTTTTTTTTTCTTTTATGTTGTAAAATATTTTTTTATTGGACAAAACAACAAAAAATTATGAAAAAACCAAAATCGTGAAGCAATAAGAAGAAAAAATTGTTTGCAGATAATAATTTAATAAAGATAAATTACCGATCATCAATAATATTGAAATTATCAATATGAGTTATTGGTAAGTAAAAAATATTAAATATTTTTGTCCAAAACAATTTACTAAACCGTCATCTCTTTATTTTTGCAGACTTCCTTTTACAAACGTTTGTTTGTGGATAAGGATAATCTAGGAAATTATATATTATGCAACTGGATGAATTAATATAACATTAAAATTTGTTTGGCAGCCAAAAGATGAATATTAATGCATATTTTAATGTTAAATAAAAAATAATGATTGCATGTAATTTTTTTTTGATATTTTGTTCAAATCAATAAACTAAAGTGTAAAAAGACTGGAATTAATTTAGAATTAATAAGTTTTTATTTAGAACAGATGCTAACAGTATTGAATCAGACTTGAATTGCACTGGAATTGAACTGGAATTAGACTTGAATTGTACTGGAATTGGGATTGAATTTAACTGTAATTCAAGCCATATTCAAGTGTTTTTCAATAATTATTTTCAATACGCTTTAATTTTATACTTGATTTCAAGTGATTTTACACTGTTCGGTTCGACTTAAATTCAAGTATCCGTTTCGCTGGATAATGCTATTGAATTATTGTGTAATTCAAGTATAATTCAAGGCTTGAAAATTGAAAATATGACTGGAATTACGCTTGAATTACACTTGAATTCCAGCAATTTGGCTAATTGGGTTTATTGTCTTTCAAACTTTTAATTTTACAGATAGCCCTATTTTAATATTTACCCTCGTTATACTTAATCAAACAAATTCCTCATATGGCTCAAACTCAGTTTTATATTTTAAATATCTTCGTGTAGGGTATACTTACAACACTAAAAGTAAATACATAAATGTTAACAGCTTGAACAAAAATCCTTTATTTTTATTTTAGAATTATTGTTACACAAGACAAGGATTAACTGTAAATGAACAAGTGAACAAAACACTCTATAAATACCATTCTCACAGGTGATAGTTACTGGATGGTATTAGGTGATAAAATTAGTTTTTGTCTGTATTTCAAACTCTAATGATTGAGTTGATGCCGAAAAATGTACTAGGCCCACCCCATTGTGCGACGTGGAAAAAATATCAAATAGTGCAATTGTTTATTGTTACTCGTTATTGTGAGTTTTCGCTTATTGTTTTTTCTGTTATTTATAATTTTGTGTATAATAATTCAGTGTTTCCAGTTTTAATTTATGTTTTTTGATTATTATTCTAAGAATTCTGAAGATGCCATCTACACGGTGAGAATCAGCGATGTTTGTGTTGAGCTTTAGTATCGACGAAAAGTGAAAACGCAGTTCGATTTCTACATGATTAAATGTCACAAAAACAGCAAAATCGTAGCTGCTCGCATTCGCGAGATATCGCGAAATTAGTGTTTTTTGTATTTTCTAAAATTTTGACAATGAAGTTTTTTAAATACTTTCATAAACTTAGTATACAGTTTTAATTGTACTTATTTACAGGTCACAAAACAGTAAACATCAAAAGCCGATGTTATTTAGTTTGCATGAAATCGCGAAATCACTTTTTTGCTGTTTTTGTTTGTGTTTTTATCTTAAGATAGGATTCTTTAATAGTTCGTAAAACCATGGTATGCAGTTTTACTTGTGGTCACACAGCTGTTGACATCGAAATTGTAGTTGTTAAATTTCGCGAGATATCGCGAATTTTTTTTTATTATTTATATTTTTTTAATTTATATTTTAAAACCGGTTCTTTAGAAATGATTGAAAAAAGTAGTATACAGTTTGATTTGAAGATGTTGGAAGAAATTCAAACTGCAAAAAAAAAAATTATAGCTGTTCGCTTTCGCGAGAAAAAGCAAAAAACATCTTTTTGTTCTTTTTTGTTTTGATTAATAAAAGAAGTTTTTTTTTTTAAATTTTTGAAAAACACGAAATGCAGTTTGACTTGCTATTGATCAAAGGTCATAAGGCTGTTAACATTTATACTCTAGCTACTCAATTCTTCGAAAAATCGCTAAAAAAATCGCTTAACTACTATTTATTTATTTCTTTGTGTTATTTTTGCTCTGTAAAAACACTTACTTCAATTAACGACAAAAATGTGGTATTCAGTTTGAATTCGAGGTTATTAAAGTTGACAAAACTGCAAGCATAAAAATTATAGATGATCAATTTCCCGAGAAATCGAAAAATTACTGACCAAGCCTTTATATTAATTAATTTAATTTTTCTTTGGTGTCTAATTTTTTTTTTTTCATTCATTTATTTTATTGATTCTTCACTAAAATTATGTGAACTAACAATAAGTATTTCTTGACTGCTAATTTAGGCAAAAATAAAATTTTTTCCAATTTTTTATTTTTTTATGGAATTTGGCAATTTGCCACGAAATTGAGATTATATGATTTCGATGTTAACTGTTTTGTGACCTGTAAACAAATACAATTTGAACTGAATTCTCAGTTCTTAAAGATATTTAAAAAACTTCATTGTCAAAATTTGTTAAAATACAAAAACACTAATTTCGTGATAATTCGCGAATGCGAACAGCTGCGATTTTGCTGTTAACAGTCTTGTGACATTTAATAATGTAGAAATTGAACTGCGTTTACACTTTCATCGACATTAAAGTTCAACCATGACATCGCTGAGGCTCACCGTGTCCAAAGGATGGAGAAATATTGAAAAAAAAAATAAAAATTAAAAAAAAATAATAATGAAAAAAAAATAATAAAAACAACTATAGCCTCAAGCTCGTCTGTTAATTAATAAAAAAAAAATTTTTAGGGATGATATTTTGAGTAGGTATAGATGGTAATTTTTCGATTTTCTTCACGAAATTTCTCTCGTGTATTTGATTGCCTGCCAAACTTTTCAAATTAGACTGCAGCATTAAATTACTCTACAAAAAATAACTTTTTTTTTGCACAGACTTCTAGAGTACATTTTCTAAAGTATTTTTGGCCTCCTTAACATGAATCAGTCATCAGAAAAGTTGTCTCCAATCTCCTTCTCGAGATATAGGCATTTTATTTTTTTTTTTGGACAAAGCCCTGAAAATTTACAATTTTTTTAGATCTTAGATCTTCAAACCAAGTTCTCTTTATTGAAGTGTCTTCTTTACATATCTGCATTAAACTGGAAAATTCTTTGCGAAATTTGGATAAATTTAAGAATAAAACGAAAAAAGGACATTTTTAGCTTCCTTACATGACCTAATGGTATCCCTGATCGTATCGAGTCCGGATTTCTGGAAAAAGTAAGGTAATTTTATTGGAAGTTCGAATAAAAAAAAGATATGAATAAATTTATCATACACTTTTCCAATATTAAAAATTTTGTCGGTTATGAGGGATTGGACAACAAAAACTGAAAATGCCTATATCTCGAGAAGGCGGTTTAATACAATTTTTCTGTGTTTATTGGAGTGTCTACTTTACATATCTGCTTTGAAGGAGAAATTTTTTGCAAAATTCGAATACCTATAAGGACAAAACCAAAAAAAAGGACATTTTGTAATTCCTAGTAATGTCCTGATGGTATCCTTGAGCGAATCGAGTCCGGATTCTTGCAAAAGTTAGATAATTATATTGAAAACTTGAACAGAAACAAGTAAAAAAGTTAAATTCGGCCTTGCCGAATGTATAGAAGCCCTCCACAATCTAAAAAAAGACTTTTTGCGAACAAAATTATTTTGAAAAAAAAAATCGCGTAAAAAATATTTTGGTGAAAAAAAATCCGCGATTTTTTTTTTTTGTGAAAAAAAAGAGGTTTATACTTGTAAAAATACCACTCTGTGTCGAATTCTGTTGACATATGCCAACCAGCAGCCAATTTAAATCATTTTGTATTTTTAGGTTATGCAGAATGTACCAACATTTTTGAGGTGTTCTTACATTTTCGTTCATAACTTTTGAACCGCTGAACCGATTTCGCTCAAATGCAATACCAAACAACTTAGGACAACATGAAGTAAATGTGCTAAGTCTCAGTCATATATGTGAATACTTTGGCCGTGATCACTATTTAATATATATTTTATGGGGTCTCAGACCGATATTTCGATGAGTTACAAACGGAATGACAAACTTATATATACCCTCTATCACTAACATAAGTGCAGGGTATTAAAATATGAATAATAGCATGTCCCGAAATGAGGAAATTTTGGAATTTCTTCGGGGCATATCCCTAGAATGATGCTTATTGGAGAGCTGATTACGGGAAAAATAATTAAAAAAAATTTGGAGGTCATCTTCAGGGTGCAACCAGCGCTCAAAGTTTGCATCCGTAGTGCATTTGGTAAAATAAATATTTTTTTATTTTTGAAATTGGTGCCAAAAGTTTCGTTAGGTAGAGAACATTGAGTAAAAAATATTTATAAAGTTTTCATGGATCAATTTTGGATCACAAAAAATGTAAATTACTATATCTCGAGAAGGCGAGTTAAAACAACTTTTCTGATAATATAATCGTGCTTAGGAGGCCAAAATACTTTACAAAATGAATTCAAAATGTCTCTGAAAAAAACGTGTAGAGTACTGTTGTTTAGAGTGGCTCGTTTTTGGGGTTTTCTCTCTGATCAAATTCTAATACCCGCCAAAAGTGTCGGTCCCCTAAGGGTAACTCACATGCAAAATATCACTCCGATCAGAGTTTATCTTCTGTGCCCCCTTTGAGCCTCAAAATTGGGGTTTTCGCAAAAAAGGACTTTAAAAAAAAAAAAAATTAAAAATTTAAGTTTTTTTATTTAAATAATTAAAAAACTATTTTTGTATAATATTTGATCGTAAATACTTAAATATGAAATTTAAAGATTTTACTGTATCATTAACCCGTTCAAACTTGATACCAAAAAAATGGCATGATTTTGGGGGCGTTCTCAAAACACCTTTTTCCAAAATTTGAAAATTTTATTAAAAAAAAAAATTAAATATACCATTTTTTTTTCTGAATTCATTGAGAACACCTTGGAGAAGAAAAATGTGAAATATGGTGGATATCCGTCGAGCCACTTTTTGGGAATCGCGGGGGGAAGTTAGGAAATGTTTGTTTTATCAACAATTTGGATTAATAAAATCTTATAAATTTCATTTTTGTGCAAATTAACGGTTTTTTGATGTCGTGGCATTCTGTTAGATAACTTTAAGTCTGTCATGAAATCTTACAGATCTTGGACGTCTTAAACCCACATTGGCTGGGGGTCAAAAATGACCCCCGCGGAAAATTTGAAGTTTCGAGCTTAAATTTTGTGCTAAAAAAAAGGATAAAACGGCTTTTATTTTTTTTACCCCAACTATTATTTTGTATTAATATATTATCTTTAAAAAAATCGTTAACCCTTCTTGGTAAGGGGTCAAAAATGACCCATTCAATAAAAAGTATATATTTTTCATATAAAATTAATTTGTGGCAATCTATTAGATTACTTTAAATCAGCCCTCAAATCTCACATATTTAAGATATCTTTAACCCACAGTGGCCGGGGCCAAAAATGACCCCGGCAAAAACTTTTAGGCATAGTGCTTGAATTTTTTGATATTAACAAAATATATATTTTTTATTGAATGGGTCATTTTTGACCCCCTACCAAGAAGGGTTAATGATATTTTTAAAGATAATATAATAATACGAAATAATAGTTGGGGTAAAAAATACAACAGCCGTTTTATACTTGTTTATATCACAAAATTTAAGCTCTAAACTTCAAATTTTATTCGGGGTTCATTTTTGACCCCAGCCAATGTGGGTTAAAGACGTCCTAGATCGGTAAGATTTCATGACAGACCTAAAGTTATATAATAGAATGCCACGATACCAAAAAACCGTTAATTTGCACAAAAATTAAATTTATAAGATATTATTAATCCAAATTATTGATAAAACAAACATTTCCTTGAAATCCGCTAAATTCCCCCCGCGATTCCCAAAAAGTGGCTCGACGGATATCCGCCATATTTCACATTTTTCTTCTCCAAGATGTTTTTAATGAATTCAGAAAGAAAAAATGGTATATTTAAAATTTTTTTTAATAAAATTTTGAAATTTTGAAAAAAGGTGTTTTGAAAACGCCCCCAAAATCATTCCATTTTTTTGGTATCAAGTTTGAACGGGTTAGTTATACCGTAAAATCTTTAAATTTCATATTTAAGTATTTACGATCAAATATTAAACAAAAATAATTTTTTAATTATTTGAATAAAAAAACTTAATTTTTTTTTTTTTTTTTTACAAAAAGTCCTTTTTTGCGAAAACCCCAATTTTGAGGCTCAAAGTGGAGACAGAAGGTTAACTCCGATCGGGGTGATATTTTGCATGTGAGTTACCCTTAGGGAACCGACACTTTTGGCGGGTATTAGAATTTGATCAGAGAGAAAAGCCCAAAAACGAGCCATCCTAGTGTTGTTATCGTGTTCGAAAAAAAGAATATAACCACTAAATAAAATATCCCACCAAAAAATCCTGCTTGCCTATAAGCAGGTTTGTAAGGGAGTGATTTTTGTTGTCTGCTTACAAACCTGCTTACGTATGGCATGATATTTGTTCGCAATGTCCCACTTTAGAGCATTTCTTTCGAGCGCTTATATCGGCGCAGTGAATATGAGTTGAAATCATGCCATTTCTTAAATATTTTTAGTATTTTTTTAAGTCATTGCCATACTTTACTGCAACCGGTATGCAGGTTGGTATGCCAACAAAATCTCTCCCTTACACTACTGCATACGGTATGCAGCTGTGTAAGCGAATGTCATACAAACACAACAACATCAAAAATCATTCGCTTACACAAGTGCATTCTTGTATGCACTGCTTTCAAAATCTCGATTATTTTTTGCTGGGATGTGTCATTAATGAAGTAGTGTTTAAGTATAAACACTTGTAATCCATGTTTTCTACTACCAAAAATATATACTTTGACCTAATACATAAACCTGTGTGTGTGTTTGTTCGCTTAAGAATGTGTGCGTTTAAATTCGTTAGAGATGGCAACAAAAATCGTTTTAGTCGAACTATAAATTTGAAAAACCCAAGTTATGTTGGGATTGCAAAGCGGACGGCCTTCAGGGTCACAAATGTATAATTTTATTTTCAAAGACATTATCACTGCAAATTGCAAATTTCGATATAAAAACCATTTCAAACTCTGTTGTATCGGAATTTACCAACTTCCTGAACTTAGTATTTTTCTAACAGGATCTGACATTGTGAAATATGTTTTTCATAAGCTGTGCTCAACATTTCAAAAACTAGATTATTCTTGATTAGCAAAAATAAAAAAAAATAACTTGTCAACCCTTTCTAACAAATTCTCCACAGAACAAATTAAGAACCATGCTCAGGGCTAAACCTAAGTACAAATAAATTTAATTTTAAATGTTTACAAACGCATAACAACTACTAGAAATGTGTTACAATAACTGTTAGATGTTAATTTTTTTTTTTTTTACATAATTTTATTATTCTTAATTACTTTGTAGTGTAAGTTTAGCTAATAACGAACATTGAAATTATAAAACGGTTTACAACATTGTGGAATACGATTCTGATTCTTGAATGGGAACAGAAAAATTGAAAGTATACACTTATTAGCAAAACCCCACTAAAGCTTCCCAGCAAAACTTTGGTAATGGGTAGTGATTATATAACACATTACCAGGTAATGTATGTACCTTATTTGTAGCATTATTTTAGGATGTCTTACCAAACATTTGTTCCACAACGTATAATTTTAAAGTGAAAAATAATGCTTTACTATTAATTTCGTATGTAATGCATGATTATTGGGAAAAATGTATTTCATATTTATTATTTCTAGACATTAAACCATGGATGACTTATATTTGGTTACATTATGTATTATTTCAAAGTTTGAAATAATGCATTATTTATAATTGGATGCATAATGCATTATAATAACATAAAAAATAATTATTTTATAAAAAAATGCATAAGTTTAAACTAGAGATGGGCTCACGACAGGAAATTTCTAACGACACACACTCACGAGCATATTTTATCTACTTACACTCACTTACAATCACGTTAGTAAATTTAATACAAAGTTACTTTTTCACTACTCGTAACATCTTATATATTATCTTCTGGTATGCTATATTATTTCATTTCTCGTAAACTATAAAATATCATATACTTTACACTTTACTCGTATTTTTCGGTAAAAATTTTGTGACTTATTTTATACCTTACTGGTATTCTTTGTGATAATGTGGATGCATTACTTTGAGTCTCATCGCCTGTTAAAATCATCAATGCTGCAACGTATAAAATAAGAGATTCTATACCTTATTTTATACCTTATTTGGTAATCTAAGTTTTGCTGGTTTGTAATTATTTTTACAAAACCTGATGAACTTAGTAAAAAAACTTATTCCAAACGCCTTTGAAAAAAGGTAAAAACTTTAGTGGGCTAGAAAAAAACAACTGTCGGTAAGTTTTCAAAACCCTTCTAAGGTTTTGAACAACTTACAGTAGGTATACTATAATTTTTGCTCCCAATCAAGATACAATCGATGTCCAAAAAATGTGTGGCACAGTATAATAACACTGTGCTACAAAAAAAAAAAAAATCAAATATAGTTTTCAAATGAGCTAGTGAAGGTTGTAGGTCTCCTCGAATAGATCACAAAAATGCCTATTAAACTTGCCAGACACCCTCAAATTTTATAAACGTTTTTTAGGACTTCTCTCACTAAACCACGTGTAACTTAGAAACTATTCAACCGATTTTCAATTTTTTAACTGTTTTAGTTAGAAAAAGTATAGGGGTTTTCATGTGTGTATTTGTCTATACTTATAAGAAAGATATGTTTTTATTTAACAATATCAAATTTTTTTTGTTATTTTCTTAAATTTTTTGAGTTTATCGATTTTTTCTATTTTATTTTGTTCAACAACGGTTATATATAAACGTATTCTTAAATAAAATTTAATTCTGAATACGATGAGCTTTATCCCGAAAAAATCGGATAACAATCGACACAGTTGTGATAATTTTTTTCAAAAAAGAAAATTAAGATTTTGCATAAAATCACCGTTTGGTCAACGCAGGCAAAAAAACAAAAATTAAACGAACGTAATAAAAGGGTGCGTATCATTATTTTTAAGGTTTTTGGCCCCCTGAATTCGAACTTGACCTTGAAATTTCTCAATCTCATTAAGTTTTTGATATATCAATTTGTTTAAAATATCATAAAAATCTGAGGCGATAGAGCAATTTTAAGAGCAGATTCGGATTCAGCGCGCCAAAAACTTAAAAAAATATTATAAATGACCTCTTACGATAATTTTTTTTTTTCGGATTATCTAAACGGCGATTTCCGGCAAAATCTTAATTTTCTTTTTTATGTAAATTATCACAACTCTGTCAATTTTTATCAATTTTTCTAGCTTAAAGCTCATCGTATTCAGATTTAAATTTTCTTTAAGAACACATTTATAAATATAGAGGTTGTTGAACAAACTATAGCAGAAAAAAATCGATAAACTCAAAAAATTAAAAAAAATAGCAAAAAAATTAGATATTGTTGAAAAAAATCAATACATGTCTTTCTTATATTTTTAGACCAATTCACCACATAGAAAGCCCTATAATTCTTCTATCTAAAATAGCTAAAAAATTTAAAATCAGTTAAAAGTTTATTTTCTGAATTACACAAAATTTAATGAAAAAAGTCCAAAAAAATCTTTTTTTGACAATAACTCCAAATTTTTAGGTTGTCTGGCAAGTTTAATGGACATTTTTGTGATCTACTCGACAAAACCAACAACCTATACTATGTCACAACAGAAGTATTTTTTCACTGTAGCACAGTGTAATTACATAGCTATATCTTGAATGGAACTCATTGTCAGTACAAAAATAGTTCACTTAAAATTACACAAGGAGAGTTAAGCAGTTCCTAATAACGGTTAAAATAATTTATCAGTACCAAAACATTTATAATTTTTTGGAGAACTTCATACTAAACACTCAAGGAAAAAGTTTTTACAGCAGTTTTTGATAAATCAAAGTGACTTCCAATATAAATAAATCCAACTTTTTTAAAAATGTTTCGCAAAAATTAAAATTGTAACTATTAACACTAGTTTACAATTAAAAAAACTGTTGCGATCCAAAACATTTTGCATTTATTTTCCATATAAAATCTTGACTTGAATCCGAAAATAAAATCCAAAGGTTCCAATGTAGAACAGTTTTTTAAATATTACTAACTTTTCGACAAAAGTAGGTTCACTTAAATAAAAATATCTTTGGATATTCAATTTTTTATCAATTTAACATTCCGTCACCTAAAATGCAAAAGGCCCTAACTAACATTTTATTAATTTTATAGGAGAAGCAAAAAACCGTTTTGAATGATATTTTAAATGTGTTAATAACTTTGATATATTTTAATGAATTTGGCTATAAATTTGTGAGGACATTCTTTTAGTAAATATGAATCAAAATAAATCAAAAAATATTTAAAAAAGTTTTTTGTTTAGTTACGTTCATTGGCGATTGCCCAAATTACATTGTTTTTTAATTTTGGATATAATATCGCTAATTTTAATTATGTAATGGAATATTATTGCATTTCTCAAGTCTATCTTCGAAGAAAAAATTTAAAATTTTTTTGATTGCTATTGACTGTTTAATAAACAAAATTTTTCTTACTGTATCACACATAAATGTTTTTTTTTAAATCAAATAAAAATGTTTACTGGGTTGCATACATTACATCATTATTAACAAGAGTAAAAATACTCATAAAATACTCAATTTACATTTGTGATTTAGTTAAAGAAATCTGTAACCATCCCTTTAAAGGTTTATGTCTTCGCTATATTTAACGATTATATCTTATAACTGTCCTAATATCGTCAAAAGGATAAATATACCAGGGATGGATAGTCTTCATCAAAAAGGATTCTTTTTTTTCGATTGGCGAGATACTTAGACATTTTAATGCCCTTTAAAGATGACTTAGGAATGGTTATTGTAGTTTTAGCTCCATTTTTCTGTGAGTGTTTATTGTATGGATGAATTATGTATTAGTGTTTTGATAATTAAAAGCTCAACTCATTTAATTTACCTTCTTTATAAAAACTCTCTTGGATGGTTGGACAAAAACGTGATTTTCTTTTTAATTTAACCTGCAATCAAGTAAGAACATGGAATTTTTTTTATATATATTTTAAACGCCATAAATTTGAAGTGATTAAAATACATAAAATTAAATCGGTAATTAAATCAATACGGAAATTAAATAAAATTCGATCGAAGATCTTTCAAAGAAAGTGTCCAGAACTTTTTATGTGGGAATTATCAATTTTGTGCCAGAGTTCTGGAAACCAAATTGAGACAGGTTAGATTGGCCTGAAGTACCACTATAACTACTGGTGGTAAAGAAGTCCTTTGTATATGGAACGGCGGTATATATAGAAAAATTTACCCTTTCACATAACTGACCAGGAGAAGTGCCACAATTGAAAGTTCCTAAACTTTTTCGATTTATACATCGTATAACCTCAAATTCATTTGCACAAAGTTGCATGGAACACAATCTTCGTCAGGTAAATGGGTATAGAATGATCGTAAAAAGTCATCCTTGTTAATTTTTATTTCGTTCGGTAGGAGTTACACGTAAAAACATCGTAACCTCAACTTTCGGTGCCAACCGCATTAGTAGACTTATTTAGCCACCACTGTACTTGAATCAGTAGAGCAAAAGAACACTCTCAGCGGTTATTCTGTGTTTTATTTTTATATGACAACGCCTAGCAACATCAGAAACACACGAATTTTTTGTCTTTGAGATCAAGCGTGACCGCTACAGCCAGCAAACATAACCTAAAATACGTCACATCGGTCAACTATACATAACCTCAACGTCACCTTGGTTACATCATCATCAAACATTTTTTTTTTAATCAACAACCGGTACCGATTACAATACCAATCCGGACTAGTGACCTAATTATCCATCCATGATCGTGTATAGTGTTAGAAAAATCAAATCTTTTAGAATTTATTGAAATTGCTTGTGATATATATTAGGCCCTTTGAATTTGATCATAACCCTATTTTTTTGAAAACTGTCGATTAACTATCCACTTAGTCAATCAAACCATTTTAGTTAACCGAAGTTTAACTATTTGATAAGTTACGGTTACCCGTAATTTAAGGTTATGTTTTAAAACCAATATTGTCCGATCATAATGTAATTTCCCAATATTATAATTTCCAACATTAATAATGCGATATGATACATGCAAAGTAGGTTTCTAATAGAAAAAATCCAAACAAATCTAGAAACTTAAACAAAAAATTGAGTTTTCGGAATTTTTATAAATTTTTGTAGGGTTTTAGTTAAAATAAAACCATATCTTAAAGTAATTTTTTTTTCCAAAAACTTTTAAGAAATCTAATCGTTGTTGAACGCATACGATAAATTTCCTTTTGATATTTATAAATTTTTAAAATTACGATTTTGCAAACCATTAATTGAATGAATTAAGTTTGCACGTATTATCATCATTATGATGATCTTAAATTTTTATATAACAATATAAAAATTACCTCTTTTAAAAACGTATTTGGATCAGAGGAACGTACACTTTCGAATTTTTGAATCTCTGATTATGTTTCAGTAATCAGCATTAATTTGAATTCCCCTTTTTAAAAATTAGTTATGTTAGTAAAATAATCAAACTGTTATAAAATTAGAACAATCAATTTTTATTATAAGAAACTCTAACAATTTAAGAAATTTTCTATACACTTAACGATCATTAACCGTCATAATTAAATATGTAAGTACGTCGAATATGCAATCAAACAAATTTCTAACACTTCTGTGAATAGGACCAACTATAGATTATCATCATTAAATTCGGCAAGTTCGAGAGGCCTCATCGTGTTGCTGCAG
This sequence comes from Pegoplata infirma, assembly GCA_963921195.1. NCBI lineage: Eukaryota > Metazoa > Arthropoda > Insecta > Diptera > Anthomyiidae > Pegoplata > Pegoplata infirma. Next base: position 122,028,654 of record OY992537.1, on the reverse strand, counting down.
AAATATAATGTTATGGTGAGTCAAATTAAATGATTTTTGTTTTGCATTTTATAAAATTTTGTTTAGTTGCATATTGGGCTTCTTAATGAATGGAAGTAACAACTAATATTTTGTTTTTGGTATTTTACTTGCTAATGCAAAGAGCATAATTTAGAATTCCCTTTTATTGTTGTTTTTTTTTTATATTTAAATCTCTGCTCGCCAGAGAAACGAATGGAAATGAAACATCAGTTTTAAAACTCCACTCACAATCAGTTAATTTTTGCATCTAATTAAAAAACAAAACAACCATATCTTCATTATGAGGTTGTTAAGTAATTAAGTTGTGTTTAGTTTTATACTCCTATCTTTACATTTATACAAAAAAAAGAATAATTATAATTGAATACATTTAACCCCTTAATGATCATGTCAGATTTTACGATATGTTTTTTTAGGAACTTTGCGTAAACGGCACCCAATTAATTTTTTATTTTATTATTATATAGCTTCTAAAGTTATCCCATATAAAATGTTTTTTTATTTTTAGTACCAAAAGGTACATAAAAATAAAATGTATTTATTCGGCCTTTTTATATGTATATATATTCGATTATAGTTTTATTCTAGTTCGAGGCCCAAAAATATTTCTATATATGATATTGTCATAATAGAGTATTTTTAATTTATTGCTTTAAAAAAGTTACTCATCTCATAGTATATCTGTACTGATCAGTTTCATCCCCACTAAAGGAATCATCAGCAGACTTTAGAGAATCATCGTTGGTCAATCAAACATCAAACCAGACATAATATTTGATATATTTCACAAGTTATTTGAGAAATATTATTATGAAGGTCCGAAATCTGTTTTCCAACAAAAATAACTCTTTTAAAGCAAAAATTGTATATACTAAATCACCGTCGGTAATTATAAGTATACGTGTTGCTGTTATTTTACAATAACAATAGTACCTAACCAAACAATTGTGTTGGTGGGATAAGTCGTACTAAACTTTGTGTCAAATGTTTTTTTAACTTATCCTACCAACACTATTGTTTGGTTAGGTACTGTTGCTATTGTAAAATAATACTTATAATTACCGACGGTGATTTAGTATATACAATTTTTGCTTTAAAAGAGTTATTTTTGTTGGAAAACAGATTTCGGACCTTCATAATAATATTTCTCAAATAACTTGTGAAATATATCAAATATTATGTCTGGTTTGATGTTTGATTGACCAACGATGATTCTCTAAAGTCTGCTGATGATTCCTTTAGTGGGGATGAAACTGATCAGTACAGATACACTATGAGATGAGTAACTTTTTTAAAGCAATAAATTAAAAATACTCTATTATGACAATATCATATATAGAAATATTTTTGGGCCTCGAACTAGAATAAAACTCTAATCGAATATGTTATCCCATATAGTTAATGTATCATTGTTCGGTATCTTTAAATTTAATAATAATGGATTTTTCTATTTTATGAATTATAAATTTGTATTAAAAATGGTACTCTAAATAAATTCTGAGTTTTCTTACGTGATGGATTAGGAGGGTAAGGTATAGTTAAATTGTGGGGTTTTAGTTAAAAAACTTACGTCGCTAAAACTAATGGTAGGGAGGGTAACGAGACGTCAGTCTCAGCTTCATTTACTTAGGGTATTTTTGATTTTGTTATCTTTTGGTTTTTTCATGAGAGCATCAAAGAACAAAATTTCGGGAGTCTAAAATAAAATCTGTGTAATAGGGAATATGTGTGCTGCCAGGGATTTTAGGTGGACTCGAACCCCCCACACGACTGCCAGCTAGTGGCTGCAACGGCTCCCATTTGTCCTCCCTGATTCCCTTAAACGGTTTAGTAATTTTCAAAAACAACACATATAGTTGTACAAGCTGTGTTTTACTTTTGTTGAATCATATTTTTTTGTGATTGCAACGGTATTTTACCCTTGTACATTACAAGTCCTAATTTATCAAAAAACTAATTTTGAATTTTTTGTTGGTTAGGGCCTTTGGCATTTTAGGTGACGATGCAAAAAAACATGAGTTTGTGTCCAAAAATGCTGATTAACATCTGTGGACCAAAATTTTTGAGCATCATTTTTGGACAAAAATCGTGATTTTATATTTTTTTACATTTTTCAATTTTTGGGACAAATTTGGAAAAAAAAAACAAAAAATAATTTTTATGTTTTAAAATCAGCATCTGTGGACCAACATTTTTTTTTGGATTTTTTTTTTTAAGATTTTTCCTATAAAGTACGCAACAATTCCAAGTTTTTGAACCGGATTTGGTCAAAAAAAAATTGGACATGAATTTTGGTCGAAAAACGCAATTTTTTTTAAATTTGACCACTTTTTTCCGACTGAAGATGCCTTTGCAACATTTTGATACTAAGTATTACTACACGAACTTCTCGAAATTCTACTTCTTTGTCCATGTGAAAAAACTAAATTTTAATAATTGCTTGGAGCACAAGGGGTTTAAGTGCATATATACATACCCCTTGTGCTCCAACCAAAGCAGGTATGTTAATAACAAGAGCTAGAAATGGTCGACATATCTCGCTACCGGAGGATAATTCCACATTCCCCTCGTGTGCTCTCAACTTCTGTGAACTTACTAATTCACCTACTAATTCCATATGTTAACAAATTTTTTTTAAAAAAAAAGTCACCTAAACCCCTTGTGCTTTGAGCTCCTCATTTAAAAATGGTGCGATATTTCATAAATTAAACAACTTTAAGATATTTTAAAGAAAAAACTATTTTTTTTTTTTAAGAAAATACTATCAACTAATGTTATTAATGACTTACTACCAGGGTTGGCAACCGAAACGAATAACGGTATCGGTAACGGTATTGGTATTACATATTTTTATTTTCGATTATTTCGGTAACGGTGAACCGTTACCGAAACAAAAATACCGGTACGTACCGGTATTATAAATAAAATGTTAACAAGTCACAAAATTGTTAAAAATGCGTAAAAAAATAAAAAAGTTAAAAAAAAAATTAAAAAACTGTTAAATTCTGTACCTTTTCTATACATAATTATATTTGTAAATTAAAACATTCACGCAATATTATAATTCAACAAATACCTAAGCCATTTGAGAAATATGCTGATTATAGCTGACGCGGTTTGCTAAATTTCTGTCTGGATAATACAGGTAGAATCTGCTGAAAAAACCGTCAAGATAGCAAACAAATCTGCTGATTTTAATAGAGAAATCTGCTAGTTTCAAATAAACAGCCTGAACTGTTTATTTGAAATCAGCGGATTTCTCTGTTAAAATGATTGTTTGTCCTGGGTTAAAAAAAATCGGCAGGGATAAAAAAAACTTGGAAAGGATGTTACAAAGGATATTTTTTAAGGGGGAGGGTGAGCGGTATTGGAGCGACACCTTTCCTCTCTCCATTGATGTTAAGAAATTAGTTTTATTTATGTATATATACGCATAATTTTATCAATGTTATATTTTATTTGCTACAGCTAAGCCCCCAAAAGGTTCGGACCAAAAAAAATCTCATTTTCTAATCTTATTCAATGAACTTCACACGGCATAAAAATGTTTCATTTTCTAAACAAATAGACAAAAAAATTAAATAAAATATGTGTTTCTAGGGTTTTTTAAGTTTTTCAGGGGGAACTTTTTGTCATCTGTTCCGATTTTTCCATTTCGGAACTTAACCAGCCTATGACCATAAGACGTATTCGTACTAGAAGAGTAGCATGTTTATTTTGGATCGTATCGTGTCTTCTACATACGGAAAGACGAACATCTCGTACAATAGATCACTGATCAATAATATAAAATCTTTATGAGGTCCAAGACCGATATTTGAATTTAGTTAATTGCGAATGTAATCATTATTTGGATTGGCAAAGAAAAAAAAAGTCGTTTTTTTTTTTATTTAAAGTATATTAAAAATATTTTAATATGTTTTTAGTCCACAAAAAAATTAAAATAAGTAATATAAATGCAACCGAAACAAAACCGATATAATACCGGTAAAAATTCGAATAAAGGTAACGGGTTTTTATCGGTAACGGTATTTTAACATTTTTATTTCGGTATTGGTAACGGTAGTCAATATTAAAGGGTTTTTAATCGGTAACGGTATTGAAAGGGTAACGGTAGCCAACACTGCTTACTACACATTATTTTCATTTAGTTTATTTATTTTTTAATTTTTGTATGCCAATTTTACGAGTGCTGTTTTAAAAAAATGTGAAATTGCGTTTTTTTTTTTTTTTTTTTTTGGTTGTGATTTTTATTATTATCTCGCCTTAATTACCTTTTTGACAACTAATTTGGAATATTCCAATAAATTTTTTCACAAATTTAAAACTACCACATGTCGTATGAGTGGTACTAATTTAAATTAAAGCAAAAATATTGCTCATACGCAACCAGACTTTCGCAATAAAACAATTGCATGATTTTGGTAAAATAAGTACGACATGGCGTATGAGTAATAAGAATTTAAACATTTACACAAATATTACTCATACGACACAAGATTTGCAGATTTTTTTTCGAGCTACAAATACAGCATACTTTTAGGATTAAAAAATTGCCACGCGTTGTATGAGTATTGCAAAATTAATATATTACGCATACGCTGCCAGGTTTAGTAATTTGATTTTTGTAGCTAAATATCAAATTAAATATTTATATTATTTAAAATGGAGATTTAATGAAAAATGACAAATTTAACTGTTCAAAAATATTTTTTTTTTAAATAAAAATTAAAAATAACAGTTTGAAATGATTTATATAAATATCTGTTCAAACAAAAATAAAAAAACTTTTTTTTTTCAAAAACCTTAAAGAGCCTTAAAAAAACTTGAGTTATTAAAATATAACTAAAATAAGCGCATGCAAAAAAATCGTATTGATAGCTAATACTTCACTAATTGATTAAAAGAAATCAACATTGATTGGTTTTTTTTAATAACTGTTATAACAGTTACTTACTCGAATAAATGTAAAATAAAATTTTAAATTTTTTGAACAAAAAGGTTTTTAATAACTGTTATTTATACTTTTATGATTAAAATCAAAAAATAAAAGTTATTGCAATTTTTAACACCGGACAAATATTAAATACTTTGTTTGGACAACATTCTAACATACAAATTTGTTAAATATTAAATCTGACTACATAAGGATATGATCCATTGTCAATACTTTATGCTTTACAATTTTCAGCTTCCTTAGTCATTAGGGGTTTCAGAAATAGTTTAAATGTTTAAAGACTAAATTTCGCCGTCTTCCCCTGACTTAAAGGCCGAAAATCCGGCTACGTTACAGATTATATATACAAACTGAACAAAATTCACAACGGATTTGTGTTGTATTTTCGCCCTTTCACTGGATATCCAGGTCAGAGTTGATCTTTGCCATAGTCCGTACCATATGCATCCCAATTTTCATCTTTCAAGGTCATAAGGTGTCTTCAAAATTAGATAAGATGTAAAAACATAATTTTTCTACGCCCATTTCTTCTCCTAATTTTCCGTCCCTACACAGAGAGAACAGTTTAGTTGTGCCAGCCGAATTTAGAGCCAACTGCATAGTTTAATAACAACAACCAAAATTTTCGGTTGCGATAACCAACATTTGTTTTGAAAATTTAACTTCTGTTGGTCCAAATAAATTTCGGTAATCGCAACCGAAAATTTCAGTTGTTGTAATTAAACCATGCAGTTGGCTCTTAATTCGACTGGCACGATTTAAATGTTTTTTCAGTGTATTCCAAAATTTTTAAATCTGACTACTTTAGGATAAGCTCCATCGTTAGTACTATACTCGTATCCACTCGTCCACAGTCCAAAAATTTTAAGTCTGACTGCTTAAGGATATGCTCCAGTGTCAGGGCAATATGCTTGCCAATTTTCGGCTGCGTATGTCATTAGGGCTTTAAAGTTAGTCAAATAAAAATAAAAATAAAACACAATATTGCCTTGCCCCTTTCTCCTCTCAACTCTCCGTCTACATTCCAAAAATGTTAAAGCGGACTACTTTAGAATATACTTCATAGTTAGGACTACATGATAGGGATTTTAAGCTTCCGTATTCATTGGGGTGGATCATAAAAATACTCTAAAATGGTAAAAAATAAATAATTTTGCCAATTCCCCTTTTTCTCGTAATTCGCCGCCCACATACAAAAAATCCGGCTTCGTAAGAATCTGTCCCGGGTGTTTTACTATATACATGCCAATTTTAAGCTTTTAAGTCTATCAATGAGATTCAAAAGGCGCTGAATACACAAAAAATAAGAGAAACACAAAAAAAAAAAATAAAACATATATTCAGAAAATAGATGAAAATAAATTTACCACGCCCTTTGCCTTTCTTATTCTCCACCCAAACACTGGATATCAAAAATCCAGCCTCATGTTGATCTTCCACATACATGTCAATTCTGTGCATTTTCCGCTTCCTTTGGGGGCTTCAAAAGAAGTTAAAATGTTAAAAATCTTAATTTTGTCACTCCCATTTTCCTTTCCATTCTCCGCCCACAGTCCAAAAATTTAAAATTCGACTACTTCAGGATATGCTTCATCGATACGACTATATGCTAGGAAATTTTCAGCTTCCTAAGTCATTAGAGGATTTTCTAAATTTTGCCACTCCACTTTTCCCCTCAATTCTCCGCCCACGTTGCGAAAATTTTGAATCCGATTATATGACAATGTCATAAATAGAAATATTTTTGGGCCTCGAACTAGAATAAAATTCTAATCGAATATATATACATATACAGGGTGGTCCAATAACTGGTATCTTTTTAAAACATGCAATGGAATGAACAATACTTAATAGTTTTGAAACCTTATGCCTTTATTTGAAAGAGCAAATATTCCCATTATTTATGGCAAACGACTTCATTCATGCGGTTGCCTGGGTTAGCTCCGCAGTAGCTCATTCTCGGCACCCATTTTTCTAATGTTTCTGGTTCTATCTCACGAATGGCTTGAACGATATTCGTCGAATGGGCCTAGAACATTTCTGGATTTCCCATGTTGCATGAATCTTTAACGAGACCCCTCAAAAAAATTTTTGAAGTTTTTAATCGGCAGCTCTGAAGTGATCAATTGTCACCACGAATATGGCGAAAAACACGATTTCCGAACTAACAATAAGTGCGCAAAATATCGATTGTTTGATGGACTGTGGGACATATTGCGACATCCTTCTGAAAATAAATGTCATCCAAGTTGGTATATTCTATTACGGCCAACAAAAAGTCGGTAATCATGGCTATGTAGCGCTCATCTTTGACGAAAATGGGAGTTTCAGCTGTATTTTTGAAAATATTGTGTAATGATGCTGATACTCAAATCTATTGCTTTCTATAGATGAATTGGATTCTTTACAATACCTTGCGAGTTTTACGATCCCAAGATGTACCAATTTGTTTGTTAACATAACCTCATTTGAGTGCCTTATTTCGGTTAAAAACTTTTTTTCGAAAAAAGTGCAGTTTGGCAGCGCAGTACTGCGCTACAACGCGATACAGCGGAGCAAGCCGAAGACGCATCAATGAAGTCGTTTGCCATAAAAAACGGGAATGTTTGCTCTTTCAAATAAAGCCATAAGGTTTCAAAACTATTGAGTATTGTTCATTTCATTGCATGTTTTAAAAAGATACCAGTTATTGGACCACCCCATATAAAGGCCGAATAAATACATTTTATTTTTATGTACCTTTTGGTACTAAAAATAATAAACAACATATAAAACATTTTCTTTAAACATTTTTTAAAACGCGAGTGAGAACTGGCTATTAAATGAGAATAATATCCCTATTATAATAGGCATGCTTTCAAACTTTGCTGGTTAATGTACTTTGTATTCATAATTCCAAATAATGAAGGAATCGGACCATTTTTACTACAAATACCCATACAAACCGCCCTTTCCATATTGACATAAATCTCTCAAATTCCATTACAATTTTCTTTGTGTTTACGTGTAGGTGTTTACGTGTAGGTTCTTTGGCGATCTTGTTAAGTCTGATCATAACCGGACCCTTTTTGGACTTATTTCACAATAATAAAAGATCTATCCAAATATGGATCCAATCGGCTCCTGTTTGAACTACGACCAATGGGCGCTATGAAAAAACCCCCAATGAAATATCCCCCAAACAGAAAAATGAAAAAATCCCCAAAAAAAATGCTAAAATTTTATTTGGGGGTTTTTTTATTTATTTTGGGGGTTGTTTCATTATTGATTTTGGGGTTTTGTTCATTATGAAACAAGCCCCAAATGAAAAAAGAAATAAAAAAAGGCGTACGGTCTAAAAATCCAAAATATTTTTTTTGGGCGAAATGTCCAAATTACAACTTCTATGATTTGTTTTTTTGTAATAAAGGTTTTCTGCGTAGCCGGCCTTCGGCCGGGCTTTAGGATTACATACTCCATGCATTAAACCCACCCTCTCTGCAAACCAAAGCTATTTTGGTTATCAGGCCATTTTGAGGCAATACAAATTTGATAGCGTAAAGGCCTGCTACCCTGGAAAACTTTACTTTGCGGAGAGGGTGGGTCTAATGAATGAAGTTTGTAATCCCTAAGCCCGGCCGAAGGCCGGCTACGCATAAAAACTTTAAAATATTAAAAATGTTAAAAAAACAATATTGGTGAGTTTTATGATTACCAAAATTTGGTGTTTATTTCATTTTTTTGGGGGGTAATTGCATTTATTTTGGGTGTAATTTCATTATTTTTCTTTGGGGCTTATTTCATTTTATTTGGGGATAATTTCATTGGGGGTTTTTTCATTTTCCTATTTGGGGGTAATTTCATTGGGGGTTTTTTCATAGCGCCCGACCAATGATTTCTTTCTTTTTACGCTTTTCTTTTCTTTGTTTTTTTTTTTTATTTTTTTTAGATCTCATATCTAGTTTTTTGTGCTATTGTTTTAAGACAAATCCTTTTTCGTCAAAGTTCTTAAGTTAATACGTAATTTGTTTGTGTACTTATTTCTCAAACTTACTTTGCAGTGAGTTTTTAAGCTTTTAATAAATTTTTTTCTTAATAAAAATCCATTTTATATATAATGGAAATTTCCCTGCGGGATCCCGGGAATATTAAAAAGATTTTACACTTTCCCTGGAAAAAAACTCTAAATGAAAGACAAGTCGATCCCTAATTTTTTATCTATCTTTTAGATAAATTTCACAATTTTCAGGTATGTTCTCCTTGTAAGATTACAAGAAAAGCTAATGATAATTTATTTCATTGTGGAATTTATTTCATTGTGGCCTATACATTTACATTTGTAGGGATAGTTTCTGGTTTTTTTTTATTAGGCTATTAGATGCTATTAGATTCTAGGATGATAATTCTCAAATTTCCAGACATATATTAGAAAATTAGAAAAATGTTGAATTTAAGATTCTGCCATATTTTACTTACAATTTCATCCACATTTTATATACGTAAAGCTTTAGGTTAAATTTTAAAGGTTTAATTTTTTTTTGTTTTAATATAAATTGGTAAATCATTTACCGCATTGCAATGTCAAGATAAATTCTCTCGCAAAGTGTGTTTAATGGTATAATATAGTATAATATAAATAAATTTATGATTACAATAAAAATATTTTTCACAATACCTTACACTAATTTCCATGAAAAGGATATTCACATAAGTAGTTTTGTTACTACTTGTTGTGTATTTTTTTGTTTTTGCTAAATAAACTCATAAACTTTTAGCTAAAGGTAAACACATAAATTTATTGGAAACAGTATCTTCTTGCAAGAATGCGAAGGAAAAACATCTAACAGCTTACAAGTGTAGAGCACTTGGGATCTTGTAAAGGCTCATCCATTACACATATTATAAGAAAACAATGCTACAGCAATATAATCATGTATACTTACTACAAGCAAAAAGTGTTGATTTTCCAATTAAATTCAAAATTTAATAAAATATAGTAGTAGTTTATTTTCGAACAATGTTAGCAATGTAAGCAATAAAACTATTTAACATACATTCATATGTTTTATTAGCACATAATAAATTAATTAATATTTGCTTTTTGTTTTCACTAGATTCACAATGCACTGTGAAATATGGACGCGCATTGCAACAAAATAAAAATTGTCATCCATTTTATCGGTTGCACATGAGTTTGATAAAAGACAAACTACTGTGCAAGGAAATAGGAAATGATGCATACAATTTTTATACCCTCCAACTACAGTATGGGGGTATACTCACTTTGTCATTCCGTGTGTTACGCATCAAACTATCGGTCTAGGACCCCATTAAACATACATATATATAAATGATCCATTCTAAGGCATTCTAGCAATGTCCGTTCGTCCGTCTGTCCGTCTGTAGTTAACACGATGCAGTCCAAAATAAAAGAGCTAGACTCCCGAAATTTGGCAAGAATGTGCCTAGTTATGTTAAGTTCGTAAACGAGCAAAATCGGACCAGGGGGAAAATGTTCACCCTTTGAAGAACTAAAGCAACCTCTGAAAAATACCATTTTTTTACATGATATTTTGAGTTTTTGTTAAACAAATGCAATATTTTTATGATACAAGAAGTTTAAAGTCCTGCATTTGGACCCAAAGGATTAAAAAATGGCTCTCGACTTTCGGTCCGCCCCCCTTTTGTGGCCGTGGATTAAAAAGAATTGTTTAAATAACACAGCGTGACAAAACTGACCACTATTTAAGAAAACAAGAGGCGTGACCAACGTTTCTATATATTTGAGACATGCTGATTCGAATGGCGTACTCCGTTTTTCTATGTATGGTACAGTTTTCTTGCAAAATGTCGTTAAAGATTTGCTGATTTCTAGCCAGTTTTTCAACAAAAAAATTTGCAAAGTTAATGATTTTTAAATTGTATGGCATGGAAAATAAAGATATGACTTGTAGCAATATTTCTTATGCCAATTCGGTTTAAAGCTTTTCATCTTAAGCCCTTAAATTCACGAATTTATTCATTTTTTGAGGTTTTCGCGAAATTAACCGCCAAGTTGGTCTTTGATTAAAAACTTGCTTTTAGTGAATCAAAAAGGCATCCCTAACAATACGAATAGTGGACAAAAAACAGCTATGTTATATGGACCATCATGATGAAAATCGCGAAAAACAGTTTTTTGGAATATGGCAGCATCACTTTACGAGGTGATTTAAGGCTCCATCTTTTAGTATAAAATGTGGGAACCTTAAACAATTAACTGACCAAAAACTTGGCGAAAAAAGTTTTCATTTGCAAAAGTTATCTTAACAAAAACTATAATTATTGTAGGGTTAACACTGAAATAATAGTTGTTGTTAAGATAACTTTTGCAAATTAAAACTTTTTTGCCCAAACTTTTGGTCAGTTCTTTGTTAAAGAATCCCACATTATATACTAAAAGATGGAGTCTTAAATCATCTCGTAAAGTGATGCTAGCATATACAAAAAAACGGTTTTTCGCGATTTTCATCATGATGGTCCATATAACATAGCTGTTTTTTGTCCACTATTCGTTTTGTTAGGGATGCCTTTTTGATTCACTAAAAGCAAGTTTTTTGTTAAAGACCAACTTGGCGGTTAATTTCGCGAAAACCTCAAAAATTTAAGAAATTCGCGAATTTAAGGGCTTAAGATGAAAAGCTTTAAACCAAATTTGCATAAGAAATATTGCTACAAGTCATATCTTTGTTTTCCATGTCATACCGTTTAAAAATCATTAACTCTGCAAATTTTTTTGTTGAAAAACTGGCTCAAAATCAGCAAATATTTAACGACATTTTGCAAGATAACTGTACCATACATCGAAAAACGGAGTACGCCATTCGAATCAGCATGTCCGAAATATATAGAAATGATGGTCGTAGCTCTTGTTTATTTTTTTGTGTTCCGCAGTGTAATGATAAACTTTTATTTCTGTAGTGCAAAAAGCATAAAAATAAATTTTTAAACATATATTTCTATGGGAGAAATTTGCCTTCCCGACTTTCGGTCCGCCCCCCTTTTGTGGCCGTGGATTAAAAAGAATTGTTTAAATAATGATAAACTTTTATTTCTGTAGTGCAAAAAGCATAAAAATGAATTTTTAAACATATATTTCTATGGGAGAAATTTGCCTCCCCTCAAAAAATAAAACGCCCCTGCATTTTTTTTTTTTCATGTTGAAGGGTATAAAAGATTCGGCACAGCTGAATTTAACACTCTTACTTGTTATATATTATTTCCTTGACCAGGGCGTCAAAGGGATGCAAAGTCGAAACATTTTCAGGTTTTGTTTTAAAATTGAAAATTTTTTGGAAACCCTTTTAAAATGATTTATTAAAACTACACACAATAAAAAAAATTGTCAAATTACTAGGAAATGCCTCGTAATCCCATTTTGCTAATATTTGACAGTTTTCCTTATTTTTTAACAAACAAATTTGGATCGAAATTTTTTTTTTGTAAATTTACAAATTTCCAAGAAAATTTTACAAAAAAAAATCTAGTAAATTTACGAGAATTCCTTGTAATTTTAATTGCGCAAAAAAAAATTGTAAATTTAAAATTTTATTAGTAAAAAGCTTGTAAAAAAAACAAAATTTTTGGTAAAAAGGTTGTAAAATTACTAGGAATTCTCGTAAAATAGGAGGTAGCAAAAAATCTGGTAAAGTTACGAAACCTCTTTGTAAATTTTATCGTGTCAAAAAATTTGTAAATTTACAATTCAATTTGTAAAAGCCATCTAAAATTACAAAATTATTGGTAAAAAGCTTGTAAAATTACTAGGAATTTTTGTCAAATATGAGGTAGCAAAAAAAAGTTACAAGTTTTTCTTGTAATTTTACAAGGGTTTCTTTAGTGTATTTCTAATTAAGCTAACATCCTGAAGCTTTTACACTGCTTTTGTTTTTGTTGGAATGAGGAGCTGGAGAAAAATCGGATGATGCTCTGAGCACGAGTAATATTAATTGATTTTATTACTCATGTAATAAAATACCCAACCAAATGAAATGAAATAAATAGAAATAAAACGAAAGAAATTAGGATTTTGGTATATTTTATTGGACAATAATTTGGAGTACGATCTTACCAGTACGACAATAGAAAAATGACAAGAGCGATTTTATAATAAGTTGGACGGAAATAGTATCAGCGACATATTTTCGGACTTTTGACATTTATACTTCGAATTTTCGGTATAAAAAGTGTTGACAACTTAATATGTTTACAACGTAGGTTAACAAAAGTCGACGGTTTTAAAGTGTTGTCAATTAGTGACTATTTTTAATGCCAACACGATTTTGGCATTAACATTACCGCCCGCCTTGCAGTATATGCAAATGATGAAAAGAAATAGCGAATAGCGAAAACATGTCGTAGATACTTTTTGTCCACAATTAATGAAAAAAAAATAAAAATATATAAAATAATATATGTGATAATGTACAATAATAAATTTCAATTCAATTTTCTAAAATTTCATTAAGTTTAAGTTGAATTCATTAAAAATATGTAGGTATAATTAATATTATGATTTGTTTGTAATTTGCTTAAATATATTTGTTTGATAGTGAATTCATTAGTTTGTGCTGTATGGAAATGAAGCCTTAAAATGGCTTGGCAAATAGCGCGGATTTAGAAATATAGCTTAGGATTAAATAAAAACTCAAATACAATAACTGCTAAAAGTGGTTTTTATTGACTTTAAGCAAGAATTCGGAGAAAATGTAAATATTTTTGCTTAACATAGCTGTGGAAGAGTTGAAAATAGATTCCGCTAAAACGATCTATTTCTAAAACGAACACGACTGGATGTGGGGAGTCGTGGCGGAGTAAAACGAGGACTGTATTTCAAAGGAAACTTTCCTTTAGAATCGCTATAATATGGATGTTTATAGTTATTCGTAGGATAATTGGCATTTCTGATGAACTGAACGAGGTTCGATTCGAACTGCGCATCAAGTTGAGGAGATCGAAATCGTGTTATCATTCGGAATTTTAAACGACCAATTTTGCTATTGGCCATGTATTTTTTCTTCGTGGAGTGAAGATTTTTGGAATTTAGGAAAATATTTTCAACCCTGCCAAGGTGCCTGGATATTGGAAAAATATTTTGATCAACAAAGGAATTGAATCGAGCTTGGAAATATTTCTTTTGGAAAAATGTGTTGGGAGTAAGGATCTCATCCCAATCATTAAGCTTTATATAAAACTTCTGTATAATTATAGGATCGAATGGCTTGCCATGCTGAGAGAAATTTTCTCTTTTGGAGATCTGACCGGATTTCGGAATAAGTTTTAAACTGATATTGGAAGAAATCGGCGGAGCATTAGAACGGATTAGAAACATTAACGCTTTGTTATTATCCTCACCAAAATTATGAATATCGGAGCATAGTAAACTGTGAGGCAAAATATCGGAAAATGATTCTTTGCAAATAAATGGTTCCTTATTAAATGAGAGTTCTACATAGTTCGGAGCGCTAGTAGGTATTTTCGTACAATTGATTTCTCCGGGGAACATGGAGTTTGGAACGATTTTGTTTGCAAAGTAGGAGCCTATAACAAAGTGTGATATACGTACAGTTAATGTTTCTGTTCTTAGCTCACAATAAAGAATTTTATATCGCGGATCCGGTTGAAAATTGGCTTTTTGTAAGGATATATTCGATAAAAAATTTGGATCAAACAAAATTAGCCGAAATGTCTCCAGAGTATCTTTATTAGAACCACTTTCTTGGCTTAAAATGGATAAATTGCCATGGTGACCTAGACCACTTAAGCATGAAGACAAATCATTAAATACTACAAATAATATTGTAGTTGCTCTTTTCGGTTGAATAACAGCATGTGGAAACAAATAATGCCATGGAGCTATGGAACAACTAGAAGTTTTGGAATAATCCGGAGGCTTGGAATATAATGTGCATTTGTAGTGTTCTTCTTCAAAATCATTAGAAATAAATAACAGAATATGCTCGATTGTAAAAATCTGTGTCAACGAACTCATTTTAGGCTGACCGATTCTCAATTGATAAATGTGTTCCTTTGCTACTCGAGTCGAATTAATAAAATCATTTTTATCTCTCACTGTGGTATTCACTAACAAATTTTGGTGAAATTTTTCGGATGGTATTGGTGAGGTCTTCCTAGGAAGATTCTCCACCCCCCAACAACGTGAAATGTCTTGTGTCGAATATATTTTACAGCCAAATGAAGCCACTGTTGAACAAGGGAGAGTTGATACAGAAGAAACTATGTCAGAATATTTGTTATATTGGGGATAAGCTGTTGAAATTTCAGAAAAAGAAGAAACGAAGGAATTTGGCGGAGAATTGCCATCCAAACGAGATACAACTTGTACAGTTGCAGATATATTAACGTCATCATGAAACTCGAAAGTATGCACATATGAACAAATTTGTTTATCCTTGGCAGGAATACAGCTATTTAACTAGAAAACTTGAGCTATTGTGCTCTCGAATGAAAGTTGGAATGAATTAAATAGCAGTTCGGAAAAAGTGAACGATTTAATACGATCTAAATGGAACGTATTAGCAAAAGCTGTACCTAGTAGTACACCGCTGGAACTGGATGTAAAACGAGAGTGAATTTTCTCAGCAGCCTCATTTTCAGTGGACTGTATTTGCAGAGAATTGGATTCATGATCGAATGAAGCTGAGTTCGAATACAATTTATAATTGATGTCACTACTAGACTGCTTTATAGGAATAGAACTAGGACTATCTTTATGGAGTAGAATATTATGGCGTTTGCCACAAGTAGAACAACTATTTTTACTTGTGCAGTTTCTAACGCCATGGATTTTGGAGAAACAATTGAGACATAAACGATGCTTTTTAATTTCGGATATTCTCTGATCATAATTCATGTTTATTAACCGTGGGCATTGACGAACCATATTAGATCCACGACATAATGGACAAATTGGACCAGATAATCTGGATTTCGAGATCGAATCTAATCGAGGTGCATCGATTGCACCGAAATAATCCATTGGATCGAGATTATCAATGAAATCATCGTGGGATTCGACGAAATCATCTTCTATGCTAGTGAATTTATCAAAGTACATTTCGAAACCAATTCTAAAAAAATGAATATGATCAAGAAAAAGTATTTTTAACTCGAAAAGTTAAAATGAATTTTGATCAGGATTAAATTTTATGTCACAATTGGAGAATCAGGAGCGAGATGGAAAGAAACGGAAAAGAAAACAATATCGTTTAAAAAGTTCGAAATTTGGAATATTTTTGGTTGAAAATTAAAATTGAAAACCAAAAATGAACTATCTATGTATGGAAAAACTAACTAAAAAGTCGACAAAGCACACGAAATCTTCTTGATAAAAAATTTTTGGTTAAAAATGAAAATTGAAACCAAAAATTAACTATATATGGAACAATAACTAAAAGGTCGACAAAACACAAGAAATCTTCTTGAATGAAAAATAATTTTGGTTGAAAATTAAAATTGAAAACCAAAAAAAACGAACTATACTGTTTGACAAGAAAAGTATTCTATCCCAAATTGGAAAAAATACTGCGAAAACCAGGAAATTTTAAGCAACACGAAAAAATAACCAGAAATTTGCTTGAAAATTTAGATGTCAAACAGTTATTTTGGAAAAAAGAATTTTGAATCCAGAAACTAGAAGTTTGTTCAAAAATACTGGAAAAAGAATTTTGAATCCAGAAACTAGAAGTTTGTTCAAAAACCTGGAAATTTTCCAAAATCTTCAAGAAAGATATGGCAAAATAAACATTTTTCAATGGATAGAAAATGTTGGATGTAAGGATTGTCGACCTATAGAAACGAAAAAAATGTTTTTGAAAATTTATCAAGAGAGATATCTATGTCTAAAGAGTTGAACATTTTCCCCTATGGAAAATGTTGGATATAAAGATTGCCGACCTATAAAAACGATAATGCTTAGGAAAACTTTTACTGATAGAGATGATGAGTTCTTCCTAAGAAGATTCTCCACCCCGCAAAACGTAAAATCTATTAGGGAAAGTATAGCCGGAAATATGCTTTAACAGCTTTGGAACCATCTATTGAATGTATAATGATTCATTAGAAACAATCAAAAATTAAATTTTTAATTGAATAAGTTAAAAGAAACCAGAAAATTTTTAGAAATATTGAATTTTTAGAACTCAAAATTAAGCGAAAATAATTAAATAAGTATGCGATTCATTTTCTTTTAACGGAAAAGTATTTGATTTTATAAAAAATCTCAAACAAAATGTAGAAAAAATACTTATATTTATCGCAGAACTGATTTTTTTGATAAATTTTGATTTTTCACTTTGCCCTTTTATTTTTCAGCACGCTATACAATTTATGAATATGCCCTTTTCTATTTCAGCGTACGATAGATACTTTTATTCATCCAAAAGTATAACAAATTTGGGAATTTTGGGGATTTTACAAATTACTTTTTGGGAATTCCCAAATTGGTAAATCTGGCAGCACCGGTTGAAATCACTGGAATATCAGTGATGGTATGTACAAAATCTGTGCGGTACCAAATTGACATGAATAAAAAATAATGAAAATGGGTAAAAATACTTATTTACTTTTACGGAAAGGAAAAAATGCTCATAAAAAGGGAAAGCAAAAAATGTCTTGTTGGTTGAATTTTATTTTTTCTCTTGTTTGTAAAAATGTTAACTTTACCTACGAATCAAAAATAAAATTACACGAATGATAGTGATCAAGGATACCCAAGATATGTCAATAATCGGTGTGTACTACATAAATAAAAAAGAAAATCGACAGTTTATTTTACTATTTTCAAATTTTGGAAACTTCTATGCATTTTTGATTTAATTATTCTGGAATATTTAACACATTTTCATTGCTAAAATGGACAAGATTGCGAATAATTAAACGGAAAATTACACACCGAGGGTCTCGGTCCGAGACTTGAAATTGATAAGGCCGCCTTAATTATGAATTTTATGAAATTAGTAATGTATTTTAATTGTTGAACAATTTAACAAATACCCAATTTTTTCAGAGTAAAACCAACAAAGATTTGAAAAGGAACATTGTTTTTGGTTGTGGGTAATTACATTTGTACCAAAAAATAGTACTGTTGTGTCGCTATTTCCAACACTATGTAAGTCTGTGTCGGGGATGGAAAGTCGGATTTTCAAAATGGTACTATCTGAACAAAAAGTACTTTTTCAAGAAAAAGGTACTGAAATAGATTATTTAAAACATGTTGTAAAATCGATGGTCTGTAATTGATTTATCTTTAAATGTGGAGGAAAGATTGAACACACATTGTACGTATTGGTTAAGTAAAATTTAAGCGTTTTTCGTTCGATTGAAGTGTATTTGATTTATGAAGAAACCTCTGATTTTGAACTTTTACTTGTAGAAAATATGAATTAAAGCTTTTTATTTAAAAGCTATTTTGTTTATTAAAATATTGAGTAAATTTTCATATAAAAAATACTATTGAATATTTTATTCAATTAAAATGTGATTCACACTCAATCATTGGTACTAATTGAAGCTCGATGAGTATTGGTATTATTTAGATTTTTCAATCTTTTTCTTCTGTAGATTTTGTTGGGAATATCAACAAAAAATGATTAGTATCGAAATTGAACCTAATCTGGAGTGAAAAAGTGCAGTACTGAAGAAAAGTACTAAGGTACTGACATTGTCATCCCTGTTTTTTAGTATGACATCAGGGATGGGGAGTCGGAATTTCGAATTGGTACTTTTTGTAACAAGAATGTACGAAGTGTAAATAGTCAATATAATTGTTGTAAATCGAGGTTATGATTATAAATCAATATGTTAACGTACGATACATCAGTTGCTAAAGTTGACTCTTATTGACCATGATTGATGTCATTATGGAAGTAGTTTTTCATTTGGTCCAAATTGTAGACATTAAAAAACTTTAGAACTACTTTTGTTGCAAAAATATTTTTAAATTTTATAAAATTTCATTTTGATATTGTCAAAAAAACATTGAACAAATGATTGTTGTTTAAATGGTACTAAATCTGAAGTGAAAGTTAAAGTACCAGAAAATGTACTAAAGTTCTGATATTATCATCACTGGTTTTTAGTAGGAGATCAGGGATTATATGCTGGAATTTTGTAGTGGTACTTTTTGGAAATCGACGGTACTAAAACTTAATTGTTCAGTATATAATTTTTTAAACTGATAAGAACCAAACACTTTTATGTTTTAGGAACAATATGCATAAAAGATTGAATAATGAATTTTTTCGTAAGAAAGTTCGGAACTTCTTTCAAATTTTGTTGAACAAATGTATAAAAGGTTTGAAATAGAATACGTACTAAATATGTACGGGGGTACTATGGTAATTTTGAAAGTGAAAATGTACATAACAAAAGTACTTAAGTACTATAATTGTCATCACTTATTTAAATTGGCAAAATATATGTACAAACGAACGCAAGAACATAAATAGGAGCGCTTATTATGTTTGTGTAGATGTGTTATTTTTAAGCAGAGTTTTATGTAAATACGGTAAGTAAGAGTTTTTTTTTTTTTTCTCAAAATAGAAAGAAGGTAAGTAAATAAAATAGATAAATTAAAGAGAGCTTACAAATTGGAAGGAAAAGGGATGGTAAGTATGAACATTTAAGAGAGAGTTCAAGTAATTAAGAGCAATTAACAATGGATTGTTAAGAGCTTTAGAATAAGTGTAAAGGGACGAATAAAATGTTTGTAAGTATGTTAACTAGATCTGTAAAAATAAATTTGATTTCATTTAACATGACATATGTACATACATACGAATCTGGAAAAAATCATTTAGCTTATCAAACATGTATGATTTTATTGTTAGGACTGCCAATAATGCCATCGTATGAAAACTATTTGAATTAATTATGTTTTAAAATTAAAACAATTACTCCCGAAAACTATTTTAAAACCATTTAACTCTTACCCCAATCTATTGATGACAAACACAAATTTTTCCTTGTTTAATCTTAGCATGAAAATAATTATTGTTTTTTTTTTGTTTAAATAAAATTTTGCTATGGATTTAATCTTGGATTTTTCCTTTATTTTTTATGCACTTTTTTTCAGATTTGAAATATACATAATTAATTTTAAGAATTTAATTCTTCAAGATTTTTTTTTTTTTGAATTTAATGTTTTAGAATTTTGTGTAGAATTTTGCACTATAAATTTACGTTGGCTTCACGCGGTGTAACAATTAAACAAAAAAGGAATGACCATGAAGAACGAAAGAACTACACTAATCGCACTATCAAACACAATATATGGAATTAATAGCAAAAAACAAACCTGATTTGTATGTTGTTGTTATGATGTGCAATTTTATGAAAATGTACGTAGACTGGTGAGTACTCCAACTGGAAATTTCAGAGTGTATCCAATTACACTAACAATCCGGTTCGATGGGACCAATGTTTTTGTTGGAATGAGGAGCTGGAGAAAAATCGGATGATGCTCTGAGCACGAGTAATATTAATTGATTTTATTACTCATGTAATAAAATACCCAACCAAATGAAATGAAATAAATAGAAATAAAACGAAAGAAATTAGGATTTTGGTATATTTTATTGGAATGAGGAGCTGGAGAAAAATCGGATGATGCTCTGAGCACGAGTAATATTAATTGATTTTATTACTCATGTAATAAAATACCCAACCAAATGAAATGAAATAAATAGAAATAAAACGAAAGAAATTAGGATTTTGGTATATTTTATTGGACAATAATTTGGAGTACGATCTTACCAGTACGACAATAGAAAAATGACAAGAGTGACTTAATATTAAGTTGGACGGAAATAGCATCTACGACATATTTTCGGACTTTTGACATTACTGTTCGAATTTTCGGTGTAAAAAGTGCTTACAACTCAGTGTAAGTTAACAGAAGTTGACGATTTAAAAAGTGTAGAAAATTACTAACGATTTTTAATGCCAACACGATTTTGGCATTAACAGCTTTGAAACTGCCTTTTAAGTTAAAATTTTCAATCGCGTTATATGTTATTTTACTGCCAAATGATGTAATTTTTTAAGAAATGTGTAAAAAATACTTTTTAATTTAGACTGCATCTTTTGTGGAACCTAGTGGATACAAACGAGAACTATATGGGTTGAAACAAGAGGTTTTAGCCAAACGAGAAACTTTGTTTCGTCTTCAGAAAAAAACAAATAATTTATATATTTTTTATGAAAAACATCTTAATGTGGAATAACTTCATTACCAAAACAAAACTTTAAGAAAGTAAAAAAATAACAGCCGGCCAAGACTGACCATAAAATTCCCTACACTTAGGTTTGCCAGAATAAATGTCAAACATGGACCACTTGGTACCTATATTCGGTTTGATTTTTAATTATGAAAAATACACAAACCAACTTTCAGTGAAATTGACTATAGACAGATTTCGGTAAATGTCGGGCGATCGTTTTATGTGGGGACTAACAAGGAATGTATCCCATGACTTAATACTCTCTAATTGTTCTGAAATCTTTAAATGTCAACGAGTGCCGAAATCTAAGTTTAAATTGTTTTTTACAGCTATCTTTTCGATTCCAAAAAGGGTTGCTACCTCACGAAAATATAAACTTGGTCTAGGATCAATACTTCGGATAGTTACACACATCAGCATAAACTTAGAGTGCCCTGTAACATTAAGTCTTGTTTTCATGGTTGGAGGTTGGACAAACATGTTAAAACGTATTTTTATAACTAACTGTAAAGCTTAATATCGAATAAGTTTGATAAAATAATTGCACTGTAGGTAGGTGAAAATGACACACCAAAACGCCGAGACATTTCTACCTCATTTTGGGTCGTAGAATCTAGTAATGTACTCCGTTTTGAAAAGTTAGCTCAAAATCCCGTGATATACCGATTTTAAATTTGTAGTATATTTAAGGCTATTTTTCATTTTATTTGAATGAAAAAACTTAAAAAACTTGTTAAAAACTTGTTATTTGTCAAAATTTATATCTAAAAATAATGGACGTCCATTTTCAAGCGGACATGGAACAATACTTGCTCTTATTTTGATGAATTTTATATATTTTTTTTTTTTTGATTTATTTAATTTTTACTCTACATTTGGAAATTTAAAATCGAAATATCTCGTTATTTTGAGCTAACTTTTTAAAACGGAGTATACCACTGGATTCTATGACCCAAAAATAAGTTGGGGTGTCTCGGCGTTTTTGTGTGTCATTTCAAAAGTTTAAATTTTACTTACAGTGTTATGATTGCGATTAAAAAATCTAACTTGCCGGATTTTAAGAAGTAGGATGCATTTAAAATTTAAATTTATCGTTTATGCATTTTTAAATTAGTTTAATGCAGGAAATTGCATTAATTTTTAACGTTACCACAATTTTTACCTCAAAAAAAGCATACTAACTTTAATCTTTAGTGGGCCCGAATTTATATGTGCATTTGAATTACTAATGTTTAATGATGTATATCTTCTTTTTTGAATGATATGATAATATGAATATGAATAATATGACCAAAAATTTTGCGAACTTAACTTTTTTTATAATTTTTACATACATATGAACAAATTAACCAAATTTAAGTTCAATTCATATGTAGGGTGTATGGAGGAAAATAAACTTATACCATATATTTGATATCTTAAGGACCCTAGTTTTTAGAATGCCTAATTTTATTTTGCAACTCCTAGCCGTTTAGAAGATATAGTCAAAAACTTCGTTGCGCTCGTTTTACATATTAACAAACTCAACAACTAACAATAAGTTCTTATATAAGACAGTTAGTTCAAAAAAGGATCAAATTTAGATATCAGAGACCCGAAAAAAATGTTTGAATACTGCAAATATTTTTAGCACATCCCAAAATAACTAAATTATCATTATCAACCGCTTAGATATGAAGTAAGAAATTTATTAGAATACTATGGCCCGTACCATAGAAAAATAAAAAGTCTATTTTAACAAAAGCTTTATTTTAAATTTCAAATTTTTATTCCTTTTTTTGAAAGTCGATTTTAAAAACAAAAACAATTTGTATGGAAATAAAATTAAAAGCTCATTTTAAATTTATTTTATTTTCATGTGGTAAGGCTGTATATTTTTAATTTAAACTTCCATTTTTTTAAAAAATTGGGTAACATTAATTACACGCAAACAAAAAACCTATTTAAATTACTAGAAAAAGTTTTGTAATCCCATTTTACCAATATTTGACAGTTTTCCTTGTTTTTAAACAAAAAATTTTCGATCGAAGTTTACATTTTTTGCAAATTTGTAATTTTACATTTTTTTTTGTAATTTTCATTTTTTTTTTAAATTTTATAAATTTCCAAAAATTTTTTACAAAAAAAGTCTAGTAGATTCACGAGATTTCCTTGTACATTTTATTGCTCCACAAAAGTTGTAAAATTAAAATTTTATTGGTAAAAATATTGTAAAATTACGAAAAAGTTCGTAATTTTTACTAGTAATTCTCGTAAAATATGAGGTAGCAAAAAATCTAGTAAAAACACGGAACGTCCTTGTAAGTTTTATCGCGTCAAAAAATTTTTAAAATTACAATTTTATTGGTGAAATGCTTGTAAAATTACAAAATTATTAGTAAAAAGCTTTTAAAATTACAAGGAAATGTTGTCAAATGGGAGGTAACATAAAAAAAGTAACAAATTTTACTTGTATTAATGCTTAGGCATTAATACATTTTATATATTTGGAGCTATGCCATATAATGTGGAATTTAGCTTTTTTTTTACTAAAAAACAACTAATATGGTAACACCGAAAGAGAATTTCTCAATTAATGTTCGGTGAGAAAACAAAAAAAATAAATCATCATTATATTTTTTTACAAACTCATCGTGTTTTTAGTCACGTACGCGTAGCATCATAAAAAATATGACCATTGGGTCAAGGCGCAGACGTACGGGGCCAAGTGAAATTAAAAAATACCGATTCATAATTATAATTTAACAAAGAAATATAAATGGTATTCATCTAACCGTATAAACACCTCGTATATTATGTAAGTCTGATAAATTTATACAATTTATGTCAAACTCCGTTTATAAAAAATAAGTTTGGTAAGTTTATACGCTATACTTGGTGTATACGAGTTTAAATGAATACGGCCATAGATTTAATAAAACAGAAATATAAATTTAATAATTAAACAAAAATATCATAAATATAAGCGTAGGTAAGTGAATTAATAAAAAAAAAAAATATAAATAAAAGCAAAAAAATTAAAAAAAAATTTAAAAATAAAATTAAAAAAAACTTTGACATCAATATCTCAGCAAGGACACGGGTGATTTCTTGGGACTTTTTTTGCCCTATTTGTATTGCCAAAACGAAGATCTCTGCAAATTTTATGAGAACTTATCCGATTTTGCGCAGATGATGCCTTATTTTCCTGGGCTAATTTTATAATTTAATTTTTTATAAAAATCTTTATATTTTTAAAGCGAGGTGCAACAGTAAATTTTTGATTGTTGTTGATTTCGTCGAGAAGATCTAAAAGAAAAAAAAAAAAACATATAACGGTAAGTAAAGTGAAAAAATGGAAAAAGTTAAACAATTAAAAAAAGTTAAAAAACAAAAAAATAAACATATTAAAGAAAAGTGTTAATAAAATTGACTTAAATTTTTACATTTTTGCGAAAAATGTTTTAAGCTAAAAATTTGTGTTTCTTTTGGATTCTGAATGTCAGTTACATACTGTACACAAAAAAAAATAATCGAGGTAACAACACCTTAGCTGGCATAGGTATTTATTTTTTCTATGAAATCAAAAATATAAGGTTTATTACCTTAGCACTACGTAATTTAAATACCTATTGGCTATGCAACTTTTACTTTTCAATTTAGGTAAAAATTCGAAATTAGAAATTGTTGACAATTATTAAAAATTAAATAAAAAATAAAACATCGACATTTTGTTTATTGATGTACATAAGACCGACTCACCTTATATGGGAAAAAAAAAAGTTAAAGTTGTACCCCCCTCAAAATTAACTTTGACATGTTTTATGAAGATTCCCAAAATATTTGGGCTCTAGCGATAATCTCCCGTGAGCTAAACCGCGTCAAAAAAGGGTCCAAAAATAGTATTTTTCATGAATAAAAAAATCAGTAAATTTTTTTTTGTCCAATGAATGACCAAATATAATAGATATTTAGGAATTCTTTGATTCTGCATTAAAACATTTTAAAAATCTAACCACAGACTCGAGATAACGAGATGTTTACGTCAGTTTTTTGATGCCTTTCAATTCGATTTTAATGAAAACTTAAATAACTTTGGTATTTTTTGTCCGATTTTCACTTATAATACATCGTTAGAAAGGTGTTGACCACCGCTTGGGATTTTAGTCAAAAATTAACCCTTAACTGCACTGTCTAACTTTTTTATAACATTTATATCGACATCATTAAAAACCGTTTTATAACCACAAAAAGCATATCTTTGTGCAGGAAACGCGTTTAAATAATATATTTGTCCACAATTAATTTAACCCATGCATGATCAAAATATTTTGGCAAACATTTTTAAAAAAGTTTTTGCGGAAATTATTGAAAGCTAGTTGTAATACTTTAAAAAAATAAAATTAAATAAGGTTTTCTTTATTTTAGTCAAAAATTAACCCTTAACTGCACTGTCTTACTTTTTTATAACATTTACTTCGACATCATTAAAAACCGATTTTATAACCACAAAAAGCATATCTTTGTGCAGGAAGCACGTTTAATTAATATATTTGGCCACAATTAATTTATCCCATGCATGATCAAAATATTTTGGCAAACATTTTTAAAAAAGTTTTTGCGGAAATTATTGAAAGCTAGTTGTAATACTTTAAAAAAATATAATTAAATAAGGTTTTTGTTTATCTAGACGTGCTTATTAATATCAAATTCTAAATTAGTATGTGCAAATTAATTTAAAAATATAAACAAATTTTGTCTTAATCGCATATATTCGTGCAAAAAACGCATCCAATAAATTGAAATATCAATTATATTATTTTTTTTAAGTATAACAATTGGACTTAAATTTTTTCCAAATTTTTTTTTTAATTGGTAATAAATGGGTTAAATTAAAAATATTAAGATCTATTTATTAGATGCGTTTTTTGCACGAATATATGTGATTAAGAGAAAATTGGTTTATATTTTATTTCTAAAATTTATTTGCACATACAAATTCCGAAAAAAAAATTCACCGGGAAAGTGTTACACGTAATAATTATTTAAGCACGTCTGGATAAACAAAAACCTTTTTTATTTTATTTTTTTAATGTATTTCAACTAGCTTTCCATAATTTTTCAATAAAAATGTTTGCCAAAATATTTTGATCATGCATGGGTTAAATTAATTGTGGCCAAAAATATAAATTAAACGTGTTTCCTGCACAAAGATATGCATTTTGTGGTTATAAAATGTGTTTTTAATGATGTCGAAGTAAATTTTATAAAAAAGTAAGACAGTGCAGTTAAGGGTTAATTTTTGACTAAAATCCCAAGCGGTGGTCAACACCTTTCTAACGATGCATTATAAGTGAAAATCGGACAAAAAATACCAAAGTTATTTAAGTTTTCAATAAAATCGAATTGAAAAACATCAAAAAACTGATATAAACATCTCGTTATCTCAAGTCTGTGGTTAGATTTTTGAAATGTTTTAATGCAGAATCAAAGAATTCCTAAATATCTATTATATTTGGTCATTCATTGGACAAAAAAAAATTTATTGAATTTTATATTCATGAAAAATACCATTTTTGGACCCTTTTTTGACGCGGTTTAGCTCACGGGAGATTATCGCTAGAGCCCAAATATTTTGGGAATCTTCATAAAACATGTCAAAGTTCATTTTGAGGGGGGTACATCATCAACTTTTTTTTTTGAGTCACTCTAATGTACATACATATATATTTTTTTATAATTGTACAGAATAATAAAACTAGCTGAAAATTAACGGATCTTAAGAAATAGAATCAGTAAGTTTATCTCTAATATCATTGCGAAAAAAATTAGTGCAAATTTTATTGTTTTCCGTTTGTTTAGATATCGTGAATAATGATGTGGAGAAAACAAGACTCAAGGATTTTTATGCAGATTTATCAAGACTCACATATTTATTTAATTGTTATAACATCAATACATTGAGAGAAAAATGTCGTGTGAACAAGAGATTCTATCAAGATTTTTTATGCGATCCATCAAGATTTTTATTCGATCCATCAAGATTTATGTACATATTCAAGATAAATCAACTTTTATATATAAGAATATTTTTTATAATTTCCACAGAAAAAGTGTCTCAATTTCTATAGAAAATTCAGAGATTTTTTCAAGATATTCTATAGAAAAGAATTTGAGAATTTGTGTATAAAAAAAATTCACAGAATCTGATCCTGAAAACTTTTGAAAAGAAAAACATCTCAGAATCTCAGAGTTTTTCTATAGAAAAATACTCAGATATTTAGAGATTTTTTCTACAGAAAAATGTCTCACAATCTGAGAGTTTTCTATAGAAAAAATGTTTCAAAACCTGAGAACTTTTCTATAGAAAAAAGTCTCAGAATCTGGGAGTTTTTCTATAGAAAAAATGTCTCAGAGTCTGAAAATTTTTCTGAAGACAAAAATTCCTCAGAATCTAAACAATTTTTCTAACAAAAAAAGTCTTAGAACCTGAGAATTTTTCTATAGAAAAAATGTTTCAGAATCTGAGAATTTTTCTATAGAAATATGTCATAGAATCTAAAATTTTTTCTATAGAAAAATCTTTCAGAATCTGAGATTTTTTCTATAGAAAAATGTGTCAGAATCTGAAATTTTTTCTATAGAAAAATCTCTCAGAATCTGAAAGTTTTTCTATGCAAAAATTTATCAGAATCTGAGATTTTTTCTATACAAAAATGTCTCAGAATCTGAGATTTTTTCTTTACAAAAATGTCTCAGAATCAGAGTTTTTCTATACAAAAATGTCTCAAAATCTGAGATTTTTTTCTATAGAAAAATGTCTTAGAATCTGAGAGTTTTTCTATACAAAAATGTCTCAGAATCTAAGATTTTTTCTGTACAAAAATGTCGTAGAATCTGAGATTTTTTCTACACAAAAATGTCTCAGAATCTCAGATTTTTTCTATAAAAAATTGACTCAGAATCTGAGATTTTTTTCTATAGAAAAATGTCTCAGTATCTGAGTTTTTTTCTATAGAAAAATGTCTCGGTATCTGAGACTTTTTCTATAGAAAAATGTCTCGGTATCTGAGATTTTTTCTATAGAAAAATGTCTCAGAATCTGAGATTTTTTCTATAGAAAACTGTCTCAGAATCTGAGATTTTTTCTATAGAAAAATGTCTCAGAATCTGAGATTTTTTCTATAGAAAAATGTCTCAGAATCTGAGATTTTTTCTATAGAAAAATGTCTCAGAATCTGAGATTTTTTCTATAGAAAAATGTCTCAGAATCTGAGATTTTTTCTATAGAAAAATGTCTCAGAATCTGAGATTTTTTCTATAGAAAAATGTCTCAGAATCTGAGATTTTTTCTATAGAAAAATGTCTCAGAATCTGAGATTTTTTCTATAGAAAAATGTCTCAGAATCTGAGATTTTTTCTATAGAAAAATGTCTCAGAATCTGAGATTTTTTCTATAGAAAAATGTCTCAGAATCTGAGATTTTTTCTATAGAAAAATGTCTCAGAATCTGAGATTTTTTCTATAGAAAAATGTCTCAGAATCTGAGATTTTTTCTATAGAAAAATGTCTCAGAATCTGAGATTTTTTCTATAGAAAAATGTCTCAGAATCTGAGATTTTTTCTATAAAAAAATATCTCAGAAACTGAGATTTTTTCTATAGAAAACTGTCTCAGAAACTGTGATTTTTTCTATAGAAAAATGTCTGTAGAAAAATTTTTCTATTGAAAAATGTGTCAGAATCCAATATTTTTTATATAGAAAAATTGTCAGATTCTAAGTCTTAGATTTTTCAGAATATAGAAAAATTCTCAAACTCTGCGACATTTTTTCTATAGAAAATGTCACAGATTCTGAGCCATTTTTTCTATGGGAAAATTCTCAGATTCTGAGACATTTTTTCTATAGAAAAATTATCAGATTTTGAAAATTTTTTTTTTTTAGAAAAATTTTCAGATCCTGAAACATATTTTCTGTAGAAAAATTCTCAGATTCTGACACATTTTTCTATAAAAAGTTTTCATATTCTGAATTGTGATACATGTTTCTATAGAACAATTTTCAGATTCTGAGATTTCAGATTTTTCAAAAGGAAAAATATACAGAAACTGAGTATTTTCTGTAGAAAAGTTTTAGAATCTGAGAGTATATCTATTGAAAAAATGTTTAATAGCAAAAAAATTTCAGATCCTTCATAAAATTCTTAGACATTTTTCTTATTATCAACTTTTCTTTAAAATTTGTAAACATTAAAAAAATTAAAAAAAAAATAAATTAATTAAAAATAATAAACTTTTCGTAGTTTTTATTTAAATTTTAAAAGGAAATGGTGTAAAAAAGCCATTACTAATGCAAGGTAATACTACCAAATTATTTACGTAATATCACCTATTTATCAATGCTATTTTACCTAAAAAGCTAAGGTATATTTCTGTCAACCATAATAAATTTTCGAACATAGGAATTACCTTAGCTTTTAAGTAATATTACCCGAGTAAAAATTTTTGTATGGAGCAATATATGTTCTTATATTATTCCAGATCTGTTGATAGATCCGAGATTTGAAAGAT
The DNA here is from genome assembly GCA_963921195.1 of Pegoplata infirma. Taxonomy (NCBI): domain Eukaryota; kingdom Metazoa; phylum Arthropoda; class Insecta; order Diptera; family Anthomyiidae; genus Pegoplata; species Pegoplata infirma. The sequence continues at coordinate 121,998,867 of OY992537.1, read as the reverse complement.
CAGCACTGATCCGAAAAATGGATCGCTAAGATTAGATCAGTTTTAACCGGACGGATACAATTTCATCCGAAAAGTGGGTTTATCTAATTAGATCAGTTTTAATCGGTGGGATACAATTTCATCCGAAAAATGGTTGGATCTTATTGGACCAAGACAAAAAAAAAAAAGATTTTTTTAGCTGGATAAAAAAAGATAAAATTTCATACGAAAGAAAAAAAAAATATCCCGAGTAAAAAAAAATTGTATGGTAAAACATGTTATCTTATAAAATTATATATAATTTATTGGATCGGATTTTTCTAAATTTCATCCGAAAATTGGCCGCGCCAAAGTTATCTCATAACATCATATAATATATGAAGTTACAGTTTAATATTTGATTGTATGTGATTTCATCCGGAAATTGGCCGCGCCAAAGTTATCCCAAATTATCTATTATCATGATTTTGTATTAAATATGATATAATATGATGTAATTTCATCCGGAAATTGGCCGCGCCAAAGTTATCTTAAAATATCCAATATCATGATTTTATATTAAATTGGATATTATATAATGTAATTTCATCCGAAATTTGGCCGCGCCAAAGTTATCTTATAATATCTGATATCTTGATTTTATAAAAAAATTATTGGATACATTTTTATCCAAAAAAATGTTTCTGTTTTTAGATTTATTTTTAGATATAATAATGTCAAACTGAAAATAAATAATAAAAAAAAAAAAACTTCGAACGGACGGGGATTAGAACCACAAGTCTTCCGTTTTGTAATCGCAATCTCTACCCTCTAGACCAGCGGACGTTGTTAGCAAATAACAACTTTAAAAGACTTAGTTTTAAATAAATTGATCGTATCTAATTATATCAAATTGATCTAACATATAGTAATATATGATTATATCCAATTAAATATGTTATTCACTTGTACACAACTTTCAAAAAGACTTAGAAAATTTTTGATAAAATTTGCAAAAAAAAAAAAATTGGAATGACGTACAGCGCTATTAGGGGCTTCCATGGTAAGCTTAAACAATAATTTTAATGTAGCGGTATGCCTTATTTCCAAGTCATAGGCTTCCAAAGTGAAATAAGACTTTGGCTTATAAATTTGAAATTTTTCATGGAATCAGGAAATCAGAATTAGATTTGAGATCGGGTTCCAAAAATCATTGATAATTTGATAATTTAAACCAAATATTGCTATTATTAACTATATAAATGCAATATAAATTTTTAAAAATGATTGCAAAAATTCAAAAAGTAAAATTTTTTAAGTTCTAAAAAAACAAATGCAATAAAAAAGTGTTTTCCATTTAAAAAAAAAAATTAAAAAAAAAATATTTTTTTCTGGAATCAAACTCGGGTTCCCAAAAATGATAGATAATATTATAATAAATTAAATATAGTTATATATAACTATATAACAGCAAAATAATTTTTTAATAATGATTGCAAAAATTCAAAAAAAGAAAAATTTTTAGTTCTAAAAAAATAAATGCAATAAAAAAGTGTTTTCTATTAAAAAAAAATAAAAAAAAATATATTTTTTTCCTGGAATCGAACTCGGGTTCCCAAAAATTATAGATAATTTTATAATAAATCAAATATAGTTATATATAACTGTATAAAAGAAAAATATTTTTTTTAAAATGATTGCAAAAATTCCAAAAATGAAAATTTTTTAGTTCTAAAAAAATTAAACGCAATAAAAAAGTGTTTTCTATTTAAAAAAAAAAAAAAAAAACTTTTTTTTCTCGACTGGGCCGGGAATCGAACTCGGGTTTCCAAAAATCTTATGTAATCTTATATGATACAATAAAAAGTTTTGTATAACCATATATGTTGACTAGTGTGGCCCAACAACATATGGAAAAATACCAAGTATAATTCACAACTGAACGTACCTCAAAATATGATAGATGGCATCGTAATGAACAATTTGCGCCAAATTTCAGCACCCTACAACGATTGGAAGGGGATGCTAACTCATCATAAGTGTTTGCAACCTCCAAAGAAATCTTGAAATTTTTTTTATTGGAATCTTAAAAGTAACCATATGAAATGCTAGCGTAACAAGTGCACATAATTCACATGTGGCCATTTTGTCCTAAGTTTGTCCTTAAACAAAAAAAAAATACATATTAAAAAAGCGGAACCCTGCATTTCACTAAAACCGCTGTAACTCAAAAGCTATGCGGACCATTAAGTTGCGATAAAGTTCATTTGAAAGGTAATACAAATATCTTTAATTTGAGTATAATATCCAAAAAAAAATTTTTTTGTTTTCTTCCTAATCGAAACTAAAATGTCCTTATTGTCCTTTGTAGGCAACCTTAGGGCAAAATGGCCATATGTGACTTATTTGCTCTTGTAGCGATACCATTCCATGTAGTAATTTTTAGGATTGCAAAATTTTTTTTTTTTAGATTTCTTCGAAGGTTGCAAACACATGTGATCAGTTAGCATCCCCTTCTAATCGTCGTAGGGTGCTGCAATTTGGCTCAAAATATTAGTTACGATACCATCTTTCATTTTTTAAGGTACGTTGACCTGTAGCGAAGCAAAAGGAATTTTGGGCCACCCTAATGTTGACACACAAAAATAAATTTTGAAATACTGGCATATATAATTATATATGGCTAGTTGGTAGGTCAAAAAAATATTTTTTTTATACATGATTATATCAAAATATATATTCCATTACATATGCGACATTTTATAAATATATATTGAGTTTAGACGAAATTTGGGTATATATAGTACCATACAAACACAGATATGTTATCGTTTAAGACACATATAATTATATCTATTATTTTTGTTGGAATTTTTTTTTAGTATGGAACCATATATAGTTTTAAATGGTATTATATTAGTCATATATAATTATACATAAATTGATACTGGATTTTTTGTTTAGCAAAGTCCTATACATAATTAGATATAAAGTCACGTATAATAATGTATGAAATCGGATTAAGTTTTATGTGCAACGTATGATTACATCTACCATTTATATTAATATATTATGAACAATATAATTAGATATGATTTTATATGACATCATTTAAAAAAATTGGAAAATTTCAAAGTGAGATATAATTTTATACTTTGACTCATATAGTTGTATATGGTTTTATAAAAACATATAAAATAATATACATTTATATAAATTCCTTTTTACTCGGGATTACAAAAAACTTTAGATAAAATTTTATCCGAAAAAAAAATCTATTTTTAGAACTATATATAATTTAATCCGAACAATAAAATCTATTTTTAGAACTGATAAAGTTTTATCCAAACAATTTTTTTCAATATTAAGATATAAATATATATAATTAAAATTTATAAAAAAACAAAAAAAAAAAACTTCGAGCGGCGGGGGAATCGAACAGCTACCAACTGTTTTGTAATCGCAATCTCTACCCTCTGACCCAGCGGACGTTGTTAATAAATGACAACTTTAAAAGACTATGTTTTAAAAAAACTTAGAAATTTTTTGAAAATAGTTTATCATATATAATTATATCAAGTTTAACTTATATATAATTAAATCCAGTTTATATTATCGGGTATATGATTGCATCAAATTATATTCGACTTGAATTTGAACAAAATTTTAAAAAAGACTTAGAAAATTTTTGCTAAAATTTGTGATTTTTTTTTTTTTTTTTAGTTTATTTGCTGAGCTAATAGGGGGTTTAGTACTGAGTTCAACAACATGATTTTCATCTTCCAATGCTCTTAATTTTCCAAGTTATAAAGCTTTAAAGTAAAAACGGTTTTTGGCTTATGAGCTTCACATTTTTCATCGGATCCAAATTTTCTTTCTGCCGTTGTATATTTAATAAAAATACCTTTAAAATGGTATAAAACATGTATAAACTTTTTTACTCACCAACGGCCAAATAATGAGTTTTAAGTTTTTTTCGGAAGTTTTTTCAGACAAAAATAATTTTATCTGAAAATATTGCTAACATAAGTTCGAACCAAATACACTTTTAATTATTGGCAACAAATAAAGCTTTGATTTGAGCTTGATCTGAGGACTTTAGCTCTCTTAAAACCAGAGATATTGATGGTTAAACATTAAAGTTTTAAAATATTTTTTTCTTCGGATTAAATAATATATAATTATATCAAAATATAATTATTTTTGAAATATTTTTGTTAAAATTCAGGGATTTTATTTTTTTTTAAATTTGAAAAACGAAAACGCATTAAAAAATCATTTAGATTAAAAAAAAAATTAAAAATAAATAATTTTTTTCTTGACTTAGTCGGGAATCGAACTCAGGGTCCTCAAGAATTATATATTATCATATATGATGCAATATAGAAAGTTATATTACTATATATAAATAATATTTATTTCTAAATATTATCATAAAAAATAAATTACCCGAGTAAAAAAGAGTTTTATATAGCCGTGACAAATTAGATCCCAAATATGGTGGACACAATTGTTTCAAATATTATCCTCGGTTATCCTACAAGATCTGAACAGATAGTCTTATATATAATATGATACGTAAAATGGGTCTATCTGGTCTTATCAGTTTGATCCGGACTGATACAATATAAAATAAATTCAGATTATAAGACATAAATATATATGGTTAGATATTGTTCTACATAAAGAACATATTTTTGTATATAACATTATATAAAGTGCATATGATTATATACAATGTTATCCAACTTATATGACGTTATAAGGAGCAATATATGATCAGTCATAATGGTTTTAAATTATATTTAATCGTATCAGTTTTCTCCAACTGATATAATTATATAGACCCAATTCACGTATCACATTATATATAAGGTTATCCCGCTGGATCATAAAATATACCCGTAGATAATTATTAAAGTAATTGTATCCGCCATATTTGGGATATAATTAGTCATGAACTTTTTTTCTTTTTTTACTAGGGTAATCAATATTTTTAAGTTTAGTAAACAATTAAAGCTTCTAAAACATATTTTCTTTAAAAAAAAAATTAAAAAAAACAAATTTTTTTCTTAGCTCAGCCGGGGATCGAACCCAGGGTCCCTAGGAACCATATATTAACTCATATGATGTAATATATAAAATTATATAACTATAAATAAATAATATTTATTTTTCGATTTTATCATAAAAATTTAATTATTCAATATTTTTAAGTTTAGAAAAAACAAAAAGCTTTAAAAACATATTTTCTTTTTTAAAAAATTAAAAAAAAAATAGTTTTTTTCTGGGTTGAGCCGGGAATCGAACTCGGGGTCCCCAAGCATCATATATTATCTTATATGATCTTATATAAAGTTACACACAACTATTTAAGTTATATGCATTTTTTAAACATCTAACTTTTAAAATCCAATATGCATTTTTTTAAGTTTTAAAATACAATGGATTAAACAGATTTTTTTTCTATTTAAAAATTTATAGAATTTATATATTAACTCCTATGATGTAATATATAAAATTATATAACTATAAATAAATAATATTTATTTTTCGATTTTATCATAAAAATTTAATTATTCAATATTTTTAAGTTTAGAAAAAACAAAAAGCTTTAAAAACATATTTTCTTTTTTAAAAAATTAAAAAAAAATAGTTTTTTTCTGGGTTGAGCCGGGAATCGAACTCGGGGTCCCCAAGCATCATATATTATCTTATATGATCTTATATAAAGTTACACACAACTATTTAAGTTATATGCATTTTTTAAACATCTAACTTTTAAAATCCAATATGCATTTTTTTAAGTTTTAAAATACAATGGATTAAACAGATTTTTTTTCTATTTAAAAATTTATAGAATTTATATATATTTTTTTTTTGACTGATTTTAGGTGCTTTGAGAATCATATATAATTATACAAGCTCTCTTGTATACTTAAATAAAAATATATATGCTGCAACATTAAAAAAAAATATTGCAATACTGTCATATAAAAGTATGCATAATTATATATAAAATATTGTGAAAGAAAAAAATATTTTTTACCTTATACAATTGTATAACATTTTATATGGCGTTACATGTGCCACCATTTAAAATTATATATAGAGTTTAAAAAAAATTGTATTTATATGGTACCTTACAAAACTATATACGGTATCTCATAAGCCATTTATAATTATATCTTTGATAATATTAAAAAAATAAATGTTTGATGCCATGTATAGTTTTATATAACTGTATATAGAGTTATATGTGCGACCATATATAATTATATTTGAAAAAAAAAATTTTCGTTTTTTAAGATGGAACCATATATAGTTTTAAATGGTTTCTTGTAAGTCATATATAATTTTAAATGGTTTCTTGTAAGTCATATATAATTATATATATAATGATATTGGATTTTTTTTAAATATGCTCGTATACGTTATTTGATATTAAGTCACATATAAATATGTATGCAATCAGATTAAGTTATATGTGTCACATATGATTATGTCTCCCACATGTATTTATATATTAATATGGTTATCATTAGATGTAATTTTATACAACTCCATTTAAAAAATTTGGAAAAACTCAATGCGAGATATAATTATGTACTTTGTTTGATATGAAAACATATTATTTCATATGGCTATATATACATACATCAAATAATGTAAAATTATATGTATTCATTTTTACTCGGGTACCTTTTAACTTAGCAAATGCCCCGTTTGCCTGGCGCTAAGGTATTTTTATACTATAATTTTAGGTAATATTACCTCGATTTTTTTTTGTGTGTAGCACATTTTTCAGGGAATGTGGCGTCACTTAGTATTATTTTATGTGGATGAAGTTATCCATAGATTTTCCCAATTTTGGAGGAAAAATGTGTAAAAAAAAGTTTTTCTATGTTGCCAGCATGAGGTTTTTAATGATAAGTGGCTCTCCTCAAAACAAAGTCGTTTTTGGTAACAGGATTTACGTGTTTAATTTTATATGTAATAAAAAAAAAAAAAACTTAGCGGTTCCAGCGCCACTAATCATTAATTACGTTTTTTTTGTTTTACGTGCCATGTTCCAAGTTGAGAAAAATTTTTGGATAACTTTACAAACATAAAATAATACTAAATGACGCCACATTTCCTGAAAAATTTGTCCCAGTCTGCAAATTGACATTCAGAACCCAAAACAAACATAAATTTTTAGCACAAACTTGCTTTTCGCAAAAATGTTTAAATGTATCATCATTTGGTTACATTTTTAAGCTTTATTTAATGTGGATGAAGTTATTTTTTGAAAGTTATCCATAAATTCTTAAAATTTTGGGAACGCGAAAAATAACAAACAAAATGTAAGAAATTTAAAAAAAAAAATGTGTGGTGGTCGTTTCGGGTGGGATTTACGGGAGGCGTTTATCAAAATATCAATTGTTATTAGAAGATTCCACTTGTAATTCGAAAAATAACAACTGAATTACCATTGCTCTTTTTCGAATAAAAATTGGAATCTTGAAATAACAATCCATATATTTTGAATTATTTATTTCGAATTTCAATTAATTTTTCGAATTACCATTCATGTTTTACGAATTACAATTGATTGAACAGTTCTGTTTTCTTTTTATAATACACATTTCTAGCTATCAGCATCAACAACAAAAAATAATCTCCTTCTGCAGTTTCTAAAAAAAAATCATTGCATGCTACAGCATCTACAACAAAAACAACGTAATCATCCTCACATCGGTCAGGTACATGCCCCGGGATTGACGCAGGGATTCTTTCTTTGTCTAAGGACCGTAACCCCCCAATACAGAATCAAACCAATTACGTATTTGATAAATTTTTCGTCGCCGGCTAAAGTAACTGCAACGAAAACATTAATAGTTGCTATATCAGCTACGACCAAAACAAAATGCTGCAGCATTTTACACAACAACATCGCTTGCTGCAACTTCAACAAAATCGTCAACTACGTTACTTCACACTACATAACCGTCAGCAGCTGCAGCTTCCTGCTCAAAATCAACATTGTCAGTAGCTCCAGCTTGAAGAACAACATCCTCAACAGAAGAAATTCTTAAGCAAGAAATGCTTTCAGCGAATGTCACTTCGGCGCTATGCGGGGTTGGAGAAAATATTCGCCAAAACTTAAAGTTTTTGGAAGATCAGTAAGGTTTATAAAATACATTAGCTTTAGTTTTCACCAATCCCGCATAATATATAATTATTAATAAATAAAAAAAATATATATTTTCAGGAGGCTCCAGTTTTAGAATGGTCTCTGAATGGAAGACAGGTTCTTGCTTATTACGACAAAAATAGTGCTCTTAATAAAAGAAACTGGAAAATACTTGAAATTGTATAATTCAATATCTAATTGAAAACAAGATACTTGTTCTTCCCTATAAATTTGGAGTAATTGGAGAAAAAATACAACAATTATTTCTAAATGAAACAAGAGTAAGGTTTTTATAAGAAAAATCAAAAAAAAAAAAAAATTAATAAAATTAAGCAATTTAATTTCAGGAAACTTACTATATTCCAGTTCCAGGTGGCGAACCTAAGGGAAGTTTGCATGGTAAATATCACAACGCTTTTATGATTCTTGTTTTTTTGTGTTTGAAAGAAGAGAAATTAGAACAAGAAGAATTTTTATAAAAAGAATGATTAAATACAACATTGACCCACTCGATGTTGTTTTGAAAAAGTGAGAAGAATCTTTTGTTAAGAGAAAATAATTTATTGAAAAACAACATACTTTACTGGAAATATTTGAAGAATGACCACTTTTTAAACAATCATATACGGATATATTTTTTACAGCTAATTTATCTTTTAAATAAATAATGACTTCTTCAGTTCAGGAGCCCATAACTTTTCCATTTTGTTTCCTGGAAAAGCCACTTTGAAGAGCTACAAACTAATTTTTATTCTTATAAATTATATGGGTCTGCAATAGTCTCTAATTATATTGTTTAACTTATTTGAATGCTCCCATAATTTTTTTTCTTGACACTTTACTTTTTTTTTTTAAACCACTCATAAACATTAACCTTTTAAATGCATAAAAGTTAAAATAGGCTAATAAGAGGTTTATAAAAGAAATTTTGTATGGAAATTCGATTAATAAAGCTGTTATAAAATACTTTAGTTTTTTTTATGAATTTGGACGTAAATACTTAATTAATGTAAATGAACTCAAGTTATTTTTTTATTTTCTTTTCTTAAATTTTAATATGCAATTTTGCTTATAAATTCTATTTACTTCAATTTATTTTATTTAACTCAATACTCATAACTACATTAGCATCTCCATTTCTAATTAGAGTATAGGAGTTATTTTTTATATTTCTTCTGAATTAAAAATTTCTTACAAACAGTAAGAATTATTTCTGAAAATCTATTTTAGAAATAACAGTAAAAAATTGCTGTTTTGGGTCCTTGGTTAATATTGTCCGATTTGGTTCAAAATTTAAACATAGAGTTTTTTTACCAAAACGAACCATAGTTTGCCCGCCGATCGATAGAATTTGAAAAAGTCATTATTCATGCCACCCTAATGCATATTTTAACCAAGTGGCAGAAAATTCATTACAAAAAAAATAAAAAAAATATCGATATACGATTCCAATTAGCCGTTTCAATTGTGGGCACCCACAACTATAGAGTTAAACTCACAAATTAAGTCAATGATCGATGAACTTCATTCAAAATAACAAACACTACAACCAACTATTTGTTGTGTTGTCAGATCTACATTAAAATTGGAAGAATTCTTTGCATATTATGGATCATTTTTTTTGCTTTAAGTTTTTTTTAAGTTCCAATTTACAGAACGTAAATTCATACGAAGAATAGCAGGTCCCGAAAGAACGGATTAAGGTTATAGATAATGAAACCATCATATCTCATTTTGAAGTCACAGCGTTTGCGTTGGGCTGGTCATATCATTAGACTCGACCAAGAGTCAAATGTTCAAAACCGTTGTTTTAGCACGCCCCACAGTGGGTTGAAACATATGTAAACTGGGGATTAATTCAGAAAAGCCCTTTATTATTAATATTTGTATTTTTTTAGACTAACTATACATTATTTAGTAAAAAAAAAAATGTTTTACAAAAAAAAAAAAAATTATAGAAAATATTTTTTTATCAAAAAAGAAGATATAACCTTTTTATTAAAATTGGCTCTTACCGCTCTAACTGCTCCAATAATGCCCCATGAGATGTCAAATGTGTGACCGGCCCCAAATATATTTTCAATCCCAACATTTTCTTAGAATATACCTACCCTCTATCTTTAACCCTTAAGGTGGTCCCCATACAATTGTTTTTTATTTTTTTTAAATTAATTTTATGAAATCAGCTCCTACCGCTCCCAGGGTGCGCCTTAGAGTATTAATCAATAAGACCGACCCCCATTAATTTTAACCTCCCAACATTTTTTTGGAACATACTTACACCGTATCTCTCCACTCGATAATGGGGCTCCAATACAAAATGCCATTTTTAAAAAATCTGCTCCTACAGCTCTAACTGCTCCAAGAGTGCTCCTAGAGTGCTCCTAACTGCTCCAAGAGTGCTCCTATGGGGATCACCCTTAAGGTGATCCCCATACAATTTATTTTTATTTTTTATAAATTTATTTTATGAAATTAGCTCATACCGCTCCCATGGTGTATCTTAGGGTGGTTTCCACTAAGGCCGACCCCCATTAATTTTTACCCCCCAACATTTTTTTGGAACATACTTATACCGTATCTCCACTCAATAATGGGGCTCCCATACAAAATGTCATTTTAATAAAATCTGCTCATACAGCTCTAACTGCCCCAATGGAGCCCCTAGAGATGTCGAATGTGTGACCGACCCCCAATATGTTTTTAACCCAAACATTTTCTTAGAGTATACCTACCCTGTACATTTAACCCTTAAGGTGGTCCCCATAAAATTTATTTCTTTTTTAATGAAATCTGTTGCTGCCGCTTCATGCCAGCTCCTAGAGGGTGAAATGTGAGTTCAACTATCATTATTTCCCCCCCCCCCCCCCCAACTTTTTTTTCAACATACGCACCCCGTATCTCCTCTAACTAAGGGGGGAGCCCTCTAACTAAGGGGGAGCCCCCTAATGCCTTCTTTCATATGTTTTTCAACATATTTTTAGCAACTGGAATTCTTTCACAAAAATTTTAATAAGTAAAAAAACGCGATGCCTCTGCAAAAGTTTAGTGTGGAATATATAAGCTAAAGTACTATATTAAAATATCACTTAATAAAATTTGCTGGATCGCAACAAGAAATTTGTTGAAACTCTGTGTATATATCAAAAATACCCCAAATATGGAGCACTTTTTAAAAAAATATTAAAAATATTTGCAAAACATTTATCTAAAAAGCATTAATGCAATTATGTAGCCAATTACCGGAAGTTGATGGTTCCATTTTAATAAAATTACTTTTAGAACGCTTAATAAGAATTATCAGCACCCAAAATATCTCAATTTTCAGTTTTAGGCACGGCACGAAAAATTTTGAAAAATTATTTGACTTTGACAGCTCACAGTCGATAGAGTAATTTACTCAAAACAAAAGTTTTTGGCAAATAGTGATGTAGAATTTAATTACCTTTCACCCAGTACAACACACGAATGTGTAGGATAAAGTTCAGCTTTTGAATTAATCCTCACTTTTGGTACATTTCAACCCTCTGTGCGCCCGCAGGAAAAAGACCTGTTGGGCATCCGAAATGTAGGTGTTCGAAACTGGATGGAAGTTGCGAAGAACAGAGATGAATGGAGGCATATCGTGAGGAAGGCCAAGGCTGTATTTTAGCTGTAGCGCCACGCATGTATGTGTATGATATATTTTTTAAACTATTTTATGCACTCAAAAAATTATGTAGGTAAATTCCAGTGAATATTCACAAGACTATTTCTTAAATACAATTGAATATTTCTGAGATATAATAGGACGAACCTGAAATACAATTAACTATTTTTAAAATGCAATTTATATAAGTAGTTTTGTAACTACTTGTTGTTTAAATGTTAGTTTTATTGTACAACACCCATAAACTATTAGCTAAAGGTATGTAACGTAGCAAACCGACTTCCATATTGCTACATACATCATTTCCGTGCCTATTGTTATTGTATACACTTACTATATGATATTTTATTGAATTCGGGTTAAATAATAATGTTAACCCTGGTATATAAGTACCACCCTAATATACCACGACACTATATTTACCGCCCTAATATTGGCCCAGGGTAGCAATTACATTGTATATACTAAATGTATCGGCACACATGTGAATAATCGCCACCCTATTAATTCCACCCACGGTATATACGTGTCACCCTAATTTTCGTGTGTATGGATTCACAGCATACATCATAGTGAGTAGTAGCACTTGTGTGTTTTTAATTCTCATTCGGTTCATTTTGTATTTTATATGAATAGTGAAGGTTGTGACAACCAAAGGCAGTTCACCAGTGGTGGACAAACCAGTTAGGTACGATCAAGTACTTGTTCAACAGAACAGGAAGTTGAGTGTATCTCCTAAATTAAAGGAACCTGACTGAAACTTTGGTGGACGATCGATATCGATTGTCCTTATAAATAAATACTCCTGCGGCTTCGGCTGACAGCTCTACTACTCCTGCGGCTTCGGCTGACAGCTTTAATACTCCTGCGGCTTCGGCTGACAGCTTTACTACTCCTGCGGCTTCGGCTGACAGCTTTACTACTCCTGCGGCTTCGGCTGACAGCTTTACTACTCCTGCGGCTTCGGCTGACAGCTTTACTACTCCTGCGGCTTCGGCTGACAGCTTTAATACTCCTGCGGCTTCGGCTGACAGCTTTACTACTCCTGCGGCTTCGGCTGACAGCTTTACTACTCCTGCGGCTTCGGCTGACAGCTTTACTACTCCTGCTGCTTCGGCTGACAGCTTTACTACTCCTGCGGCTTCGGCTGACAGCTTTACTACTCCTGCGGCTTCGGCTGACAGCTTTGCTAATTTTTTAGTAAATTTACAGGAGCTGTACCTCCGCCACAGAGGGGCTGCCAACAGAGAGTTGTAACGATCATCACCGCCTCCTGATCTAGACACAATCGGCCGATACATATACCTGCCACCGTACCAGCCGACATACCGAGTCATACATCCTGATTATCACCACATGAACACCGTAACCATCGTCATATCGTAATAACCCGAACAAAACCTGTCAAAGTACACACCGGCCGACGCACCGCCGTCATACCGAAGCATCCAGCCTGATTATCTCTATCCGAGTACCATAGAAAGAACTGCGTTGCTGATAAATACATCGTGAAAACATATATACATATATGCATTGTGAATATTAAATATTAACTTTTAATAAAGAATATTTATTGTTAAACCCCAAAAAGGGTAAATAACCGTGTTCTCATTACTAAAGGTTCGAGGGTCCTTAAGTAGATCCTGGCACGAGACTGAGCTACCTCAGCCACGACAAAACCCCCGTTATAGGTAATCACATACATTTATGAGAAACAGTATCTTCCTGCACTTGTATTATGAGTGCAAGTAAAACACCCAAAAGTTTACAAGTGTAGACTACATCTGATCTTATAAGAGCTCATCCATTACATATATTATAGGAAACAATGCTATATCAATGGAATCATATATCCTAACTACAAGCAAATAGTGTAGACTTAACGATTAAATTCAAAATTAAATAAAATATAGTTTATTTTCGAACAATACAAATAATAAAGCTACACACAGAAAACAAATTTGCTATTTTCCAACTGAAATTCAGTTGTTGCGACAAAAAATCGGTGGATGCATTTGAATTAAGGGTGAAACAACTAAATATCAGTAGTTACAACAAAATGTTGTTATTACAACTGTCTTTTAATTAAAACAACTATAAAATTCGTTAACCACATCAAAATGTAGTAGCAGCAACCGAATTTTTAGTTGAAACAACTGAAAAATTCAGTTGGAAATTTATTTTTCTCTGTGTATAATAATTAACTAAATTTGCATATAAATTTTGCAGTGCTACAAAAGTGAACAAAAATATGCCAAAATTCTCATATGAAAATTCGGAAAATTTGCTGGTCTACACAAGTTGTAACCTAAAAGTGAGACAACCATAATTTTTTTAACATGTATTTGGAAGGTCTAAGAAAAATTTAGCAATAAAAATCAAAATCTTCGATCAAGCACTTTTGGCAAAAATCGCGTTTGAATTGCAAAAAATTACAATTTTCGAATTTTCTCGAAAACTATGAGATATATCAAAAAAACAATAATGAATAAAAAATATTTGAGTAAATTTTTAATACTATTGAGTAAAAAATTACTCAATTTTGCACCAGTTAACGATTTAATAATATCGAATAAACTTTTAAAAAATATTCTTAAATGTTTGTGACCTTCGTCTCGTTGTAGCGAAACAGACCAAGGCCTCTGCTGTGAATCGAACCTACGGCCCCAGACTCATAGGCTAGCACACTACCAACTAACCTACTGGGCTGCGTGGCTATAAATATTTTTATTAAAATGCTTTTATGAAAAAAAATTTAAATTGAAAAAATTTCCAAGTACCGAAAAATGTTTTAAAATTAAAAATTTTTTTACAAGGAAAAGCGAACAAATTGTTTTTTCAAACTTTACCCAATATATTTATGTCTCAAAGATATAGCAACATTTTATAAAAACAATTACAAACTTTCAAATATATATGGGGTTTTCGTGTCAACTGACACAACTTTTAAAACCGATGTCTTTCGATCGGGATGAAATTTGCACCAAGGTTAGTCCTATTGGATAGTAGTTCATACACAATTTTTCAACGAGATTGATCAAGGAGTCTCTGAGTTAGAGGGGATCGAAATTTGACATTTGGGCCAAAGAGGTGTTTATTCTCATCCATGTAACTTATTACCTATTGTTTTTAGCAAAATGTGTTCCAAACAGTTTAGATAGCTATTTCTTTAGTCTTTCGAAAAAAAAAAAATTTAATTTTTTTTTATTTTTTTTTTTAAATCCAAAAATTTTTTGACTTTTTTCTCAAATCGGGCCTTTTTTTTTGACTCAAAAAAAGCTTTGGTCTTTTCCTTCAAGAGCTATGGGGTCGCTTAGTGGGATGCGAGTAGAATATCTATGAATTTTTTTTTTTTTTTTAACTTTGGAACACAAAAAACGGTTTTTCAATTTGCTCTATTAGGCGTGGGATGGCTTAACAGTTTTCGGTTTTGATCCGGGCACCCTCTAATTTTTATATGTTCGAAAAAGAAAACATGAGACAAAAAAAAAGGGCAGTGGGGTGGGGCCATATGGCCCCTCATCGAGGTCAAAGTTGGGCGTAAAGGGGTAAAAATCTGCAAAAAGCACCACAACTGCCCTAGAAACGACCCTGGAGGGGTGCAATGTGAGACCAACCTCCATTAATTTTCTGCCCCCAACATTTTTCTTGATCATACCTAACCTCTATTTCCACTTCCTATGGGGGGCTCCCGAACAAAATGACATTCTTATAAAATTTGCTCCTACCGCTCTAACTGTCCATAGGGTGCCCCTAGAGAAGTAAAATGTATGACCGACCCCCAATATTTTTTCAACTCTAACATTTTCTCAGAATATACCTACCCTTTATTTTTAACTCTTAAGGGGGTCCCCATACATTTTTTTAAATTGTTTTATTAGTTTTTAAAAATACATGTTTTTATAATGTATGGGAGCCCCCTTAGGGATTGGAGATAGGGCGTTATTATGTTCAGACAAAATATTGGTAACTAAAAAATAATGGGGGTTGGTCGTAATTTTTACCTCTCTAGGAGGCACGATAGGGGCGGTAGGAGCTGGTTTAATAAAAAAAAATTTTAAAAAATAAAAAAAATGTTTGGGGACCACCTTAAGGGTTAAAGATACATTGCAGGTATGTTTGCAAAATATGTTGGAATTAATAAAATAATTTGTTCCAGTAGGAACAAATTTTTTAAAAATGTTTTGTATGGGAGCGCCCTTAGAAAGTACAAATAGGGGTTAGGTATGTTCAAGAAAAATGTTGGGGGCAGAAAATTATTGGAGGTTGGTCTCCCATTGCACCCCTCCAGGGGCGTTTCTAGGGCAGTTTTGGGGCTTTTTGAGGATTTTTACCTCTTTACGCCCAACTTTGAACCCGATGAGCGGCAATATGGCCCCACCCCACCGCCCTTATTTATTGGCTCATGTTTTCTTTTCTTTACGAACATATAAAAATTAGAGGGTGCCCCGGATCAAAATCGAAAACTGGTGAGCTATCCCACGCCTAATAGAGCAAATTGAAAAACCGTTTTTTGTGTTGCAAAGTTACAAAAAAATTTCGTAGATATCCCACTCGCATCCCACTAAGCGACGCGATAGCTCTTAAAGGAAAAGACATAAGCTTTCTTTTGAGTAAAAAAAAAGGGGCCGGATTTGAGGAAAAAGTCAAAAAAGTTTTGAATTTAAAAAAAAAAAAATCAAAAAAAGGTTTTTAATTTTTTTGTATTTTTTTCGAAAGACTGAAGAAATAGCTATCTAAACTGCTTGGAACACATTTTGCTAAAAACAATAGGTAAGAAGTTACATGGATGAGAATAAACGCCTCTTTGGCCAAAATGTCAAATTTCGACACCCTCTAACTCAGAGAGTCCTTGACCGATCTCGTTGAAAAATTGTGTCTGAGCTACTATTCAATAGGACTAACCTTGGTGCAAATTAATTACCGATCGGAAGACATCGGTTTCAAAAGTTGTGTCAGTTGACACGAAAACCCCCATATACAAAAAACTATAAACTAAACGAGAATTCAAAAAACATAGTCTGTGTTGCAAATCAAGTGATTTTTTCTTTGTTTCAATTTTATTTCTCTTCGTTAGTTTTTGTTAAGGTGTACTCCAAGGTACTTGGTTTTATCTGCTTCGGGAATTTCCCTCTCAATAAGATTAATAGACGGCAAAATCTATTTTTATCATGATAATGTTTTAAGACTGGTGTCTTATTTTAAAAAACTTGCAGACGCTACCTTAGTTTGACTATATAACACCGTCCTACAAAAATTAAAAAAAGTCGTTCAACACTAACTTAATAACACAGCTCAACATGAAAATGCGTATTGGATTCTGGTAAGTGCTTTAGGCGCTGATTCCAAATCTGTGACCCAAATATGTCTAGCAAAAGTATGTAATTTTCTCTATAAGACAAGATTAAATGCTCATGGAATTAATTTTTTAAAATGGCAAAAAAATCGTTTACAAAAAACCTTCCATTTTTTAAATATTTAGTTTATTTACACAGTGTTTTTTTTTTTAAATTTCCATACAAATACATACGTAAATATAAGATTTAAAGCACTTGTGGCTAATGATTTTTTCACCATTATTAAAAATTAAATTCCAAAAAAATTTGATTTTGTCTTAAAGAGAAAACTACGCAATTTCGAACGAGCTTAATATCAAGTCATTCGCATGTCAGAATCTTATTTTATAGGCGCTCAAAAATGGTCAAAATGAGCCTTTTTTGACACTTTAAACGCGATTTTCTAAAAATTGTGACGTGATAGACAAATTTGAGTGACCGTTTTGGACTCGGAATACCAAAACCTATAATCTTTTTTTGGGTTCATTCAAACGCAGCGACAAAATTCAGATTTGTAGGGCGCACTATGGTTCCAAATCATTTTTTTTTTTTTGGCATAAATTTCAAAAATAAAACAAAGTCGCTAGTTTTGAATTTTAAATGCTTTTTTATCTCTTAACGCAATCAAAGAACGATTTTCAAAAAAACAAAAAATGAGATTTTTTTTTGGAATTTTTTTTTGAAAAAAAAATTACCAATAATAATATATTTCTAGTAGTCATATAGCTACGCCGAAGGCAAAAAAGTTATATTAAAAAAAAAAATTAAAGATGTGTCACGCAAAAAACAGAAAATTTTGCCGAAATTTGTGCTAAACTAAAATGATAATTTTAGTATTAAAAAGACCATCTAGAAAACACTTTTACATTTCAAGACTCATGCAAGTTTGTGCCCAAACACAACATTTTGTCCACGAAAGATATAGGCTATTTTGGCTTCAAAATCCTTACAACCACATCTCCCAAGAATAACGCCAAAAATGCATGGAAATAAAAATTGGAGTTTTTAATAAAAACTATTTTCCTTGGGCTTCAATTTCCTATTTTAGCCTTTTTATAATTTTATTTTTTCCTATTTGCTGTTAGTATAATTGTAATATGTTTTGATCCTATATTAAAAATACATCTTAAAAACTATCAACTTTGAAACCCTGGCAGACTGACAGTATTGCCATCAAATTTTTTTTATTATGCTTTCTTAATAGCTTGGAGTGTTTGCCATTGAGAAACTGTATAAGCTTTGGGAAATTTAAAAAAAAAAATTTTATAATTTCTGCCAAAAAATATGCATTTGGAACCATAGTGGGGCGGTGTAATATACGTTTGAAACTAGAAACTAAATTTTGTAAAACTGCATTTACAGTTTTTCATTTGGTCATCCTGTTTCCTTTTAAAAATAATAAAGATCCGCGGGTGATACTAGGGAGACTTCTCTTGTAAGTGTAGTAAAACTGCATTTATAGTTTTTCTATTCGTGATCCTGTTTCCTTTTAAAAGGATTTCAAAGTTTTAGAGGATTAAATTTTATAAAATATTGTTTTTAACAATTGTACTTATCCTAGGATGCCACTAGTGATAGCAAATGAGTAGGACCTCCCATAATTTTCCTATTTTATTATTTTTACATATCAGGAAAAAGGAGGTAAGTTACGTCCTTTGAAAACTTTATCTTTCAATATCATTCAAAATCTTCAACAAAATATTTTGATAAAGTTTTCAAATGAAGGGCTCAAAGCACAGATTTGGTTAAATAATTCGGATATGAATTTTGGTCCAAAAACGCCAGTTTTTTAAACTTTGGCCGCTGGTTGCCGACTAAACTAAAGATGACCTTGCAAAAATTTTTCATAAATTTTCCCACAATTAGCTACTCCGTGGCCATCGTTCTGCAGGTATTACGTCTCGAAATTTGAAAGTTTAGATTTGACGGGACGCTCTAATGAAGATGAAGATCAGACCGATGATGTCATGGAACCTGATTGTGACGACCTAAAAATGAAACAAAGAACCATTAAAGATTTTCGTAACAAAATGTTGTTTTTCTTTTACGTATAACCAACATTATTTTCATAAATTTAGAAATTTATAAAAAAAGTTAGAGCACAAGGGGTATAAGTGCGACTTACTTACTTTAAGGGCAATTTTTGGGTGATTGTATTCGCAAAAGATGGTATTTTTTTAACTTGTTAGATTAAAATATATCTCAGGATCTCTATTAACTAAAAAATAATATTCTAGATAGCATCTAACATTTTTTATTGCAATTTAACTTTAACCTCTCTTTTCTCATTATTAAATACTAGCTATACCCGGTCCGCGTTGCTGGCCCTAAGAAAAAAACTATTTTATATTGCATCTTAATTTAAATATAGTGTCAGACAGAATTAAAGCACTGGTCCGGGCCCAGCTAGTAACCTTTGGTTCCACCCTCAGTTAGCACTATCTATAGAGAAATCTTAACAAAATCGGTTCAGCCGTTTTTGCGTGATTTCGAAACAGACGTTCATATATCATATATTAACATAACGTTAAGTATAGTACAAAGGGGCATTTGACGCATTTTTATCGAATCTTCATAGTCTAAAGTTCCATGCTGCATTAGTACTATCTGTGCTGCAAATTTCATTGACATCAGTTGTGTCGTTTTTGTGTGATTGCGAAACAGGAGGAAATAACTTTTTATTTATGAAAAAAGGGAGTGACATTGTAAACCCTTTTGCCGAATCGCGCTATACATATGACTTACAGTTCCCGCTCGGTTAGTTCTAACAGTATACTGTATACACTATAGTGACAGACTCGGCTTATCCGTTTTTGCGTGATTTCACAACAGGCAGATATAACGTTCAGTATTAAACAAAGGGGCTTGTCAATTTACGCCTCTTTGTTCAATCGCGGTCAGTATAGTACTGAGGGCGTTGCAATTTTGATCCCTTTTTCTAATAACGATATTATATGGCCTACATATGTACTTGGTTAGCACTGTATGTAGTGAAAATGTCAAGAGAATCGGTTCAGCTGTTTTTGTGTGATTGTAAAACAGGCAGACAATGTCCAGTATAGTACAAAGGGGCGTGGCATTTTACGCCCCATTTTCCAATCGTAGTATAACATGGCCTATAGTTCCGCTCTCGGTCAATACTATCAGTGCTGAAAATTTAATTAAAATTAAATCAAGAGTTTTTGCGTTATTGCGGAGCATGCAGAAATAAAATTCAATTCAGTATAAAGGGGCATGGCATTTTACGCCCATTTGTCCGATCACGCTCTAATTTGGCACACAGTTAGTACTTGGTTAGTACTATCAGTGATGAAAATTTAATTAAAATTAAATCATCAAAATCGGTCCAGCCGTTTTTTATATATAGATGTCATTAGTGGTGCAATGTAAAAACTCGATTTTGCCCACCCCTCAGCCCACTGGCAATAAAACATGGCATTTTACGCCCATTTGTCCGATCACGCTCTAATTTGGCATATAGTTAGTACTTGGTTAGTACTATCTTTGGTTTAAATTTCATCAAAATCGGTTCATCCGTTTTTATATATAGATGTCATTAGTGGTGCAATGCTAAAATTCGATTTTGCCACGCCCATCCGCCCACACGCAAAAAATTAAAAATCTGACTACACAGTGTTACTCCCTAGGCTATTCTGAATATTCCCTGAAAATTTCATCAAGATCGGTCCAGCCATTTTCGCGTCCATAAGGAACAAACATATAGCCGTTTTTTGCATTATTGAAATAACTTTCAATTCAATACAAAGTTGCATGGCATTTAATGCTACTTTGTCCGATAACGCTCAAATTTGGCACATAGTGAGTACTCAGTTGGTACTATCTTTGATATAAATTTCATCAAAATCGGTCCATCCGTTTTTTATATATAGATGTCATTAGTGGTGGGATGCAAAAATTGGATTTTGCCACGCCCCTCCGCCCACAGACGGAAAATCAAAAATCCGACTTGACAGTGTTACTCGCCAGGCTATTCTGAATATTCCCTGAAAATTTCATCACGATCGGTCCAGCCGTTTTCGAGTCCATACGGAACATACATACACACATACATACATACATACACACATCCATTTTTATATATATAGATAAGGCACTTGAACCCCTTGTGCTCTAACCCCCTCAAATGACTTTATTTACATCGTTTTATCCCAATATGGCAAAATAAAAAAATGGAATGGAGAAATTCGGGGACATCCTTCTCTTTGCTTTGCCGTCACTAGTGGCATCCTGGGACAAATACAAGTATTTCAGAAATATTTTGCAAAATGTATCCTTTAAAACTTTGAAGCCCTTTTAAAAGGAAAGAAATTCATCGGTTAAAGTGTTTTATAAATTTTTTTTGGACTTTGGTGATATTAATCGATCACACAAATCCAAACTCTTGTTCGATTAATTTGAAAATGACGATTTTCGAATAACGAAAAATCGATTAATTTATGTCAATTAATCGAACAATCATTTTTTATACCCTTCAACTACAGTATCGAAATATCGGTCTAGGACACCATAAAGTATATATTGTTGATCAGTGATCGATTCTAAGATATTCGAGCAATGTACGTCTGTGAAGAGCACGATACAGTCCAAAACAAAAGAGACATACTCCTAAAGTTTGGCACGGTTATGTATTACTAGCTGACCCGGTCCGCGTTGCTGGCCCTAAGAAAAAATCTGTTTCATATTGCATCTCGATTTAAATATACAATGACGATTAAAACTAAAGCATAAAAACTAAAAATAAGCACTATCTATAGAGAAATCTTAACAAAATCGATTTAGCAGTTTTTGCGTAATTTGGAAATAGGCAGACATAAAGTTCATTTTATGCATCTTTATCGAATCGTGGTTTAATATAGCCTAAAGTTCTAAGTTGCGTCCTGTGTTAATACTATCTGTGCTGTTTATTTCATTGAAAACGATTTAGCTGTTTTTGTGTAATTGCGGAGGAAGAAATAACTTTATTTAATAAAACAGGGAGTAGCATTTAATGTCCCTTTGCCGAATCGGTCTCTTATATGACCTATACTTAGTTACCGCTCGGATAGTACTATCAGTAGTGATAGATTCGACTTAACCATTTTTAAGTGATTGCAAGACAGGTAGACATAACGTTCAGTATAGCACAAAGAGGCGTGGCAAATTACGCCTCGTTATCCAAGCGTGGTTTTATAAGTCTTGTAGTTCCACCATCGTTAAGCACTATCTGTGCAGCAAATTTTATTGGGATTGGTTTAGCCGTTTTTGCTTGATTGCGGTAGTGGCAAATATATATTTTTATTTAATATACACACACAAAAAACAAATTTGCTAATTTCCAACTGAAATTCAGTTGTTGCACCAAAAAGTTGGTTGAAGCATTCGTATTACGGTTGTAACAACTAAATATCGGTAGATACAACTATATTTTGTTAATACAACTGCCTTTTAATTGATACAACTAAAAAATTCGTCTGTCACAGCAAAATTTAGTAGCAGCAACCGAACTTTGAGTTGATACAACTGAAAAATTCAGTTGGAAATTTATTTTTCTGTGTGCAGGGGTATGGCATTTTTCGCCTTTTTTCCGATTGCGTTTCTATAGTTTCTGATCAGTTAGTGCTGTCAGTAGAAAACATCTTAACGAAATAGGTTTATCCGTTTTTACGTGATTGCAAAACAGGCAAATATAAAGTTCAGTATAGTACAAAGGCGAGTGGTAATTTTCGTCCCTTTTTCCAATTATGATCTTATATGGCCTACATATGTAATTGATTAGCACTATCTTGATTGAAAACGTAAAGAAAACCGGTTCAGCAGTTTTTGCGTAATTGCGAAACAGGCAGACAACGTTCAATATAGCACAAAGGGGCGTGTCACTTTACGCCCCTTTTTCCAATCGTGGTGTAATATGGCCTAAAGTTCCGCACTCCGTTAGTACTATCAGTGCTAAACATTTAATTAAAATCGTATCAGCCGTTTTTACATTATTGCAAAGCATGCAGAAATATTTTCAATTCAATACAAAGGGGCGTGGCATTTTACGCCCCTTTTCCAATAACGCTCTAATTTGGCACATAGTTAGTACTTGATTAGTACTATCTTTGGTTTAAATTTCATCAAAATCTGTTTATTCCTTTTTTATATAAAGATGTCAAAAGTGGTGCAATGTAAAAATTCGATTTTGCCACGCCCCTCCACCCACAGACAGAGAATCAAAAAACTGACCACACAGTGTTACTCGCAAGGCTGTTCTAAATATTCCGTGAAGATTTCATCAAGATCGGTCCAGCCATTTCGCGTCCATAAGAAACATACATACAGCCGTTTTTGCATTATTGCAAAGCATGAAGAAATATTTTCAATTCAATACAAAGGGACGTGGCATTTAACGCCCCTTTGTCCAATAACCCTCTAATTTGGCACATAGGTAGTACTCAATCAGTGCTATCTTTGGCTTAAATTTCATCAAAATCCATCCGTTTTTGTTATATATATATGTCATTATTGGTGCAATGTAAAAATTAGATTTTGTCACGCCCCTCCGCCCACAGACAGAAAATAAAAAATCTGACCGCACAGTGTTACTCTCCAGGCTATTCTGAATATTCCCTGCAAATTTCATCAAGATCGGTCCAGCCGTTTTCGAGTCCATACGGAACATACATACACACATCCATTTTTATATATATAGATAGATGGTCATAATCTGGATAAGTTTAAAGGATAAATCGGACGAGGGGAAAAATTTTCCCTAAGACACTACCAGAAAAACAAAATTTGCGAGTTGCTAGAGCGATCACTGAAACAGTTATGGAATTGGGCTAATGAAAATGGTCTTAACGTTAATCCACGGAAAACTGAGATGGTATTGTTTACACGAAAGAAAATTTTAGAAAAGTCAAGGTTAACGGGGTGGAAATCCCACTTTCAAATCATGCGAAGTTTTTAGGAACTATTCTGGATAGCAAATTATCATGGAACCAAAATACCGATGAACGATTGGGAAAGGCGAATAATGCACATTATGCATGCAAAAAAATGTTCGGCAAGACATGGGGACTTGAGCCAAGGATCACGCACTGGATCTATACTTCCATCGTAAGACCTATCTTACTTAACGGAGTTATGGTCTGGCACAGAGCGCTAGAGAGGGAGGTGACTCGTAGTAAGTTTCAAAAAGCCCAACGGCTTATGGGTCTGAGTATCACTGATGCCCTAAGAACAACATCAGCTGCATCCATCGACACGATATTGAATCTGCTGCCAATTGACGTCTTTGCTAAGGGTGAGCACATAAGGCATGCCTCAGACTCAAAGAGTCAAATTGGCTCAGACGCCGAAATTTTGGACACAGTAGCATAGACAATTTGGATAACGTTGTCACTGACTACAGGGTGCCCAAACTACTTTTCGATCGGAAATTTAAAGTTGAATTTCCGACTCGAGAATTTTGGTCGAACTGGCGTTGCGTTCCAAATGACGCTTTAAATATTTTCACAGACGGCTTCAAACAATCGACGGGAGTGGGAGCAGGATTTACTACGTACGTCTATGATATACAAAAATCTTTTAATCTACCTTTGAGCTGTAGCATATTCCAGGCTGAAATAGTTGCTATTAATAAGGCAGCCTAACAGTTTCTTGGAGAATCGGAGAGAATAATAAACTTTTACGTCGACAGCCAAGCTGCACTAAAAGCTCTAAGAGGCTTTTGTATTAAATCAAAAGTCGTCTTTGAGTGCTACGAGAATCTTCAAAAACTATCCAGCAATAACCTCGTCTCTCTAATATGGGTTCCAGGACATAAGGGAGAAGACGGGAACGAGAAGGCTGATGAGCTTGCAAAATTGGGTGCAGATGGGGTAGGGGACTTTGTTCATATTGATCCCCCATTGCAGTACTACAGATCGAGAAGTGATTGTCAGTGTATTTCCATTGCGAACAGGAAATGGCGAGAGTTTAGTACAAGCAGAATTACCAGAATAATATGGCCGCGTTACGACCTCAAAATAACTCGCTACCTACTTTCTCTTAACAGAAGAGAATGTCGTTTACTCACGGGAGTGGTCACGGGACACTGCCTAATTGCTTTCCACGCAAGAACAATTGGACTCATCTCCCCAGCAAAATTTTCGGTTGCAAAGAACCGATTGTGGAACAACTTATTCTTCCCTAGAACCTGTTCTTATTCTTGTGCAACACCGATTCTTTTAACAAAGGGATTGTCCCAAAAGCAACAGGTGTTTGTAAGTAAAATTAGAACATATTTTTGTTCCTCGGAATCGGTTCTAGAAGTAAAATTTGGAACAGAAATAAGAAGAAAAGAAATATATTGAATTGCATTAATTTATTAAACATAGATAAAGACAATCATATATTACATGGAATATTTACATTTTTTTAACACATATTTATCCTTTTTCGCCTCCAAAGTTGCATTTTGGGCCTTACAATAATGACACACCAGAACATGGATTTTCTGCAAACAAAAATAAAAAACATAATATTATTAGTATTTGACCAGACCCAGACAATGAAAATTTAATTTACTCACCTTTGTTTCAACAATTTTCACGATTATATCCTGCTATTTTAAAAGAATTTCGTGTTTTTTGTTGGTTAACAAAAATAAATTGATGTGTATGTATTTATTTTTTAATTTTTTTGACACGTAATTTTTTTTTAATTTCTGAGAACCAAAATGTTATGAAACTTTGATTGCAGAGAACAAGCTTCGCAATAATTTTCACTTAACTTGTTCTGAATAATTAAAGTGTAATAGTGTATGGTTACCGAAGAACCTTTTCTAGAACAAGTGTTGTCAGAATCGGTTGTGAAAAATTGTCCTGGGTCTGATTCCAATTGTAGAAGATGTGATGAACCGAATACGGATGAAACAGTTGAACATATGCCCAGCATTGGCCAGGCATCGCAAACAAATGTTAGGCAAAGCTGAACTCGAGAATCTAGAAGAAATCGCAGTTATGTACCTTATGCGCGTTAAATTGTTTGCAACATGGACAAAAGCGTTTTATCCTCGTCGCTGAAGGAACATGTGGTATTGCTATGGACCAGCCGGTCTATGCGAGGAGTTCAAAATTTTGAGCTCAGCCACCCCTAACCTAACCAAACCTTGAAGGATAAATCGGACGAGGGGAAAAATTTTCCCTAAGACACTACCAGAAAAACACAATTTTTTTACAAGTTTTTTTTTGTGTATTTGTTTAACAAATGAAATATTTTTATGCCATACTAGCATGCGAAGGGTATTTCATTGCCCGTAAATACCGAAAAATTTCAGAATATAATTAATGACCCATTTTTGGAATTTTTTCTATTGAATATTTTTATATCTATCTCTACTGCAGTTAATATTCTTTTAGAAAGTCTTATCAAAATATAAAGAAAAAAACATTAAGTAAATATAAAATTAATATAACTTTGAATTAAAAATTAAAAACAATAAATTATTGTTTCTGTAAAGACAGTCGAGCTCAGGCTCTAATTATAATTATGTATTATAATTTTTCGATTTGTTATATATGGTTTTTGAATTGAGAAAAGTGTGAAAGAAAAATTTTAATTTTTCTAAAAATTTAAGACATCCTGGTTTGTTTCTTACTAGTTTCATATTATCCAGTTATAATAATCTTCAGAAAAACTTTTAATGTCAAATTTATTTAGTTAATAGTCAATAGAACTCTATATGTGAAAATTATTTACAGATCGCAGCCGCCGAGGATTGAACCCATCATCATCTGTAATACTTTGCTATTAACTGCTTGTAACGTACAATCACTCTAGACCGATCCGCCACGAAGGCTGTTAAGCAAGTATCAACTAAATCTGATTTTTTCAATTCGAGTGGTGTTGTTGCTGTAGTTTTTTCTTACAGAAGTGTTGTTATTGCTATTTTATGTAAATAGATTTTTATTTTTAGTAATCATTATTCTTCTTCCTCTCCTTCATCAATTCTGATCTAAGTACTTAATTTTGCAAACGTTGCCAGACATGGTCTATATTTTAGACACAAATGTTAGGTGTTGCCAATTTTCCAAAGATACTGATATTGCCACTTAGGGCGACTTATAGTAATAAAAATTACGGAAAAGAAGAGGCAAATTTATTACAAAAAAAAAAAAATAAGTAAACAATTTTTAGTAAAAAAAAATATTCTCATTCCAGTTCATTCTATGTTTCATTACATTTCGTTCCCTATTCCATATTCGTTTCATTCCTTTCCGAATAGCATCCGTTAAAGAAGAAAATAGTTTCTTGAGCTTTCATCATTAGATTAAAAGGAATCATTTTACCCCTTATTTATTTCAGAAAATATAAAAAGTATCAAAAAACAGTCTTTTTAATCTTTCTACCTCTTTGGAATCAGAATTTCCAAAAATTATTCTTTTGGAATTTTTTTTCTCTAGATGATCCTACATTCCAAATTTTCAGTACCCTTATTTCAGAAAATATGAAAAGTACCAAATTGCTCGTTTTTAACTCTTAGAATCGAAATTTTCAAAAAAAGTTTTTTAGAGTTTTTTCTGTTGTTGTATCCTTCATTCCTAATTTTAAGTTTTTTTATTTTAAGAAAATATAAAAAGTACTAAAGTACAATTTTTTACCCCATTGGAATCTGAATTTCCAAAAAGTACTTTTTTGGGGGATTTTTTCCAGTTAGAGGATGCTAATTTCCAAATTTCAAGTTAATAGGACCAATATTTTAGGATATATTTTTAAAATTCAGGAAAATTAAAAAAAAAGGCACCAAATTACAGATTTTTATTCCTTTGAAATCAGAATTCCCAAAAATTATTCTTTTGTAAATGTTTTTTCGCTAGACGATCCTACATTCCAAATTTCAAGTTTCCAGGACCATTATTTCAGAAAATATAGAAAGTACCAAAGTAGTCGTTTTTACACCCTTAGAAACGAAGTAAAGTAAATTTTTCTTTACCGCTAGATGATGCTACATTCCAAATTTAAAGTTAATAAAACCATTATTTAAGGATATATAAAAAGTACCAAAGTAACTTTTTTACCCGCTTTACTCCCTTAGAATCATTATTTAAAAAATTCCAGCATTAGTGGTTCTATATTCCGGCAGGTGCAGCTATGTTCCAAATTTCAAGTCCCTAACTTCATTGGGTTTTGGAAATATAAAAAGTACAAAAGTACCTTTTTTTACCCCCTTTTACCCCCTTAAAATCAACATTTCCAAAAACTCAGCCTTAGTGGATCTATATTTTGGGAGGTGCATCTACATTCCAAGTTTCAAGTCTCTAGCTTCCGTGGTTTGTGGAAATATAAAAAGTACCAAAGTACCTTTTTTACCCCTTTTACCCCCATAGAATCAACATTAAAAAAAACCCAGCCCTAGTGGATCTATATTTTGGGAGGCGCACCTTCAGTGGTTTGTGGAAATATAAAAAGTACCAAAATACCTTTTTTACCCCTATTCCCTAGAATCAACATTTTCAAAAATTCACCCTTAAAGGATCTATATTTCGGGAGGCGCACCTAGATTCCAAATTTCAAGTCCCCATTTCGTTCCCTGTTTTATTCCATTTGATTCCCTGTTCCGTTCCGATTATTCCTATGTGAATATCATTCCGTTCCGAATATGCGCTTACATGCGATAAAAACCAAAAAATTATTTGTCTCTTTAAAAATCTTTTTTCGATAAATTACCCTGCATTCTAAATTAAAAGATTCCAGGACCATTATTTCTGGAATTATAATAAAAACAAAAACACACTTTTTTACCCACCTTAGAATCGGAATTTCGAAAAAGTATTTTTTCCGAATTTTTCCCGGCACTAACATTTTAATATTTTTTTGTAGCACCCTAATTTCAAAAAAATTAGAAAGTACCAAAGTAAATTTTTTTACCACTTTTTACCCTTAGGAGTCCGAATTTCCAGAAAGTCCTTATTTGGGAATGTTTTTCCGTTAGAGGATCCTACATTCCAATTTTCAAATTAAGAGAATTTTTTCAGAAAAAACAAAAAGTACCAAAGCTTTTTACCCCCCTTAGAATCGGTATTTCGAAAATGTACTTTTTCAGATTTTTTTTTTTTTTTTGTTGTTGGAAACAACATTGCAAATTTTAATTTTTTGTAGGTCTTTAATTTCAAAAAATATAAAAAAGTACCAAAGTACAATTTTTTACCCCTTTTTAACCTTAGGAATCCGAATTTCCAGAAAGTACCGTTTTGGAAATATTTTTCCGTTAGAGGATCCTACATTCCAATTTTCCAATTAATAGGATTTTTTTTCAGAAAAAATAAAAAGTACCAAAGTACTCGCTTTTTTACCTCCCTTAGAATCGGAATTTCGAAAAAGGACGTTTTCAGAATTTTTTACGTTGTTGGAACCACCATTGCAAATTTTAATATTTTTGTAGGACCTTAATTTCAAAAAATATAAAAAGTACCAAAGTACCATTTTTTCTCCTTTTTACCCTTAGGAATCCGAATTTCCAGAAAGTCCTTATTTGGGAATGTTTTTCCGTTAGAGGATCCTACATTTTAAATTTCAAATTAATTGGATTTTTTTTCAGAAAAAATAAAAAGTACCAAAGTAGTCGCTTTTTCACCTTTTTCAACCCTTCGTTTTTACCCCTTAAAATTAACATTTCCAAAAACCCAGCCTTAGCGGATATGTATTCCGGGAGGTGAAACTACAATCCAAATTTCAAGACTCTAGCTTCAGTGGTTTGGGCTGTGGGATGATGCGTGATTAGTATGTCAGTCAGTCATCAGTCATCAGTCAGTCACTTAACTACTTTATATATATAGACTAGCGTGCGAAGGGTATTTCGTTGCCCGTAAATACAGAAAAATTTTAATATGATAATAAATGACCAATTTTTTGAACTTTTCGCTATGGAATCTTTATATATATATGTGTTAAGCCTTTACAAAAACTGTGCTTATGATGATCACAACACTTACAATAAAATACCAAATACATCAGTTGATATAATAAGTATGACGGTCTTACGTTTAAAAAAAAAAAAAACATTGATTTATTAATTTGAGCAAAAAAAAAATTAAGTAAATAAAACTTTGAGTCAAAAATTGAATGAAAAAATTTTATAAAAATATGAACAAATATGTATGAATGAAACAAAAAATTACTGAAAAATTAATTGATAAACAAATTTTAGTACAGAAAAAAAAATTTAGTAAAAAAAAAATTGAAAACATTTTCATTTGAATTCGTTCCCAGTTTCATTCCATTTCGTTCCCTGTTCTATTCCATTTGGTTCCCTGCTCCATTCAATTTCGTTCAATATGGTGATCATTCCTTTACGAATAGTGTCCGTTAAAGAACAAAAGAGTTTCTAGGGATAAGATCATTAAATTAAAAAGAATCATTTTGCCCCTCATTTTGTTTCAGACAATTTAAAAAGTACCCATTTTAATCCTTAGGAATCAGAATTTAAAAAAAAAATCTTTTTGGAACGTTTTTTTTTCGCTAGACGATTCTACATTCCAAATTTTAAGTTTCAAATAATATGAAAAGTACCAAAGTGCTCGTTTTTACTCCCTTATAATCGAAATTTCGAAAAAAGTTCTTTTTACAGATTTCTTTTCTGTTGTTGGATCCTACATTCCTAATTTTAAGTTTTTATTACCTCTATTTAAGAAAATATAAACAGTACCAAAAAGTAATTTTTGGGGGATTTTTTCCCGTTAGATGATGCTACATTCGACATTTCAAGTTAATATGCTCATTATTTAAGAATATATAATTCCCTTTTTTAATTGCTTTCCTTAGAATTCAGAATTTCCAAAAGTTATTCTTTTGGGAATATTTTATTTCGCTTGACAATCTTACATTCCAAATTTCCATTATAATTATTTCAGAAAATATAAAAGGTACCATAGTACTCGTTTTTACCCCCTTAGATCGGAATCGGAATTTCCAAAAAGTAAATTTTTCATAGTTTTTTTCTGTTGTTGGATCCTACATTCCTAATTTTAAGTTTTTATGACCTTTATTTAAGCATGGGATGCTACATTCCAAATTTCAAGCTAATAAAACCATTATTTAAGTATATACATATATAAAAAGTACCACACTCAAAAAATTATGTCATTAACTGTTTGTAGTTTATTTAAAAAGTTTTCCGTTTAGTCGTTTTTAAAAGAAAAAACATTTGTTTGATGTTCAGTTTTTATTAATGACTACTTCAGTCCTTTGTTTCAAAAATAACACACTAAAAAATAAAGACTTTCATTAACATTTAATTTTTAAAGTCATTTATGTTTGTTCTTTAAGTAAAAACTACTGATTATTCTTTTAATTTTTAATGATTCGTGTAAGTAATTTTTTTTTAAATTGTTGGTATTTTTTAATGAAATATCATTAGTTTTTACTACACAAATCAGTTATTTTTTTGTAGAAAAAAAAAATCAAAAAATTATTTATAGAAATATAAAAACATGTTTGTATCAAGTGACTTTGGCACGATGGGTAGAGTGTCTGGCCAGAATGTAGTTAATTGCGGGTTCGATTCCCCAAAAATTTTATTAAAAAATTTAATTAAAATTAAAATTTGTTGGTAAAAATAACAGAACTATCATTAATTTTTAATGTTTTCGTTGGTTATTTTTTTTAAATTTGTTGGTAAAAAAGAGTGAAAAAAAACTTAATTTTTTAATGTTCAATGTTATTTATTTTAGAAAATTTTGTCAACAGTAAAAAATAAATGTTGATGTTTTTAAAACAAATGAATAATTACTGGGATGGTTTTCAATTGTTTATTCACTGGTTTTAAGTGTGTTTTTCATTTGTTTTTGCCTACAAAATATTTTGAGTGCAAAATACCTTTTTTACCCGTTTTACCCCCATAGAATCATTATTTCAAAAAACCCAGCCTTAGTGGATCTACATTCCAGGAGATGCAGCTACATTCCAAATTTCAAATCTCTAGCTTCATTGGTTTGTGGAACTATAAAAAGAATCAACATTTCCAAAACCCAAGCCTTAGTGGACCTATTTTCAGGGAGGTGCATCTATATTCCAAATTTCAAGTCTCTAGGTTCAGTGGTTTGTGGAAATATAAAAAGTACCAAAATACCTTTTTACCCCTATTCCCTAGAATCAACCTTTCCAAAAACTCAGCCTTAAAGGATCTATACTTCGGGAGGCGCACCTCCATTCCAAATTTCAAGTCCCCATTTCGTTCCCTGTTTTATTCCATTTGATTCCCTGTTCCATTCCGATAAGTCCCATGTGGCTTTCATTCCGTTCCGAATATTCGCTTACATGCGCTAAAAAACAAAAAATTCTTTGCCTTCATTAGAAATATTTTTTCGCTAAATGACCCTGCATTCCAAATTTAAAGTTTCCAGGACCATTATTTCAGGAATTGTAATAAGTACCAAAATACACTTTTTTACCCCCCTTAGAATCGGAATTTCGAAAAAGTACTTTTTCAAAATTTTTCCCGTTGTTGGAACTAACATTTTAAAATTTTTTTGTAGGACCTTAATTTAAAAAAATTTAGAAAGTACCAAAGTAAATTTTTTTACCACTTTTTACCCTTAGGAGTCCGAATTTCCAGAAAGTACTTTTTTTGGGAATGTTTTTTTCGTTAGAGGATCCTACATTCCAATTTTCAAATTAATAGGATTTCTTTTCAGAAAAAGTAAAAATTACCATAGTGCTCGCTTTTAACCCCCCTTAGAATCGGTATTTCCAAAAAGTACTTTTTCATAATTTTTTTCATTGTTGGAAACAAAAATGCAAATTTTAATTTTTTTGTAGGACTTTAATTTAAAAAAATATAAAAAGTACCAAAGTAAAATTTTTTTACCCCTTTTTACCCTTAGGAATCCGAATTTCCAGAAAGTACTTTTTTTTGGGAATGTTTTTCCGTTAGAGGATCCTACGGGGGGGGTGAAATAAAGCCATAGGCAATAAGGCCATATGGCCTTATTTCTCAATTCAATGGGAAATAAGGCCATATGGCTTTATTGCCAACACGATTGAGCAATAAAGTCATATTGATTTTGCAACTAAAGTGGAAATAAAGCCATATCAGTTGAAAATGTGGAAATGCATATATTTCCCCGTAAATCCTGCTTCCCAAAAAAAATTTATTTAGCTAAGCCGCTAAATTAATTTATGGAGTTTGTAATTCCTAAGCCCGGCCGAAGGCCGGCTACGCAGATTTTTTTTTTGACTTTCGTTAAATTAAAAAAACACATATACCAGGAACCTCGGAACTTAGAGGGGTCTAGATTCACCAATTTTTTATTGGCAGGGTTTTTAATTTAAAGATTGTTTAACAAAAAAAGTTTTTCTGTGTAGCCGGCCTTCGGCCGGGCTTAGGGATTACAAAATCCATGCATTAAACCCACCCTCTCTGCAAAGTAAAGTTTTCTAGGGTAGCAGGCCTTTGCGCTATCAAATTTGTTATGCCTCAAAAAGGCCTGATAACGAAAATAGCTTTGGTTTGCAGATAGGGTGGGTTTAATGCATGGAGTATGTAATCTCTAAGCCCGGCCGAAGGCCGGCTACGCAGAAAACCTTTATTACAAAAACACAAATCATAGAAGTCGTAATTTTGGATTTTTTGACAATTTTGTTTTCGATGAAATAACATTTTTAGACCTATCATTTTGGGCTATATGTCGCAGCTTGGGCGATACGACATTTACGGTTTTGGGCGATAAGACCTTGGGCGCTATGTCTGTACGCCACACACTGGGCCGAGATGGTAGTTTTTTTGGCCAAAACTAAAATAAACAAAATTATTAAATTAAAAAAAGCGAATGCACTATTGTATTAAGTATGACTTGCTGCACCTTGTCTGTAATTTTTGTAAAAATCGGTACACCCATTCTCTTGGAATGATCCATCAAAGATAAAATATGTATGCTTAAATCTCCATATACCGTAATCAAAAAAGCTAGCAAATTTATACATTATTAAGATGGGACCTTGTTTTTTTTTTGGGATTAATTTATTTGACAAAGGGAAGTGCAACATGTAAATGGGTATGAACAGCTCTTTTTCCCTATTTTTTTTTTTTGATGATTTTTGATATTTTTATATAAATTTTGAAAAATTGTTCCATTTGATATAGTTGTTCCAAAATGTTCCGCGACATAATCCAAAAGTTAGGATGCCAAAATGTTCGTTGGTTTACTAGCTTTCAGACTGACCTGCCCGCTTTTGCCCGTTTTTTCATCTGCGTATATAATATCAATAGAAAGGGAGATGAACAAGTCTAAAGTTGTTAAAATGAGCCTTTTTATTGAATTAAATTAATTTTATGAATTAACAATTTTCAAGTTTTTCCTAAAGTACATACATAGTGTTTTTCTATATTAATACGGGATAAAATGAAACCCGGTTACCCAAAAACCCGAATACAAAAAAAAACCGGTTACGAGAAAAACCCGGTTACACGAAAAATATTTTTTTTTTATCGTATTAAAATTTGTTTTTAATACATTGAAAAAAAAAAATAATTACCCGGTTAGGCGGTCCTGACAGCTTTTTGAAAGAGTGTGGAACTTTTGATAACGATGAGTTAAAAAAAGTGTTTTTTAACCGGGTTTTTAAAAAAAAATTATTTTTTCTAATTTTTTTCTAAATTTTATTTCCATTACATTTTTTAAAACGGGCACAAGCTGGCAACTATTATGGAAAGTGTGGATAGGAAGAATAATTCTGGCCCAGACAGTTTTTTGAAAGGGCGTGGAACTTTTGATAACGATGAGCTTAATAAAGGGGTTTAAATAAAAAAATATTTTATTTTTTCAAATTTTTAATATTTCAATAACATTTGCCTAAACGGGCAGAAGCGGGCAACATTTTTAGATAGAAGGGATAAAAATGAAAATTTTGGCCCAGACAGTTTTTTGAAAGGGAGTGGAACTTTTGATAACAATGGGCTTATTAAAAACGGAGTTTACAAAAAAAAAATCAGATTTTTATAAACTCTTATTTCAATTAAATTTTTGAAATCGGGCACAAGCGGGAAATTTTTTTGGAAAGTGCAAATAAAAAGGATAATTCTGGCCCAAACAGTTTTTTGAAAGGGCGTGGAACTTTTGTTCACAATGAGTTTTAAAAAAGGGGGTTTTCACAAACATTTTTTTATTTTTTTTTAATTTTTGGTATTTTAATCCCATTTGTGTAAACGGGCACAAGCGGGTAAGTTTTTTGTAAGGTGGGGTTAAAAAAGGCTAATTCTGGCCCAGACAGTTTCTTGAAAGAGCGTGGAACTTTTGATGAGTTTAAAAAGGGGGTTTCAGAAAAAAAAAATAATTTTTTCAATTTTATATTAGCCCTTATTAGAAGTACATTTTTTTTTTGAAAACGGGCACAGATGAGTAACTTTTTTGGAAAGTGCTGATAAAAAGGGTAATTCTGGCCTAGACAGTTTTTTGAAAGGGCATGGAACTTTTGATGACGATAACTTTAAAAAGGGGGTTTTTAAAAAAAGACAAATTTTTTCCAATTTTTTATAAACTTGTTTCAATTTAATTTTTGAAAACGGGCACAAGCGGAAAAGTTTTTTGGAAAGTGGGGATAAAAAGGATAATTCTGGCCCAGACAGTTTTTTGAAAGAGCGTGGAACTTTTGATGAGTTTTAAAAGGGAGTTTTCAGAAAAAAAAATAATTTTTTCCAATTTTTTATTAGCCCTTATTAAAAGTAAATTTTTGAAAACGGGCACAGGCGGACAACTTTTTTGGAAAGTGCTGATAAAAAGGGTAATTCTGGCCCAGACAGTTTTCTGAAAGGGCGTGGAACTTTTTATGACGATGAGTTTATAAAGAGGGTTTTCAAAAAAAATGTTTTTTCAATTTTTTATAAGCTCATTTTTCAATTCAATTTTTAAAAACGGGCACAAGCAGGTAACTTTTTTGGAAAGTGCTGATACAAAGGATAATTCTGGTACAGACAGTTTTTTGAAAGGCCGTCGAACTTTCCATAACGATGAGTTCTTAAAAGGGGGTTTTCAAAAATTAAATAATTTTTTTATTTTTTTTATAAATTTTATTTAAATTCCATTTTTGAAAACGGGCACAAGCGGGCAACTTTTTGGAAAGTGTGGATAGAAAGGATAATTCTGGCCCAGACAGTTTTTTAAAAGGGCGTGGAACTTTTGATAACGATGAGTATAAAAAGGGGGTTTTCAAAACAAAAACAATTTTTTTTTTCAATTTTTTATAAACTTTTTTTCAATTATATTTCGGAAAAAGGTATATTCGGGGGGGTGAAATAAAGCCATAGGCAATAAGGCCATATGGCCTTATTTCTCAATTCAATGGGAAATAAGGCCATATGGCTTTATTACCAACACGATTGAGCAATAAAGTCATATTGATTTTGCAACCAAAGTGGAAATAAAGCCATATCAGTTCAAAATGTGGAAATATATTTCCCCGTAAATCCTGCTACCCAAAAAAAAAAATATTTAGCGAATCCGCTAAATTAATTTATGGAGTTTGTAATCCCTAAGTCCGGCCAAAGGCCGGCTACGCAGAAAAAAATTTTTTTTTTGACTATCTTTAAATTAAAAAACCACATATACCACGAACCTCGGAACTTAGAGTTGTCTAGGCACCAATTTTTTATTGGCAGGGTTTTTAATTTAAAGATTGTTTAACAAAAAAGTTTTTCTGTGTAGCCGGCCTCCGGCCGGGCTTAGGGATTACAAAATCCATGCATTAAACCCACCCTCTCCGCAAAGTAAAGTTTTCTAGGGTAGCAGGCCTTTTCGCTATCAAATTTGTTATGCCTCAAAAAGGCCTGATAACCAAAATAGCTTTGGTTTGCAGAGTGGGTGGGTTTAATGCATGGAGTTTGTAATCCCTAAGCCCGGCCGAAGGCCGGCTACGCAGAAAAACTTTTTTCTTAAACAATCTTAAAATTAAAAATCCTGCTATTTAGTGGAAAAATGTTTCCACATTTTCCCCTACACTCTCCGGAAATTAATGACGAATACTTTTATAAATTTTCAAATGAGTAATAAAGCCATATATGGCTTTATTTCCAACAGCGGTTGGTAATAAGGCCATATGGCTTTATTTCTCAACTCATTGGGAAATAAGGCCATATGGCCTTATTGCCTATGGCTTTATTTCACCCCCCGGTATATTCACGTGATTTAAATGAAAATCATTCACGCTCACGCGTGAATCACGTTATTTTTAAACTTTTTTCAATTCAATTTTTAAAAACTTTTATATCACGTGATTTAAGTGAAAATCACTCACTCTCACGCGTGAACCACGTTGTTTTTTGAGTCACGCAAATCACGGGACCAGAGACCATCTCCAATTCAAAAACATAAACAAAAGACAAGTTTCTCTTCATTTGTTTCATCTATAACATCTGTAAATTTTATTAAAAATTGAGTGTCCACCCTGAAACAGTTTCCTTGTAGGTCCGATTCCAAAAAGTTTTAAGTCACTTATTTATTACCCTAATATAGGCTTATATTCTGAATTTCAACAAAATTGATTAACATTTACGACCTGTAGAGACTTTTGGCCAAAAAACCTACCATCTCGGCCCAGTGTGCGCCATTTCAAACTCCATAAATTAATTTAGCGGCTTCGCTAAATATTTTTTTTGGGTAGCAGGATTTACTTGGAAATATATTTCCACACTCTCCGCAAAATAATGATGAACATTTTTAAAAAATATTTAAATGAGTAACAAAGCCATATATGGCTTTATTTCCAACAGTGGTTGGTAATAACGCCATATGGCCTTATTTCTCAACTCTTTGGGAAATAAGGCCATATGGCCTTATTGCCTATGGCTTTATTTCACCCCCCCGGATCCTACATTCCAATTTTCGAATTAATAGGATTTTTTCAGAAACAATAAAAAGTACCAAAGTACTCGTTTTTTTACCCCCCTTAGAATCGGAATTTCGAAAAAGTACGTTTTCAGAATTTTTTCCGTTGTTGGAACCACAATTGCAAATTTTAATATTTTTGTAGGACCTTAATTTCAAAAAATATAAAAGGTACCAAAGTACCATTTTTTACCACATTTAACCCTTAGGAATCCGAATTTCCAGAAAGTTCTTTTTTTGGGAATGTTTTTCCGTTAGAGGATCCAAAATTTAAAATTTCAAATTAATTGAATTTTTTTTCAGAAAAAATAAAAAGTACCAAAGTACTCGCTTTTTCCCCTTTTTCAACCCTTCGTTTTTACCCCTTAAAATCAACATTTCCAAAAACCCAGCCTTAGTGGATATGTATTCCAGTAGTGCGATTCAGTAACTTTTTTAACGATATTATCGATATCGTTACCTAACGAAAATTGTCGGTTGTTTTAACGAAAATGTGATTCTTAATTTTTTTTCTAACGATTTTTTTCGGTTGATTGTTTTTTAAATACTACCGACAAATTTCGGTAGAAATAAAAAATGTCAAAAAATAAATATTAAAAATTTTAATAATAAATTTACAAAATTATGTAAATAAAAATGAACAACAACATTCATTGTAAGTTTTTTGTAAACTAGTTGGGATTGCAAAAACTAAATTGTATTTATTTGCAGAAAATGTATGTGGTGCTCGCACCACAACAACCCAATTAGCGCCTTTGATTTCGTTTCGTTCGAAAGCGAAAATGGATTCGTTGAAGGTTAATTTGATGAACATAATGGAAAAGATGATCCGAAAAAAGATGCCAAATAGTGGAAGAACGACGGGAAATCGGGAGTTATCAATGTTTCAATAACTGAATTTGAGATACGGATGGTGCACTTAGTTGGATTGGATTACATGGCAGGAAATATTGGTTGACCCAACAGTATGGTACGTACCAAGTGGATAATAGTGAAAAGAAGATTTAACCAATTTTTAAGATTGCTTAAAACAATGTAGAAAAAAATGTCTCAGCATCTAAGACTTTTTCTACAGAAAAAATTTCTCAGAATCTGAGACTTTTACTATGGAAAAATGTCCAGGAATCTGAGACTTTTTCTATAGAAAAAGTCTTAGATTCTGAGATATTTTTTCTAAAGAAAAAGTCTCATTTTTCTGAGACTTTTTCTATAGAAAAAATGTCTCAGAATCTGAGACTTTTTCTATAAAAAAAATGTCACAGAATATGAGACTTTTTCTATAGAAAAAATGTCTTAGTATCTGAGACTTTTTCTATAGAAAAAATGTCTTAGTATCTGAGACTTTTTCTATAGAAAAAATGTCTCAGTATCTGAGACTTTTTCTATAGAAAACAAGTGAGAGTGTTAAATTCGGCTGTGCCGAATCTTTTATACCCTCCAAAATGTAAAAAAAAAATAAAAAAAAAAAATTGTCAGGGGCGTTTCTTTTTTGGGGGGGGGGGTTGATAGGGTCAGTGGGGGACGTTGAGAGCACCTTCCCATCGCGATAAATATACCAAATGTTTCGTTTACTTAACAAAAATACAAAAAAAACATGTAAAAAGTGCATTTTTTTTCGAGGTTGGTTTAGTTCTTCAAGGGGGAACTTTTTTCCCCCTAGACCGATTTGGCCAATTTCCGAACTTAACCTGCCTAGGAACATAAGACATATTTGTGCCAAACTTGAGGGGTCTAGCTCTTTTATTTTGGACTGCATCGTGTTAACTACAGACGGACGGACGGACGGACGGACGGACGGACGGACGGACGGACAGACGGACGGACAGACGGACGGACGGACATCGCTGGAATGTCTTAGAATCGATCACTGATCAATAATATATATACTTTATGGGGTCCCCGACCGATATTTCGATGCGTTACACACGGAATGACAAAGTGAGTATACCCCCATACTGTAGTTGGAGGGTATAAAAATGTCTCAGTATCTGAGACTTTTTCTAAGAAAAAATGTTTCAGTATCTGAGACTTTTTCTATAGAAAAAATTTCTCAGAATCTGAGACTTTTTCTATAAAAAAAAATCTTAGTATCTGAAACTTTTTCTATAGAAAAACTTTCTCAGAATCTAAGACTTTTTCTATAAAAAAAATTCTCAAAATCTGAGACTTTTTCTATAGAAATAATGTCTCAAAATCTGAGATTATTTCTATAGAAAAAATGTCTCAGAATCTGAGACTTTTTCTATAGAAAAAATGTCTCAGAATCTGAGACTTTTTCTATAGAAAAAATGTCTCAGAATCTGAGACTTTTTCTATAGAAAAAATGTCTCAGAATCTAAAACTTTTTCTATAGAAAAAATGTCTCAGCATCTGAGACTTTTTCTGTAGAAAAATTGTCTCAGAATTTTGGAATTTTTCTACAGAAAAATTGTCTTAGAATCTGAGACTTTTTCGATAGAAAAACTGTCTACATATTTTTCTATAAAAAAACATTTTTTAGTCTCAGCTTTTGAGATATTTTTTATATGAAAAAAGTGCTAGATACTGCGACATTTTTTTTTTTTGTAAAAAAGTCTTAGATTCTGAAATATTTTTTCTACAGAAAATAAACCAGACTCTGAGACATTTTTTCTATAGAAAAATTATTTTCTATGGACAAATTACCTCGACAATGCATTAATATTTTATGTATCTTATAAATGTATATTTTTTGCTTTTAGACCCCGAAAATTCTCAGATGGATCTATCAACAGCAAACTTGTTAATAGCTGTAAGCTCGACAAAAATATCAGACGTATTAATATCCCCAAAGAAAATTGAAGATGCTCTAATGGAAATAAAAAATATGCTGGCTTAATTAACGATGGTTTTAATTAATTTTATTTATTTGAGTTATAAATGTATTAAATAAATTTTGAACTAAACTAACTAAAATATTGAGAAATTATTTATTCACCGATTGCGTAAAACATGTATTTAAGACAAAAAGCCATTAGTACAGCACCACTTTCAGAATCTGATATTTACGGTGTAAAAAATAAAAGTTTGTTATGGTGTAATATACTAGAAGAATATTCAGGGGACTTTTTGTGTACTCGGCAAATAATATTTAATAACTATTAAAATGTATTCGAAGGCCATTTCAACAAAATTTGCTACTTTTTTACTATATCTTGTTTAAAAAGAAATAATATTTTATATTAACAACAGCTTTTTTTTTGTCGTTAGCCTACCGATATTTTTCGAAAGTTAACGATTTTAAATAACGACAAAAGTCGGTAAAATAAATTATAGAATCACATTTAACGACAATTGTAGATAAGTATCGATTTTTGACAATTTAACTACCGATTTTTGTCGTTAAAAAGTTAGTGAATTGCGCTACAGGAGGTGAAACTACAATCCAAATTTCAAGACTCTAGCTTCAGTGG
This sequence comes from Pegoplata infirma, assembly GCA_963921195.1. Taxonomy (NCBI): domain Eukaryota; kingdom Metazoa; phylum Arthropoda; class Insecta; order Diptera; family Anthomyiidae; genus Pegoplata; species Pegoplata infirma. Next base: position 121,957,477 of record OY992537.1, on the reverse strand, counting down.
TTTGGGCTGTGGGATGATGCGTGATTAGTATGTCAGTCAGTCATCAGTCATCAGTCAGTCACGCAACTACTTTATATATATAGATTGAAAACGTGTTTACGATTAAAAATAGCAGATATGGTAGTCAAGATTTTTTTTATTTTTCGCCGGTAGTGATAAAATTTCCGCGAATTCCAAATAAAATGCATTTTTTTTCACAATAATTTAGCAAATATGGGAAAATTTGTTCTTTGTTGTACGGAACGAAGCGTAAAATGTAAATTCTGTAACTTTTGAGAAATCGGATATGTGTAGATATCTTGTATTATAGGGATATGTAATGTCCCAAATTTGTCATTTCACCTCGATGAAAAGGGGTTAAAGATGCCCTATTTCTCTAAAAATTTACAGAATTTATGTTTTACACTTGGTATAGTACAGTACACAACATTTTTTTCCCATATTAGCTAAATTATCATACAAAAACACATTTTCTTTGAAATCCGCGGAAAATATATAACTACCCACGCCAAATTAAAAAAAAAACTAGACTACCATATTTGTTAGTTTTTATCTATAACATGTATTTAATAACATTATAAAGTAAAAATTATTATTTTTTATTTTTTTGCCTAAAAATTTTAAACATTTTTAAATTTTGACTTTAAAAATCATGCAACGGTCTGGGCATGTATGCGTAAACTGCTTATTTTTTATTAGATTTGAATTTATTTAAGCTTTTTTGAAAGGTAATTTATTACCATTTTCATACTATATAACAAAAAATTTAACAAAAAATAGCATATACCAATATTTTTCAAAAAACTAGAAAAAATGGGTTTTTTCATCATATAAGAGTGTCCCAAAACTTTCAATCTATTTTCGGCACGAGCTATTTTTATCCGATTGTCCCCAAATTTTGGCTCACTAATTTTTAGATACTAAACTACAATTAAGGACCCTACCAGGTATTAAAAACTGATTTTGAAAAATTACCTTAGTCGTAAGGACACCTTTAATGTACATTTGATAAACAAATGGAAAATTTTTATGCGAAAAGCTTAGAATTGGTGAAAAAGTAGTTTTAGAAAAAAAAATATTTTTTTAATTAAATTAGTGTTGTTTTTTATTCGACCTTTTAGTTATAATTTTTAAGAAATAAAATTGTTTGAGCTCGAGCTCAAACAATTTTATTTCTTAAAAAATATTTTTTTAATTACGAAAAACAAAATTATGTTAAAAACAATTTAATTAACCCAAAATTTTTGGTGAAAAAAAAAAATTGATGAAAAAAAGTATTGATGAATTTTTTTGATGAAAAGAAAAATTTTTTGATATAAAAAAAATTGATGAAAAAAAAAATGAAAAAAAAAATTTTTGGTGAAAAAAAAATTGATAATAAAAAATTTGATGAAAAAAATTGATGAAAAAAAATATGTTAAAAAAATTTATGAAAAAAAAAAATTATAAATTTTCATGATAAATGAAAAAAAAGTTTCATGAAATAAAAATTTTATGAAAAAAAAAATTTTATGAAAAAAAAAAAAAAAAAAATTATGACAAAAAAAAAATTTCTGGAAAAAAAAATTTTATGGAAAAAAAATTTTATGGAAAAAATTGATGGAAAAAAAATTGATGAAAAAAAAAAATTTTAATGAAAAAAAAAAAAAAAAAAAATGAAAAAAAATAAATTTGATGAAAAAAAAATTTGATAAAAAAAAAATTGATGAAAAAGAAAATTTGATAAAAAAAAATTTTTGGTACAAAAAATAAAAATGATGAAAAAAAAATTTTATGAAAAAAAAATTTTATGAAAAAAAAATTTTTATGGGAAAAAACTTGATGAAAAAAAAAATTTTTTGATAAAAAAAATAAATTTGACGAAAAAAAATCTGATAAAAAAAATTGATGAAAAAGAAAATTTGAAAAAACAATTAAAAAATGTAAATTCGGCCTTGCCGAAAGTAGTGATACCCTCAACAATTTCAAAAAGATTATTGCAAAAGACTTTATTTAAAAGGAAATCACTTTTTAAAAAAAAAAAAAAAATTCAGCAAAAAAAATTTTGGAAAAAAAAAATCGCGATTTTTTTCTTTTTTTGTCAAAAAATATGTTCGTACTTATTTTAATACCATTTTGTGTTTAATTATGTTTACATATGTCAACCAGAAGCCGAATTAAAGCATTTTGTATTTTTAGGTTATGTTGAATGTACTGAAATTTTTAAGGTGTGATTACATTTTCGTTCATAACTTTTGAACCGCTGAACCGATATCGCTCAAATGCAATACCAAACTTCTCGGGAGAACTTCCAAATAATATGTCAGTCATCTATGTGCAATATTTTGTCCGTGACAGCATTTTCAACAGACAGACAGACAGACAGATAGACAGACGCACAGACGATCGGGCATCATGAATATATATACTTTATGGGGTCCCAGATTGATATTTCGATGAGTTACCTACGGAATGACAAACTTATATATACCCTCTATCACTAAGGAGGGTATAAAAAAAATTTTGATGAAAAAAATTAATGAAAAAAAAAAAATAAATTTATGAAAAAAAAATTTGATGAAAAAAAAATTTGATCAAAAAAAATAAAAAATTTGATACAAAAAAAAAAAATGATGAAAAAAAAGTATGATGAAAAAAAAAAAATTTATGAAAAAAAAAGTTTGATAAAAAAAAAATTGATGAAAAAAAAAATTGATAGAAAAAAAAATTGTTTAAAAAAAAAAATTGATGAAAAAAAAAATTGATGAAAAAAAAATTGATGAAAAAAAAAATTTGATGAAAAAAAAAATTTTTTTTGTTGAAAAATAAAAAAATTATGTTACTTTTTATTTACCAGCTGGTGAAAAACGGTTTTATTCACCACGAGGTGAATTATTATCCAAGTTACAAACCCAAGTTATTAAAATTTTTGGTTTTAAGAAAATGAAAATAGTAATTCTTGTTTTATTTTTCGTTAATTGTTAGCTTATTCAGCAAAAACTTGGTAATGGGTACCCCTTCCTGCCTCGCTTACGTGGTAATGGCTTTGAATACTACTAATTACCATTAGAATTACATTGCGCCAAAAAAGGCAGAATGTTGTTACCTCCAATGACATCACCGTGTTAAAGTAATTAATATTGAAATTGGTCAGAAATTGCCAACCATACCAAAAATTTTGTGTTGGTACAATATCGGGCTAACGAAAAATACAACATTCTATAATATAAAACAGTTTTACTAAAAATGCTGTGTTGGCACAACTTTGTGTTTTCATAAAACACTGTAGTGTAGATTATAATTTAAAAGTTTAAAATTTTTATTTTAATTAAAAGTTTTTGATTAACATAGACCTCAACTCTTTAATCTAGGTGAAAACTTTAGTAAATGCTTTTTCAACAAATTTTTACAAAATGGTAACTAACAAGCACTACATCGAGATTTTCAATACATCCCTAAGCAAGAGGTCAATCCAATGTCGTAAATTTGTAAAATCAATGTTAACCCAACGTCAAAACAAAAGTCGAGCGATCGCTGGCCACTGTTATCATATCAACTGCGGAATGACGTCGTAGACTTAGAAACGGGTATGATTTGCCAACGTTGGTACCATCGCCGCCAACTTCATTCCAACGTTGGTCCGTTTGTATTTTTCTGACTGGGTAGTTACTCATATTTTTGCTAACCCCTTAAGTTAATTACTTGGTAAGCGAAGTTTTTGCTGGGTATATAGTCAAACTTAGGTGGCGTCCTGCAACTTTTTTAAAATTAGACACCAGCCTAAAAACATTATCATGTTAAAAAATAAAAACTCGATGTGATCCAAAAATGCATTGTGCGCTATGGAGTTAAAATCATTTTTGTTTTGTGCTTTTTTTTAAGGGCAAATGACATTTGATCACTTTTTCCAATTTTTGGAAAAACAATTTTAGTGACTGCAAAATATTTATAAAGCGTTATTGTAAAGTAAATAATAAAGAGAAATGTATATTTTATTTTTCTCCATTTAAGTTCACAAATATAGCAATTTAATCGGTATTCTTAGAACTATTGATATAATTGTTGGTAATTCTAAAAAAAAATTCGACATAATATGTGCATTTCTAAAGTTAAAAAACAAAAATATTTTAAATAAGAATTAGTTCAACTTGTTGAACTGATACCTTAAATTAAATTGAATACTTTTTACAGAAAACATTTTAATAATTTCATAAAATAAATTACACAAACTTAGGTATAGAATTTGTTTGTTGGCTCTTGAAACAAAAGTAATACAATAACAGGATTAAATTATAAAAATACATTTCTTTATTTTTGGAAAAGTACTTTGTTGCAAAAAAAAAAGTTATACAAAAGATAACTACATACACTTTAAGAAATTTTTGTTGAATTTTACTAGCATAATGGTAGAAAACTGTTAACATACTGTGTTTAATATTATGTAAAATATGATAACACAGAAAATGGTAAAACAAAAATTAGCAACATTCCGAGTTTACACATTTTGTGTGTAAAAATAAAGTTATAAATGTGTAAAATTACATATTTAATGCTAAAGATTCACATTTACTCAAATATGTACCTAATAACTCTATTTTTTTGTATCAAGGTATCTCTTTGATTGATTGCGATTTGCAAGATTACTAAAATGTGTAATGGCCAATTCAATTCTGATATCGTAGCCAGGCTTCTAAATGTGAATTCTTTATTCTAAGCATCCGTCTGTGAAATGAACTGAAAATTTGCAGGCTACAAGCAAGTTTATTTTTATTTTTTCTTAAATGTCGAACTTAATTTATTAATGATATCATGCACAAAGTGTGTAAATAAAAAACGCATTTTATGGGTAATATTACCCTGTATGCTTAATTTAACAGAAATATTTACACTCATTATAGTAGTGATTTTACACACATCTTTTAGAGTGTACTATATTCTAATAAAGTTATGCGTATACATTATTTACATACCACACAGATATGTAGAGTTGAGAGATATACATATCATGCATTGTAATAAGAAAGAAATTACATACAGTGGTTAACAAAATCGGAGTACAATACTATTATAGATAAAAAAAATTATTAATTTAGACCGACTACAAGGTATAATGAGTTTGTGCTAGATTTAGTTTGTGTGAATTTTTGCTAATATTTTTAATATTGAGCAACAAATAGTGTTTCCAATTCGGTTAATCGATTAACCGATTCTGTAGTAGCGCTTGTAGCTCAAAATTTTTTCTTATTTTAAATTTTCAAATTTGAATATTTTTGAACCGTAACGGTCATTTTAAATTTTCACGGTGTATTGATCCTTTTTAAACGTCAAAAGGATTTTATCTGTCAAAAAGGATAATGCCGTATGTGTCAAAAGTAAGTGACATTTCCTTGAAAAATTTGTATATGGTGTTGTATATGTATGTGTGGTATATAGCTGAATAAGCGGGATTTTCCAAATTTCCCAGGATTCCCAAAATTTTCCAAAATATTTGGGGTATAAAAGGGATTTCAAGATGGTGATTCGGCCTATTTTGCTGATCATCGCCTGAAAGTCTTTTTAAATCTTTGCCGCACATATTTTTGGAATCCAAAATGTAAGTTGTAAATTCTGAATTTATTTTTTTTTTTTAAAAAATTTTTAATTTTTTTTTATTAAATTTCTCTTAATTTTGTTTATAATGTGCGAGAAAAAATCTGAATTTTTATTCAATTCAATTAAAAATAATTTTTTTTTATTCAATTTTTGGATTAAAAATCCGACATATTTTCTTTTTCCAACAGAAATAATTTTTTTTGAATAAATTTCCACCAAACCTTGATTTAATTAAAAATCATCAGTTGGATTTTTCTTTTAAATTCTCTTAAAAGAAAATTAGAATTTTCATCCCTTAATCGAGAAATTTGTCTCATTATTTCTTGCTGTTAGCTATATAAAAGGTAAAACAAAACCGCACATACAGAAACTCACATATACACATATCCTAATAAAATTTTTGTTACAGCACACACACACATACGCATTTTTCGGGAGGACAGAGGGGAGCTTTTGGCCAATAAAAGTCCCCAAATCACTTTCTCTATGGGAACGGGAAACCCTCATCAACATTACATTTGCCTTGTAATTTGATAGCGTGGTTGTGCATGCGTAATATCCGTAATTAATATTACGTATACGCTTCTAGTTCATTTATAACCAGAACAAATTCAAGACCCGTCGTGGTGTAGTGGGAGTGTGCCCGGCTTGGAAGTGGGAGGTCGTGGGTTCGAGCCCCGGAAATTTCGGTTAAATTTTTTTTTATTTTTTTTATGACGTGAATTTTTTTTTTTTTTATCGGGATAACACTTTTTGTTTTATATTCTTTTCTCGGTATCGTTTTTGTTTTTGCCGCGTTTACACTGCACTTAAATTATTTTTTTATTGGAAATACACATGTAAATATGAATTGATTTTTTTTTTATTTTTTTTTATATATATTTTTTTTATATTACCCTGATATCCGAACTGGATATGACCTTTAAAATTTCTTTCAGCTGTTTTTTGATTTTTGCATAGCGTTCGCGTGTGATTTTTATTTATTTAATTAGTTTTTTTATAGTATATTTCGTTTAAATGAATTTAATTAAATGAAGAATTTTAAATTGAATTTAATAAAATTTCTAATATTACGTTTAATATTCGTTTTAAGTTGAATTTTTCATACGTTAAATAAATCGATATGATTTGCGAGTGAATTTAAAATTTCTGTTTGATTTCAACATTTGGTAGAGGGCTTGTTGTGATGTTTGTAATGGGATTAGGGTGTTCAATTAATCGGGTTTTTTAATTGTTCGATTAAACGATTAATCGATATTTGCCATTTTTAAATTATTCGATTAAACGAAAAAAATTTTAAAATTGTTCGATTAATCGAATAATTACAAATTCAGAAATTTTCTAAATTACAAGATTTTTTTCGACAATTTTAGAAAAAATTGGTACTTGAGTAAATAAACAACATTAATTACAAGTATTTTATTAACAACAAAAAACAAAATTAAAATCATTTCAAAATGTATCAAAATTTAAGTTTTCTGCTAATTTGTTTGAGAAAATTTAAGAAAATCATTTTGGAGATTTGTGTAGAATTCAAAAACAATTTTTTTGACAAATTTATTGGATTACCGATATTACAAAAAAAATTATATTTATTATCTGACTACATTTGGGAAATCCTAAATTTGTAATTTTATTTTTATAAATTAGTGCGTTTTTGCCGAAAACTCGAAACTTTGACCGATTTTAACTGTATGACCGTTGATCGCTTTGGCCCAAAATTTTATCAGGTACTTATTTAATTCGTTTAACAAATCCAAGCTTCAGGAGCAGCGAAAATCAGAAAACAAAATTTAAAATAACGACCACTCAAGTAAACATGGCTGTGTTTTTTTTAAATCCAACGGTAACATACATTTGGTTTGTTTATTGGGCTTAAAAATTTAAAAAAATTATACATATTTCCAGAAAAAACATATATAATTATTATTCGATTAATCGGAATAAATTCTTCGATTAATCATTTAATCGAAATTAGTAATTTTAAATTAATCGAACAATTATTCGTCTAAAATTGTTCGATTAATCGAACAAGAATTAATCGACTGAACACCCTAAATGGGATCACAAAATAATTTTATTTTCAGGTTTTGTCTGGTGTTTGTGATCATGGTTGGGCGGGCATATGTCATTTTCCATCTTGTGACAGTGTTGTTGTAATTTCTTTTTGTCAGTTTTTAGTAATTCTTTGACCGTTTTGTTCCCTAGCACGCAAAAATTAAAGTTTCGTGTGGCTAATTGGTAAGGAAGCAGTGTAGCAACGAACCTCCCCTACGACGAGCAATAAGGCCGGTTAAAATGCGTGCACCCGCTATCTTCTGCCTCCACATAACATCTACCATAAAAATTAACCCGTTGTATGCTACAAGCTATAATAATTAACTAAATTTGCATATAAATTTTGCAGTGCTACAAAAGTGACCAAAAATATGCCGAAATTCTCATATGAAAATTCGGAAAATTTGCTGGTCTACACAAGTTGTAACCTAAAAGTGAGACAACCATAATTTTTTTAACATGTATTTGGAAGGTCTAAGAAAAATTTAGCAATAAAAATCAAAATCTTCGATCAAGCACTTTTGGCAAAAATCGCGTTTGAATTGCAAAAAATTACAATTTTCGAATTTTCTCGAAAACTATGAGATATATCAAAAAACAATAATGAATAAAAAATATTTGAGTAAATTCTTAATACTATTGAGTAAAAAATTACTCAATTTTGCACCAGTTAACGATTTAATAATATCGAATAAACTTTTAAAAAATATTCTTAAATGTTTGTGACCTTCGTCTCGTTGTAGCGAAACAGACCAAGGCCTCTGCTGTGAATCGAACCTACGGCCCCAGACTCATAGGCTAGCACACTACCAACTAGCCTACTGGGGGTGCGTGGCTATAAATATTTTTATTAAAATGCTTTTATGAAAAAAAATTAAAATTGAAAAAATTTCCAAGTACCGAAAAATGTTTTAAAATTAAATTTTTTTTTGCAAGGAAAAGCGAACAAATTGTTTTTTCAAACTTTACCCAATATATCCCAGCAGAAATAAATCGAGATTTTGGCGACACAGCATCTATTTATAGCATACCGTAGCGCATCCAAAGAGCGCTCTTAGGGATGCAGTAAAAGGAAGGGGAAAAAATTTTAATTTTTTTTTAAGATTTTTTATATAAAACTTATAATGTGTAATTATTTTTTGATAAAATTTCACACTTGCTTTCCTTTTTAATATTTTTAACACTTTTTGAATAAAAAAACATGAGTTTTAGACAAAGACACATGATTTGACTGCATCATTATTGCGCATTAATCAGCGCTGCAAAGAGCGCTTCAATCATAGCATCTTTGACCGCTGTTCCCAAAAAAAATCCCATAAAAAAATGTGAAAATGAAAATTTCCGATATTTTTTTGATGTTCACTTCCGATTTTTTTTTTTCATTTTGTTTCACATAAATAAAGTTTTGTAAAGTAAAACGAATGAATTTTTTTGTTATATTTTTTTAAATTTTAGTTATTTGATTTAAATTTTGAACAGACAAGGAAAAAATTCGAATTTTATTTAAAATTCATAAGGTATTTGAAATAAAATTTTTGTTTAAATAAAATTCTCAAAAACATTTGAATTTTATTATTTCCAAAAATAAAATTCTCAAAAAAAAAGAATTTTATTTTTGGTTTGAATTTTATTTTTGAATTTTATTTTTGGTTTAATTTTATTTTACTTTTGGTTTGAATATTTATTTGTTCAAAATATATTTGTTATTATGGAAATAAAATTCTTTTTTTTTTTTTATTAATAAAATTCTTTAAAGAATTTTAAATAAAATTTTTTTGAATTTTATTTCTTCTAAGAATTTAAAATAAAATTTTTAAGAATTATATTTAAAATTCTTTCTTGAATTTTTTGAAAAATTCAAAATTGAATTTTATCAATAACGAATTTTAAATTTTATTGTTTTTCCTTGTCTGACTTTGAATGAACCCGTAAACAAACACCAAACTCGATTTCATGTGATTCGGAAAATATCATGTGATTTGAAAAGTTTTGAAAGACATAACAGAGGAATTTAACACATTTTAAATGATGATAAATAGGCCAACCAAAAAACAGCCAATGCTTATTTGTTATTTCGATGAATAAACCGATTTGGATTAAACACAAACTCTAATCACGAAAAAACAGAAAAACTGAGATACATTTGTTATAACTTCTTTTGAATATTTTTTCATTTATTGGTAAATTTTTTGTTTTTTATCTCATTTTTACATTTTAATTTTAGAAAATACAAATTTTATTACAAAATCAGCGCTAAAAAGATACATGAATTTACAGCATCTTTATTCTGCTTAAATCAGCTCTACAAAGATACATGAATTCACTGCACCTTTAATCTGCTTAAATCAGCGCTAAAAAGATACATGAATTTACAGCATCTTTATTCTGCTTAAATCAGCGCTCTAAAGACACGTGATTTCAGTGCATCTAAAGAGCGCTGTTTCTGTGTATCCAACTAGCGCTCTAAAGTGGGACATCGCCTTAGAGAATCATGCATGAATTCAGCGCAATTGGATGCGCTCCTTTACTCAAGTTCCCCTTCCAAAAGCTGCTGAACGTTCAGCAAAATTTCTGCTGGGATTTATGTCTCAAAGACATAGCAACATTTTATAAAAACAATTACAAACTTTCAAATATATATGGGGGTTTTCGTGTCAACTGACACAACTTTTAAAACCGATGTCTTTCGATCGGGATGAAATTTGCACCAAGGTTAGTCCTATTGGATAGTAGTTCATACACAATTTTTCAACGAGATTGATCAAGGAGTCTGTGAGTTAGAGGGGGTCGAAATTTGACATTTGGGCCAAAGAGGTGTTTATTCTCATCCATGTAACTTATTACCTATTGTTTTTAGCAAAATGTGTTCCAAACAGTTTAGATAGCTATTTCTTTAGTCTTTCGAAAAAAAAAAATTAAATTTTTTTTTATTTTTTTTTTTTAAATCCAAAAATTTTTTGACTTTTTTCTCAAATCGGGCCTTTTTTTTGACTCAAAAAAAGCTTTGGTCTTTTCCTTCAAGAGCTATGGGGTCGCTTAGTGGGATGCGAGTAGAATATCTATGAAATTTTTTTTTTTGTAACTTTGGAACACAAAAAACAGTTTTTCAATTTTCTCTATTAGGCGTGGGATGGCTTAACAGTTTTCGGTTTTGATCCGGGCACCCTCTAATTTTTATATGTTCGAAAAAGAAAACATGAGACAAAAAAAAGGGCAGTGGGGTGGGGCCATATGGCCCCTCATCGAGGTCAAAGTTGGGCGTAAAGGGGTAAAAATCTCCAAAAAGCACCACAACTGCCCTAGAAACGACCCTGGAGGGGTGCAATGTGAGACCAACCTCCATTAATTTTCTGCCCCCAACATTTTTCTTGATCATACCTAACCTCTATTTCAACTTCCTATGGGGGCTCCCGTACAAAATGACATTCTTATAAAATTTGCTCCTACCGCTCTAACTGTCCATAGGGTGCTCCTAGAGAAGTAAAATGTATGACCGACCCCCAATATTTTTTCAACTCTAACATTTTCTCAGAATATACCTACCCTTTATTTTCAACTCTTAAGGGGGTCCCCATACATTTTTTTAAATTGTTTTATTAGTTTTTAAAAATACATATTTTTATAATGTATGGGAGCCCCCTTAGGGAGTGGAGATAGGGCGTTATTATGTTCAGACAAAATATTGGTAACTAAAAAATAATGGGGATTGGTCGTAATTTTTACCTCTCTAGGAGGCACGATAGGGGCGGTAGGAGCTGGTTTAATAAAACAAATTTTTAAAAAATAAAAAAAATGTTTGGGGACCACCTTAAGGGTTAAAGATACATTGTAGGTATGTTTGCAAAATATGTTGCAATTAATAAAATAATTTGTTCCGGTAGGAACAAATTTTTTAAAAATGTTTTGTATGGGAGCGCCCTTAGAAAGTACAAATAGGGGTTAGGTATGTTCAAGAAAAATGTTGGGGGCAGAAAATTATTGGAGGTTGGTCTCACATTGCACCCCTCCAGGGGCATTTCTAGGGCAGTTTTGGGGCTTTTTGAGCATTTTTACCTCTTTACGCCCAACTTTGAACCCGATGAGGGGCAATATGGCCCAACCCCACCGCCCTTATTTTTTGGCTCATGTTTTCTTTTACGAAAATATAAAAATTAAAGGGTGCCCCGGATCAAAATCGAAAACTGGTGAGCTATCCCACGCCTAATAGAGCAAATTGAAAAACCGTTTTTTGTGTTGCAAAGTTACAAAAAAAATTTCGTAGATATCCCACTCGCATCCCACTAAGCGACGCGATAGCTCTTAAAGGAAAAGACATAAGCTTTCTTTTGAGTCAAAAAAAAGGGCCGGATTTGAGGAAAAAGTCAAAAAAGTTTTGAATTTAAAAAAAAAAAAATCAAAAAAAGGTTTTTAATTTTTTTGTATTTTTTTTCGAAAGACTGAAGAAATAGCTATCTAAACTGCTTGGAACACATTTTGCTAAAAACAATAGGTAAGAAGTTACATGGATGAGAATAAACGCCTCTTTGGCCAAAATGTCAAATTTCGACACCCTCTAACTCAGAGAGTCCTTGACCGATCTCGTTGAAAAATTGTGTCTGAGCTACTATCCAATAGGACTAACCTTGGTGCAAATTTTATCTGCTTCAGGAATTTCCCTCTCAATAAGATTAATAGACGGCAAAATCTATTTTTATCATGATAATGTTTTAAGACTGGTGTCTTATTTTAAAAAACTTGCGGACGCTACCTTAGTTTGACTATATAACACCGTCCTACAAAAATTAAAAAAATTTGTTCAACACTAACTTAATAACACAGCTCAACATGAAAATGCGTATTGGATTCTGGTAAGTGCTTTAGGTAGTGTTTGTTGCGCTGATTCCAAATCTGTGACCCAAATATGTCTATCAAAAGTATGTAATTTTCTCTATTAGACAAGATTAAATGCTCTTGGAATTTATTTTTTAAAATGGCAAAAAAATCGTTTACAAAAAACCTTCCATTTTTTTAAATATTTAGTTTATTTACACAGTGTTTTTTTTTTAAATTTCCATACAAATACATACGTAAATATAAGATTTAAAGCACTTGTGGCTAATGATTTTTTCACCATTATTAAAAATTAAATTCCAAAAAAATTTGATTTTGTCTTAAAGAGAAAACTACGCAATTTCGAACGAGCTTAATATCAAGTCATTCGCATGTCAGAATCTTGTTTTATAGGCGCTCAAAAATGGCCAAAATGAGCCTTTTTTGACACTTTAAACGCGATTTTCTAAAAATTGTGACGTGATAGACAAATTTGAGTGACCGTTTTGGACTCGGGATACCAAAACCTTTAATCTTTTTTTGGGTTCATTCAAACGCAGCGACAAAATTCATACTTGTGGGGCGCACTATGGTTCCAAATCATTTTTTTTTTTCGGCATAAATTTCAAAAATAAAGCAAAGTCGCTAGTTTTGAATTTGAAATGCTTTTTTATCTCTTAACGCAATCAAAGAACGATTTTCAAAAAAACAAAAAAATTAGATTTTTTTTTTGGAAATTTTTTTTGGAATTTTTTTTTGGAAAAAAAAAATACCAATAATAATATATTTCTAGTAGTCATATAGCTACGCCGAAGGCAAAAAAGTTATATTAAAAAAAAAATTAAAAAAATTAAAGATGTGTCACGCAAAAAACAGAAAATTTTGCCGAAATTTGTGCTAAACTAAAATGGCAATTGTGAGAGTTTGCCGAAAAATGCTGGCTAGATGTTAATTTTAGTATTAAAAAGACCATCTAGAAAACACTTTTACATTTCAAGACTCATGCAAGTTTGTGCCCAAACACAACTGTTTTGTCCACGAAAGATATTGGCTATTTTGGCTTCAAAATCCTTACAACCACAACTCCCAAGAATAACGCCAAAAATGCATGGAAATAAAAATTGGAGTTTTTAATAAAAACTATTTTCCTTGGGCTTCAATTTCCCTTTTTAGCCTTTTTATAATTTTATTTTTTCCTATTTGCTGTTAGTATAATTGTAATATGTTTTGATCCTATATTAAAAATACGTCTTAAAAACTATCAACTTTGAAACCCTGGCAGACTGACAGTATTGCCATCAAATTTTTTTTATTATGCTTTCTTAATAGCTTGGAGTGTTTGCCATTGAGAAACTGTATAAGCTTTGGGAAATTTAAAAAAAAAAAATTTATAATTTCTGCCAAAAAATATGCATTTGGAACCATAGTGGGGCGGTGTAATATACGTTTGAAACTAGAGACTAAATTTTGTAAAACTGCATTTACAGTTTTTCATTTCGTCATCCTGTTTTCTTTTAAAAATAATAAAGATCCGCGGGTGATACTGGGGAGACTTCTCTTGTAAGTGTAGTAAAACTGCATTTATAGTTTTTCTATTCGTGATCCTGTTTCCTTTTAAAAGGATTTCAAAGTTTTAGAGGATTAAATTTTATAAAATATTGTTTTTAACAATTGTACTTATCCTAGGATGCCACTAGTGATAGCAAATGAATGAGTAGGACCTCCCATAATTTTCCTGTTTAATTATTTTTACATATCAGGAAAAAGGAGGTAAGTTACGTCCTTTGAAAACTTTATCTTTCAATATCATTCAAAATCTTCAACAAAATATTTTGATAAAGTTTTCATCGTTTTATCCCAATATGGCAAAATAAAAAAATGGAATGGAGAAATTCGGGGACATCCTTCTCTTTGCTTTGCCGTCACTAGTGGCATCCTGGGACAAATACAAGTATTTCAGAAATATTTTGCAAAATTTATCCTTTAAAACTTTGAAGCCCTTTTAAAAGGAAAGAAATTCATCGGTTATAAGTTTTTTTTGGACTTTGGTGATATTAATCGATCACACAAATCCAAACTCTTGTTCGATTAATTTGAAAATGACGATTTTCGAATAACGAAAAATCGATTAATTTATGTCAATTAATCGAACAATCATTTTTTATACCCTTCAACTACAGTATCGAAATATCGGTCTAGGACACCATAAAGTATATATTGTTGATCAGTGATCGATTCTAAGACATTCGAGCAATGTACGTCTGTAAAGAGCACGATACAGTCCAAAACAAAAGAGACATACTCCTAAAGTTTGGCACGGTTATGTATTACTAGCTGACCCGGTCCGCGTTGCTGGCCCTAAGAAAAAATCTGTTTCATATTGCATCTCGATTTAAATATACAATGACGATTAAAACTAAAGCATAAAAACTAAAAATAAGCACTATCTATAGAGAAATCTTAACAAAATCGATTTAGCAGTTTTTGCGTAATTTGGAAATAGGCAGACATAAAGTTCATTTTATGCATCTTTATCGAATCGTGGTTTAATATAGCCTAAAGTTCTAAGTTGCGTCCTGGGTTAATACTATCTGTGCTGTTTATTTCATTGAAAACGATTTAGCTGTTTTTGTGTAATTGCGGAGGAAGAAATGACTTTATTTAATAAAACAGGGAGTAGCATTTAATGCCCCTTTGCCGAATCGGTCTCTTATATGACCTATAGTTACCGCTCGGATAGTACTATCAGTAGTGATAGATTCGACTTAACCATTTTTAAGTGATTGCAAAACAGGTAGACATAACGTTCAGTATAGTACAAAGAGGCGTGGTAAATTACGCCTCGTTATCCAAGCGTGGTTTTATAAGTCTTGTAGTTCCACCATCGTTAAGCACTATCTGTGCAGCAAATTTTATTGGGATTGGTTTAGCCGTTTTTGCTTGATTGCGGTAGTGGCAAATATATATTATTACTAGCTAACTCGCCCGGTACTTCGTTACCGGTTAGCTGTAAAAAAAAAATTTATTACTTCAAATTCTTAATAATTTTTCTTTAAACATAAAAATTGTTAGTTTCGACCTTTAAAATATTATATTTTGAGTAGATTTAAAGTTGAAAAAAATTTTATTTTGGCGAAACGATCCCATAGTTCAAACTTTAAGTTGCAAGGAACATTAGTGCATAAGGAACAATATGTACCAAATTGAAGCGAAAATTCAAAAATTGATTTTCCCAGAATGTAATTTCTTAAATTTTTTAAGTATCTCTACTTTCTCCCTTTTTCCCCATTAGAAGCAGAATTTTCATAAAAGTACTTATTTTAAAATGTTATTTCCGCGAAAGGATGGTACAGTCCAAATTTCAAGTATTTAGGACCATTAATGCAGCAGATACAAAATTCCCCATTTTCCCCCTTAGAAGCTACTAAAAAAGTGCTTCTTCCAGAATGTTATTTCCGCTAGAGGATCGTACAGTACAAACTTCAAATATCTAGAACCATTAGTTCAGCAGATACAAAACAGTTAAAAATTCAAGTATCTAGGACCATTAGTTCAGCAGATACAAAATTGCCCTACTTTTCCCCCATTTCCACCTATAGAACAAAATTTTCAAAAAAGTACTTCTTTCAGAATGTTTTTTTCGCGAGAGGATCGTACACTCCAAATTTCAAGTATCTAGGACCGTTAGTTCAGCAGATACAAAATTGCCCTAATTTCCCCCTTTTTCCCCGTAGAAGCGAAATTTTCAAAAAAGTACTTCCATTAGAATGTTGTTTCCGCAAGAGGATTCAAATTTCAAGTTTACCCTACTTTCCCTCTTTTTCCCCCTATAGAAGCAGATTTTTCCAAAAAACTATATTGCAAATGCCATGTTTTTAAGACCATTAGTTTAAAATTTACCAAATTGCCCTATTTTGACCCTCTTGGCCCTCCTTAAAACCAAAATTTTCAAAAAGTGTATTTTTCAAAAAATTATTTCCGCGAGAGGATCAAAACTTAAAGTTTTAGTTCAGAAGATACAAAATTGCCCTATTTTCCACAGGATTATAGAGTCCAAATTTCAAGTTTCTAAAACTATTAGTTCAAAAGATACGAAATCCCCAAAGGGCCCTACTTCCCCGTTTTCCCCCTTAGAAGTAAAATTTTTAAAAAAGTTCTTTAAGTATGTTATTTTTGCGAAAGGATCGTTCAGTTCAAATTTCAAGAATCTAGGACCATTAGTTCAACAGATTCAAAATTGCCCTTCTTTCCCCCTTTTTCCCACAGAATTTTGAAAAGTACTTTCTTAAGAATGTTATTTCCGCGAGAGGATCGTTCAGCCAAATTTCAAGTATCTAGAACCATTAGTTCAGCAGATACAAAATTGCCCTACCTTCCCCGTTTTCCCCCTTGAAATCGGAATTTTCAAAAAAAGTACTTCTTTCTGAATGTTAATTCCAAGAGAGAGGATCGTGCAGTCTAAATTTCAAGTATCTAGAACCATTAGTTCAGCAGATACAAAATTGCCCTACTTTCCGCCTTTTCCCCCTAGAAGCGGAACTTTTTCCGCAAGAGGATCGTACAGTTCAAATTTTAAGTACCTAGGATCATTAGTTCAGCAGATACAGAATTGGCCTACTTTCCACCTTTTCCCCCTTTAGAAGGAGAACTTTCAAAAAAGTACTTCTTCTAGAATGTTCTTTCCGCGAGAGGATCGTACAGTCCAAACTTCAAGTATGTAGGACTATTAGTTAAGCAGATTCAAAATTGCCCTACTTTCTCCCTTTTCCCCCCGTGGAAGTAGAATTTAAAAAAAGTACTTCTTTTAGAATGTTTTATCCGCGAGAGGATCGTACAGTTAAATTTTAAGTATCGAGGACCATTAGTTCAGCAGATACAAAATTGCCATACCTTCCCCTTTTTCCCCCTTAAAAGTAGAGTTTTCAAAAAAGTACTTCCTTGAGAATGTTATTTCCGCGAGAGGATAGTACAGTCGAAATTTTAAGTATATAGGACCATTATTTCAGCAGATACAAAATTGCCCTACTTTTCCCCTTTTGCCCACTCAAAATCGGAATATTTAAAAAAGTACTTCTTTTAGAATGTTATTTTCGCGAAAAGATCGTACAGTCCAAATTTCAAATCACCCGGACCATTAGTTCAGCAGATACAAAATTGCCCACTTAGAGGCGGAATTCTCCAAAAAGTCCTTCATTCAAATTTTATTTCCGCGAGAGGATTGTGCAGTCCAATTTTCAAGTATCTAGGACTATTTGTTCAGCAGATACAAAATTGGACTACTTTCCCCCCTTTTCCCCCTTAAAGAAGAATTTTTAAAAAAGTATTTCTTTCCGAATGTTATTTCCGCGGGAGGATCGTACAGTCCAAGTTTCAAGTATTTGGGACCATTAGTTCAGCAGATTCAAAATTGCTCTATTTTCCCCTCTTTTTCCCCTTAAGAGAGGAATTTTTAAAAAAGTATTCCTTTCCGAATGTTATTTCCGCGGGAGGATCGTACAGTCCAATTTTCAAGTATCTAGGACCATTACTTTTGCATATACAAAATTGCATTACTTTCCCCCTTTCTCCCCCTTAAATGCGAAATTTTCAAAAAAGTACTTCTTTTAGAATGTTATTGCCGCGATATGATCCCATATTCCAAATGTCATGTTTCTAAGACCATTAATTTAAAGTTTAGCAAATTGCCCTATTTTCCCCCTTTTGGGCCTCCTTAAAACCAAAATTCTCAAAGAAATATATTTTTCAAAAAATAATTTCCGCGAGAGCATCCAGATTCAAAATTTCAAGTTTGTTCAGAAGATACAAAATTGCCCTATTAAACCCCTTCTACCCACCACCCCTACTCTTATAAAAGGATTTTTCAAAATATTACTTTTTACAAAATGTTTTTTTCCGCGAGAGTAGACTTAAAATTTCAAGTTTTTGGGACCATTCGTTTAGCAGATACGAAATTGCCCTTCTTTCCCCATTTTCCCCCCTTTAAAAACGAATTTTAAAAAATGTACTTCTTTTAGAATGTTATTTTCGGGATAGGATTGTACAGTTCAAATTTTAGGTATCTAGGGCCATTAGTTCAGCAGATACAAAATTGTCCTACTTTCCCCCTTTTTCCCCGTAGAAGCATATTTTTTAAAAAAGTTTTTAAAAAAGTTGAAATTTCAAGTATCTAGGACCATGAGTTCAGCAGATTCAAAATTACCCCACGCACCCCCTTTTTCCCAAGGAATTTTCAAAAAGTACTTCCTTTGGAATATTATTTCCGCGAGAGGATTGTACAGTTCAAATTTCAAGTATCTAGGACCATTAGTTCTGCATATACAAAATTGCCCTACTTTCCCCCTTTTTCCCCGTAGAAGCGGATTTTTTGAAAAGTTCTTCTTTAAGAATGTTATTTTCGCGAAAGGATCGTACAGTTTAAATTTCAAGTATTAAGGACCATTAGTTCAGCAGATTCAAAATTGCCCTGCTTTCCCGATTTCCCCCCAGAATTTTGAAAAAGTACTTCCTTTAGAAAGTTATTTCCGCGAGAGGTTCGTTCACTCCAAATTTCAAGTATCTAGGATCATATTTTCAGCAGATACAAAATTGCCCTACCTTCCTCTTTTTCCCCCTTTAAAGCGGAATTTTCAAAAAAGTACTTTTTTTAGAATGTTATTCCCGCGAGAGGATCGTGCAGTCCACGCGAGAGGATCGTGCAGTCCTATTTGTTCAGCAGATACAAACCGAATTTTCAAAAAGTACTTCTTTCAGAAAGTTATTTCCGCGAGAGGATCGTACAGCCCAAATTTCAAGGATCTACGACCATTAGCTCAGCAGACACAAAATTACCCTACTTTCCCCTTTTTCCCCCTTAGATGCGAAATTTTCAAAATAGAACTTTCTTCACAATGTTATTTCCGCGAAGGATCCCATAGTCAAAATTTTTAAGTTTCTAGGAAAATTAGTTCAGAACATACAAAGTGTACCAAATTGTCCTATTATCCCCCTTTTTACCACCCTAGAAGCGGACTTGAAAAAAAAAATTTGTTTCGGAATTTTTTTTCCGCGAGAGGTTCTTATAGTCCAAACTTTAAGTTTCTAGGACCATTAGGTCAGAGAAAATAAAATGTACCAAATTGCTCAATTTTCCCCCTTTTCGCCTTCTTAGAAGTGCCTTTTTAAAAAAGTACTTTCTTCAGAATATTATTTCCGCGAAAGGATCCTATAGTCCAAATTTCAGGTTTCTGGGACCATTAGTTCACAATATAGAAAATGTTCAAAATCGTCCTATTTCCCCCCCAAATTTGAATGAAAAATTTTCAAAAAATACTTTCTTCAGAACATAATTTCCACGAGAGGATCATATAGTGCAAATTTTTAAGTTTCTAGGACCATTAGTTCAGAAGATACAAAATGTACCAAATTATCCTACTTTCCCCCTTTCAACCCCCTAGAATCAGACTTAAAAAAACTTTGTTTCAGAATGTTTTTTCCGTTAGTGAATCTTATAGTCCAAACTTTAAGTTTCTAGGACCATTAGGTCAGAAGATAGAACATGTACCAAATTGCCCTTTTTCCCCCATTTCCCCTTCTTATTATTTTTTTTTTTTTAATACTTTCTTTAGAGTATTATTTCCGCGTGAGGATCCAATAGTCCAAATTTTAGGTTACTGGGGCCATTAGTTCAGAAGATCGAAATGTTTAAAATTGTCCTATTTCCCCCTAAATTTAAGTGATTAAATCAATAAATTCCCAAAAATTAAAAAATAAATGAGATAAAAAAAATTGAGTTAAAAATTTGAGTCAAAAAATTAAGCGAAAAATATTTTGAGTAAAAAAAATTGAGTAAAAAAAATTTGGGTGAAAACACCTTCTAAGTAAAAAATTTAAGTAAAAAAAATTAGTAAAAAAACTGAAGAATAAAATACAATTGAGTGAAACAAATTTTTATTAAAAAAAAATTGAGGAAAAAAAAATTTGAGTAAAAAAAATTTTTAGTGAAAAAAAAAAATTGTAAAAAACAAATTTTGAGTGAAAAAAAATTTTGAGTGAAAAAAAAAATTTGAGTGAAAAAACATTTGTAAAAAAATTTTGAGTGAAAAAAAATTTTGAGTAAAAAAAAATTTTGAGTGAAAAAAAATTTTCAGTAAAAAAAATTTTGAGTGAAAAAAAAAATTTGTAAAAAAAAAAATTTGTAAAAAAAAAAAATTTTGAGTGAAAAAAAAATTTTGAGTGAAAAAAAATTTTGAGTGAAAAAATTTTAGTAAAAAAAATTTTTTTTCCCCGAGAGGATACTATAGTTCAAATATCTAGTTTCTAGGACCATTAGTTCAAAATTCACCAAATTGCCCTATTTTCCCCCTTTTTGTCCCCCTTAAAACCGGAATTTTCAAAAAAGTACTTTTTTCAAAATGTTATTTCCGCGAAAGTATCCTATATTCAAAATTTCAAGATTGTAGGACCATTAGTTCAGAAGAAACAAAATGTACCAACTTGCCCTATTTTCCCCCTCCCCCCCACCTTAGAAACGGAATTTTCAAAATATCACTTTTTCCAAAATGTTATTTCCGCGAGAGGGTGCTAGACTTCAAATTTCAAGTTTCTGGGACCATTTGTTTAGAATATAAAAAATGTACCAATTTGCCCTATTTTCCCCCTTTTCCCCCCTTGGAGGCGGAATTTAAAAAAAAAAAAAATCCGAAATTTTATTTCCGCGAGAGGATCCTAGAGTTCAAATTTGAAGTTTCTAGGACTATTAGTTCAAAAGATACAAAATCCCCCAAAGGGCCCTATTTTCCCCCTTTTGCCCCCCTTAGAATCGGAATTTCCAAAAATCCCTTCTTAGTGGGTGGTTTTGTCGGGAGCCGAACCTACATTCCAAATTTCAAGTCTCTAGCTTCAGCGGTTTGGGCTGGGCGATGATTATTGCCAATCAGTCAGTCAGTCAGTCAGTCAGTCAGTCAGTCAGTCAGTCAGTCAGTCACCACACTCTTTTATATATATAGATTTAATATACAGGGGTATGGCATTTTTCGCCTTTTTCCCGATTGCGTTTCTATAGTTTCTGATCAGTTAGTGCTGTCAGTAGAAAACATCTTAACGAATTAGGTTTATCCGTTTTTACGTGATTGCAAAACAGGCAAATATAAAGTTCAGTATAGTACAAAGGCGAGTGGTAATTTTCACCCATTTTTCCAATTATGATCTTATATGGCCTACATATGTAATTGATTAGCACTATCTTGATTGAAAACGTAAAGAAAACCGGTTCAGCAGTTTTTGCGTAATTGCAAAACAGGCAGACAACGTTCAATATAGTACAAAGGGGCGTGTCACTTTACGTCCCTTTTTCCAATCGTGGTGTAATATGGCCTAAAGTTCCGCACTCCGTTAGTACTATCAGTGCTAAACATTTAATTAAAATCGTATCAGCCGTTTTTACATTATTGCAAAGCATGCAGAAATATTTTCAATTCAATACAAAGGGCGTGGCATTTTACGCCCCTTTTCCAATAACGCTCTACTTTGGCACATAGTTAGTACTCGATTAGTACTATCTTTGGTTTAAATTTCATCAAAATCTGTTTATTCCTTTTTTATATAAAGATGTCAAAAGTGGTGCAATGTAAAAATTCGATTTTGCCACGCCCCTCCACCCACAGACAGAGAATCAAAAAACTGACGACACAGTGTTACTCACAAGGCTGTTCTAAATATTCCGTGAAGATTTCATCAAGATCGGTCCAGCCATTTCGCGTCCATAAGAAACATACATACAGCCGTTTTTGCATTATTGCAAAGCATGAAGAAATATTTTCAATTCAATACAAAGGGACGTGGCATTTAACGCCCCTTTGTCCAATAACCCTCTAATTTGGCACATAGGTAGTACTCAATCAGTACTATCTTTTAAATTTCATCAAAATCGGTCCATCCGTTTTTGTTATATATATATGTCATTATTGGTGCAATGTAAAAATTAGATTTTGTCACGCCCCTCCGCCCACAGACAGAAAATAAAAAATCTGACCGCACAGTGTTACTCCCCAGGCTATTCTGAATATTCCCTGCAAATTTCATCAAGATCGGTCCAGCCGTTTTCGAGTCCATACGGAACATACATACACACATCCATTTTTATATATGGGGCATTCCATGTGAAATCGGACACTTTGAAAAACTTTTTTTTTAGATTTTCCCAATTTGTTTACAGTTTTTAGTACCCTTCGAAAACTCCTTCGTGGTAAATTTTCAGATTTTTTTGATGACCCGTTCAAAAGATATCGAATTTTTAAAAATTGGTAGTTTGTTCCTTTACTCAAACTTCTTTTAATCATAACTTCTTCAATAATGGTCCAAATTTAAAATTTTTTTTTTCAAAATTTTTGTTTTTTTACGTACTTTCTAAAAAAAAAATCCCAAAAAATTCTTAAAAGCGCTCTAGTATGCGATTTTTAAGTTTTAAAATTTAAATCTCATTTTTGAAAATGTTTGTACTCTTCGATTTTTTTGAAATTTTTTTGTGTAAAACTTCTATCAATTCTACAAATTTTTTGCCCAGGAAGATCGTGGGATATCGATTATTACTATTTTTTAAAATTCTTTGAAAAAATTTTATTGTAATTTTTCAATCTTAAAATCATTTCTACGGCTCCAATGGTGCGTCATAGAGGGGTCCTTTATAAGACCGACCCCCATTAATTTTAACGTCTTAACATTTCTTTGTAACAAACTATTACCCTATCTCCAATTTCTAAGGGGGCTCCCACACAAAACGACATTTTTTAAAATTTGTTCCAACCGCTCTAACTGCCCTAATAGTGCCCTTAGAGCAACAAAATGTATGACCGACCCACAATATTTTTTTAGTCCAAACATTTTCTCTGAACACACCTACCCTCTATCTTTAACTGTTAAGGCGGTCCCCATACAATTTTTTTTATTTTTTGTAAATTTGTTTTATTTAATCAGCTTCTACCGGTCCAATGGTGCGTCCGAGAGGGGTCATTAGTGAGACCGACCCCCATTTATTTTTACCCTACAACATTTTTTCAAAACATACCTACGCCCTATCGCCACTCCCTAAGTAGGCTCCCATACAAAATTACATTTTTATAAAATTTGCTCCAACTGTTATTTGTATGGGAGCCAGTGTTGCCACTTCTTGGGTAATTATCCAAAAAATGGATAATTTAAAAATTTTTGGATACTCTTTGGATAATTACATTTTTGGATAATATATGGATAATTTTATCAGTTACAATTTAATGTTTTAAATGGACAAAATATAATTTTTTTTGTTTTAATTTAGTTTGGCGATTTTTGTTAGTTATTTCTTATTTGACAGCACTTCTTTTGTTTTTAGTTTTGGAAATATCTTTAAATTTGGAGCTTTTCAAATTTCAAAGCCTTATTGGACCACAAAAAATATGGTCTTTTAGATTATTTGGATGTCCAAATTAATTGGGCAAACATTTTTAAAATTACAAATTGTGCTGGTGAAAATCTTTTTCTAAATTTAGAAAATGTTTTTAAATTTCTTATGATTCTTCCATTTTCTAATTCATCAGTAGAAACAGTGTTTAGTAAACTAAAGATAACAAAACCCGATTTACGAAATCAATTATCTTCAAACACTGTTGCTTCAATTCTTTTTACAAAAGTAGGCATTGAAAGAAATAGGGGTTCAAACTTTGAGACCACAATAGAAATGTTAAAAAAATGGAAAAAGAACTAGTATTACTATTATTATAAAATAATTTTTATTCTGGACAGTACAAAATGTATGATTTTTATTTAAAAAATAATTTCATGTATTCTTTAAATTGAATTTAAATAAACAACTTTTGTTTCGTAAAAAAATTTGTTTTTGATATTTTGGATAATTTTCGGGATTTTGGATAATATCGGACAAACTTCTGGATAATTTAGTGGTTCACTGGTGGCAACACTGATGGGAGCCTACTTAGGGAGTGGAGATAGGGCGTAGGTATGTTTTAAAAAAATGTTGTAGGGTAAAAATAAATGGGGGTCGGTCTCACTAATGACCCCTCTCGGACGCACCATTGGACCGGTAGAAGCTGATTAAATAAAACAAATTTACAAAAAATAAAAAAAATTGTATGGGGACCGCCTTAACAGTTAAAGATAGAGGGTAGGTGTGTTCAGAGAAAATGTTTGGACTAAAAAAATATTGTGGGTCAGTCATACATTTTGTTGCTATAAGGGCACTATTAGGGCAGTTAGAGCGGTTGGAACAAATTTTAAAAAATGTCGTTTTGTGTGGGAGCCCCCTTAGAAATTGGAGATAGGGTAATAGTTTGTTCCAAAGAAATGTTAAGACGTTAAAATTAATGGGGGTCGGTCTTATAAAGGACCCCTCTATGACGCACCATTGGAGCCGTAGAAATGATTTTAAGATTGAAAAATTACAATAAAATTTTTTCAAAAAATTTTAAAAAATAGTAATAATCGATATCCCACGATCTTCCTGGGCAAAAAATTTGTAGAATTGATAGAAGTTTTACACAAAAAAATTTAAAAAAAATCGAAGAGTACAAACATTTTCAAAAATGAGATTAAAATTTTAAAACTTAAAAATCGCATACTAGAGCGCTTTTAAGAATTTTTTGGGATTTTTTTTTAGAAAGTAAAGATTTGAAAGATTTGGACCATTATTGAAGAAGTTATGATTAAAAGAATTTTAAGTAAAGGAACAAACTACCAATTTTTAAAAATTCGAT
The DNA here is from genome assembly GCA_963921195.1 of Pegoplata infirma. Taxonomy (NCBI): domain Eukaryota; kingdom Metazoa; phylum Arthropoda; class Insecta; order Diptera; family Anthomyiidae; genus Pegoplata; species Pegoplata infirma. The sequence continues at coordinate 121,932,317 of OY992537.1, read as the reverse complement.
ATCTTTTGAACGGGTCATCAAAAAAATCTGAAAATTTACCACGAAGGAGTTTTCGAAGGGTACTAAAAACTGTAAGCAAATTGGGAAAATCAAAAAAAAAAGTTTTTCAAAGTGTCCGATTTCACATGGAATGCCCCATATATAGATAGATGGTCATAATCTGGATAAGTTTAAAGGATAAATCGGACGAGGGGAAAAATTTTCCCTAAGACACTACCAGAAAAACAAAATTTGCGAGTTGCTAGAGCGATCACTGAAACAGTTATGGAATTGGGCTAATGAAAATGGTCTTAACGTTAATCCACGGAAAACTGAGATGGTATTGTTTACACGAAAGAAAATTTTAGAAAAGTCAAGGTTAACGGGGTGGAAATCCCACTTTCAAATCATGCGAAGTTTTTAGGAACTATTCTGGATAGCAAATTATCATGGAACCAAAATACCGATGAACGATTGGGAAAGGCGAATAATGCACATTATGCATGCAAAAAAATGTTCGGCAAGACATGGGGACTTGAGCCAAGGATCACGCACTGGATCTATACTTCCATCGTAAGACCTATCTTACTTAACGGAGTTATGGTCTGGCACAGAGCGCTAGAGAGGGAGGTGACTCGTAGTAAGTTTCAAAAAGCCCAACGGCTTATGGGTCTGAGTATCACTGATGCCCTAAGAACAACATCAGCTGCATCCATCGACACGATATTGAATCTGCTGCCAATTGACGTCTTTGCTAAGGGTGAGGCACATAAGGCATGCCTCAGACTCAAAGAGTCAAATTGGCTCAGACGCCGAAATTTTGGACACAGTAGCATGGACAATTTGGATAACGTTGTCAGTGACTACAGGGTGCCCAAACTACTTTTCGATCGGAAATTTAAAGTTGAATTTCCGACTCGAGAATTTTGGTCGAACTGGCGTTGCGTTCCAAATGACGCTTTAAATATTTTCACAGACGGCTTCAAACAATCGACGGGAGTGGGAGCAGGATTTTCTACGGACGTCTATGATATACAAAAATCTTTTAATCTACCTTTGAGCTGTAGCATATTCCAGGCTGAAATAGTTGCTATTAATAAGGCAGCCTTACAGTTTCTTGGAGAATCGGAGAGAATAATAAACTTTTACGTCGACAGCCAAGCTGCACTAAAAGCTCTAAGAGGCTTTTGTATTAAATCAAAAGTCGTCTTTGAGTGCTACGAGAATCTTCAAAAACTATCCAGCAATAACCTCGTCTCTCTAATATGGGTTCCAGGACATAAGGGAGAAGACGGGAACGAGAAGGCTGATGAGCTTGCAAAATTGGGTGCAGATGGGGTAGGGGACTTTGTTCATATTGATCCCCCATTGCAGTACTACAGACCGAGAAGTGATTGTCAGTGTATTTCCATTGCGAACAGGAAATGGCGAGAGTTTAGTACAAGCAGAATTACCAGAATAATATGGCCGTGTTACGACCTCAAAATAACTCGCTACCTACTTTCTCTTAACAGAAGAGAATGTCGTTTACTCACGGGAGTGGTCACGGGACACTGCCTAATTGCTTTCCACGCAAGAACAATTGGACTCATCTCCCCAGCAAAATTTTCGGTTGCAAAGAACCGATTGTGGAACAACTTATTCTTCCCTAGAACCTGTTCTAATTCTTGTGCAACACCGATTCTTTTAACAAAGGGATTGTCCCAAAAGCAACAGATGTTTGTAAGCAAAATTAGAACATATTTTTGTTCCTCGGAATCGGTTCTAGAAGTAAAATTTGGAACAGAAATAAGAAGAAAAGAAATATATTGAATTGCATTAATTTATTAAACACAGATAAAGACAATCATATATTACATGGAATATTTACATTTTTTTAACACATATTTATCCTTTTTCGCCTCCAAAGTTGCATTTTGGGCCTTACAATAATGACACACCAGAACATGGATTTTCTGCAAACAAAAATAAAAAACATAACATTATTAGTATTTGACCCGACCCAGACAATGAAAATTTAATTTACTCACCTTTGTTTCAACAATTTTCACGATTATATCCTGCTATTTTAAAAGAATTTCGTGTTTTTTGTTGGTTAACAAAAATAAATTGATGTGTATTTATTTTTTAATTTTTTTGACACGTAATTTTTTTTTAATTTCTGAGAACCAAAATGTTATGAAACTTTGATTGCAGAGAGCAAGCTTCACAATAATTTTCACTTAACTTGTTCTGAATAATTAAAGTGTAATAGTGTATGGTTACCGAAGAACCTGTTCTAGAACAAGTGTTGACAGAATCGGTTCTGAAAAATTGTCCTGGGTCTGATTCCAATTGTAGAAGATGTGATGAACCGAATACGAATGAAACAGTTGAACATATGCCCAGCATTGGCCAGGCATCGCAAACAAATGTTAGGCAAAGCTGAACTCAAGAATCTGGAAGAAATCGCATTTATGTACCTTATGCGCGTTAAATTGTTTGCAACATGGACAAACGCGTTTTATCCTCGTCGCTGAAGGAACATATGGTATTGCTATGGACCAGCCGGTCTATGCGAGGAGTTCAAAATTTTGAGCTCCGCCACCCCTAACCTAACCAAACCTTGAAGGATAAATCGGACGAGGGGAAAAATTTTCCCTAAGACACTACCAGAAAAACACAATTTTTTTACAAGTTTTTTTTTTGTGTATTTGTTTAACAAATGAAATATTTTTATGCCACATAAAGTTCATTGACCTGCATTTGGACCAATATCGTAAAAATGAGTTTGTAAACATTTATGAAAAGGAAAAATGTGTCCTCCAACGTCCCCCGCCGAGTCCCACAAACAGTAATCTTAAAATTATTCAAATTTTAAGTTTTTGTGCATTTTTTACATAAAAAAGTAAATTCAGTTTATCAATTTATAAGCTTAAAAAGCTTATTTTATTTTTATTTTATTATTTTATTTTTAAGTTTTTTATATGAGCTGTTTATTTTTTTTTTGTTAATAAAAATATTTTTCTATAACCACTTTTTTTATTCGTTATTCTCCTCGATTAATCGAATAATTTTTTAGATTTAATCGTTTGGTCGAACGAACAAAAACAATTATTTGAATTATTCGAACAAAGTTGAAAGGCGAATAATTGACAACTCTAGTATTTAATATTCGGCACAGCCAGAATTTACAATCATACATGTTTTTATTTTTTCAACGTATATAAAGCTGTAATCTACTAGTCACCAACTTGATTTATTGATGTCGATGTCTTCAACTGCGACTGCAATGCAATCAATCGAAATTCAATTTTTCGTCAGTGTTATTTTTTATGTTGCTGGTGGTGTTATTATTGCATCTGAACAACGAAAACGCCATAAAAAATGTAAATTCATAAAAAAAAAACTTTACTAAAATAACAAGTAAGCTTTGTATGTTTATAAATGCAGTTGGGAATTATTTTTGAGACAATTTTTAATTATTTTTTTAAAGCTGGAATTTTAAATACACTGTTATTTTATTTTGGGAGCAACTTTTTAATTTCATAAAGCAATTTAAACGCACGTTTTGGTTGTTTTCTAGGAGAATATTTGAAATATTTGTTCAACAAAAAAAAAAACTGGCATCAAATTTCCCTGAAGACATATATTAACAGTATTTATCTCCAGTGGCGGGTACAGCTTTTGGGTTTGGGGGGGGAAATTTTTTTTTTTACTTCGAATAAAAAAAAAATTATCAATTCACCGTTGTCGGACACGCTAAACCAGGGATACTTATTTTTTCTTTGCAAAAAAAAAGTGATGGCAAAGCTATAAAATCAAATAAAGCTATAAAATCAAATAAAAATGGACACTTGCAGGCGATTTTTTAATTAAAAATCAAAAAATTTCTTAACAAAAAATTTCTCAGAATCTGAGACTTTCTTCCTATAGAAAAAATTTTGGATTCTAAGAACTTTTTTCCACAGAAAAAAACCCAGATTCTTTAACTTCTTACTACTTATAGAAAAAGTTTCATACTCTAAAGCATTTTTGAGATAGTTTTCCTACAGAAAACTTCACAGATTCTTAAATAGAAAAAGTTTCATAGAAAAAGTTTTAGATTCTGAGAACTTTTTAATACACAAAGTCTCAGATTCCGCAAACCTTTTTTCAATATAAAAAGTCTCAGATTCTGAGACCATTTTTCCTATAGAAAAAGTCTCAAGACCCTTTTTCTTAAAGAAAAAGTCTCGGACTCTGGAGCTTTTTTTCCTACAGAAAAAGTCTGAGATTCTGAAACCCTTTTCTATAGAAATTTTAAGAATTTGAGACGATTTTCCCATTAGAAAGTCTCAAGTTCTAAGATCTTTTTCCTACATAGAAAAAGTCTTAGATTTTGGCACATTGCCTAAAGAAAAGGTCTCAGATTCTGAAACCTTTTTCCCATAGAAAAAATATTATTTGTGAGACCTGTTTCCTATAGAAAAATTCTCAGATTCGGAGACTTTTTTCCAATAAAAGGTTTAAGATTTCAAGACATTTTGAATATCGAAAAAGTCTTAGATTTTAAGACCTTTTGCCTTTCGATCTGAGAACTTTTCTCCTGTAAATAAGCTTCATATTCTGAGACGTGTTTCCCATTTTTTCTATAAAAAAGTCTCAGATTCTAAGACATTTTTCCTTTGAAAAAATATGTTGATATTTTTCCTATAGAAAAGGTCTTAGACTCTGAGATATTTTTCCTATAGAAAAAGTCTATGATTCTGAGACATTTTTCCCATAGAAAAAGTCTCAGATTTTGAGACATTTTTCCTACAAAAAAAAAGTCTCAGATTCTAAGAAATTTTTCCAATAGAAAAAGTCTCAGATTCCGAGAAATTTTTCCTATAGAAAAAGTCTCAGATTCTGCGAAATTTTTCCTATAGAAAAAGTCTTAGATTCTGAGACATTTTCCTGTAGAAAAAGTCTCAGATTCTGAGATATTTTTCCTATAGAAAAAGATATTTTTCCTGAGACACTTTTCCTATAGAAAAAGTCTGAGATTCTAAGAAATTTTTCGTATAGAGTAAGTCTCAGACTCTGAGATATTTTTCCTATAGAAAAAGTCTCAGATTTTTTCCATTTTTTATAACAAAAATGTAAGGTTCACAACAATTTTCCCATAGAAAATTTCTTTTCGAAATAAGGACTTCCAGATTGACAGATATTTTTCACAAAAAATGTTCAGATTTTGTCACATTTTTCCTTTAAAAATTTTTAGATTTTCCCTATAAACATTTTTAGATTTTACTGTTTAAAATATTAAAATTTTTTCCAATGAAAAATTTTCGGATTTCAAAATTCTTTTCCTGTGGAAAATTTTTTAGAAAATTTTATTCTTTTCCCTTCTTTTTCTTTCTTTTCCTTTCTTTTTTCTTTTTTCTTTCTTTTTCCTTTTTTTTTTTCTTTTTTTTTCTTTCTTTTATATTTAAAATTTGGTCTGGGGGGGGAAATTTCCCCTTTTTCCCCCCCCTTGTACCCGCGCATGTTATCTCAGAAGTATATTTAGTAAATTTTTTGACTTATTTCACAATTCTTTTTAAAACACAATTTAACAATATATTTTTTTTTTGCATTTCTTGTGAAAAACGCGAATTTATTAAAAAAAAACCTTAGAGACACGGTAATGTTATTTTTATTCCCACTTTCTGACATGAGTTAAATTTCTCTATAGCGCCAATTTTTTTTTTCGTATTTAGGTATTTTATTTTTCGTGAAATTTTCAGAAAGTGTGTCGGACGGTGTAATAAAACTACGTATTAGAAAATACCCAGTTCAATGACTTTGATCACATTTGTTTGATTTCTTCCATGTATTGATGGTATAGATGATAGTGTTCATAATATTATTATAAATCTTCAGAACTAACCAAATATGCACCCTTGTAAATATTTTCCTTTTTTAAAAAATATTTATTTTATTTAAGAAATGCTTAACAAGATTTTGATATTGTTTAGCTAACTAATGCAATGAAATTTCTACAGCTTTTTCAAACCACTTGACAATGTTATTGGTGTGAACAAAGTGTTACAAAATAACAAAAAAAAAACAACATATCGAGTGGAAGTTATTTGTAAACAACTTGTCGGTTCGTTTACTCAAATTGATTACTATTTTTTTGCTAAAACTGGATTTATATCATAAACAAATATATTTATGTCATTTCGGTGATGTACAAATTTCAAACTAAAGCCAAAATGTTAAAACTAATAGGATTTTTGAAATCTGCGAGCCTTATAAAGTCTAAATCGTGTCCCCAATGGTGATTATGTAACACATTACCAGGTAATGTTCTATATCCCATATTTGTAGCATTATTTTAGGACGTCTTACCAAACACTTCTTCAGCAAAATATTATTTCAAAGTGAGAAATAAAGTTTAACTTGTAACTTGTTAGGTAATGCATGAGTATTGCAAAGAAATTCTTTCATATTTATTATTTCTAAACGTGGATGACTCTTATTTGGTACCATTATTTGTTATTTCAAAATTTTAAATAATGCATTATTTATAATTGGATACATAATGCATTATAATAACATAAAAATATATTTTATAGAAAAATGCATTAGTTTAAACTAGAGATGGGCTCACGACAGGAATTTGCGAATCAAACTTGATTTACACGTTAACTACCCTTGACTACCCTTATCTACTATTTCCCAGTATTGGAGGATAGCAATTGTCAAATTTAAATAATTTTTCATACAAAATTATTTAAACCCGGCAAACCGTATCACCAATACTGGGAAATAGTAGATAAGGGTGGTTAAGGGTAGTTAACGTGTAAACTGCCCTTCATGCACACTCACTCATGAGCATATTTTTATAACCTCCACTCTAGTGATAGAGGGTATATATAAGTTTGTCATTCCGTTTGTAACACATCGAAATATTGGTCTAGGACCCCATAAAGTATATATATTTATGATCCTCGATCGATTTTAAGTCGATCTAACGATATCCGTCCGTCCGTCCGTCCGTCCGTCTGTCTGTCTGTCTGTCTGTCTGTCTGTCTGTCTGTCTGTCTGTCTGTCTGTCTGTCTGTCTGTCTGTCTGTCTGTCTGTCTGTCTGTCTGTCTGTCTGTCTGTCTGTCTGTCTGTCTGTCTGTCTGTCTGTCTGTCTGTCTGTCTGTCTGTCTGTCTGTCTGTCTGTCTGTCTGTCTGTCTGTCTGTCTGTCTGTCTGTCTGTCTGTCTGTCTGTCTGTCTGTCTGTCTGTCTGTCTGTCTGTCTGTCTGTCTGTCTGTCTGTCTGTCTGTCTGTCTGTCTGTCTGTCTGTCTGTCTGTCTGTCTGTCTGTCTGTCTGTCTGTCTGTCTGTCTGTCTGTCTGTATGTCTGTCTGTCTGTCTGTCTGTCTGTCTGTCTGTCTGTCTGTCTGTCTGTCTGTCTGTCTGTCTGTCTGTCTGTCTGTCTGTCTGTCTGTCTGTCTGTCTGTCTGTCTGTCTGTCTGTCTGTCTGTCTGTCTGTCTGTCTGTCTGTCTGTCTGTCTGTCTGTCTGTCTGTCTGTCTGTCTGTCTGTCTGTCTGTCTGTCTGTCTGTCTGTCTGTCTGTCTGTCTGTCTGTCTGTCTGTCTGTCTGTCTGTCTGTCTGTCTGTCTGTCTGTCTGTCTGTCTGTCTGTCTGTCTGTCTGTCTGTCTGTCTGTCTGTCTGTCTGTCTGTCTGTCTGTCTGTCTGTCTGTCTGTCTGTCTGTCTGTCTGTCTGTCTGTCTGTCTGTCTGTCTGTCTGTCTGTCTGTCTGTCTGTCTGTCTGTCTGTCTGTCTGTCTGTCTGTCTGTCTGTCTGTCTGTCTGTCTGTCTGTCTGTCTGTCTGTCTGTCTGTCTGTCTGTCTGTCTGTCTGTCTGTCTGTCTGTCTGTCTGTCTGTCTGTCTGTCTGTCTGTCTGTCTGTCTGTCTGTCTGTCTGTCTGTCTGTCTGTCTGTCTGTCTGTCTGTCTGTCTGTCTGTCTGTCTGTCTGTCTGTCTGTCTGTCTGTCTGTCTGTCTGTCTGTCTGTCTGTCTGTCTGTCTGTCTGTCTGTCTGTCTGTCTGTCTGTCTGTCTGTCTGTCTGTCTGTCTGTCTGTCTGTCTGTCTGTCTGTCTGTCTGTCTGTCTGTCTGTCTGTCTGTCTGTCTGTCTGTCTGTCTGTCTGTCTGTCTGTCTGTCTGTCTGTCTGTCTGTCTGTCTGTCTGTCTGTCTGTCTGTCTGTCTGTCTGTCTGTCTGTCTGTCTGTCTGTCTGTCTGTCTGTCTGTCTGTCTGTCTGTCTGTCTGTCTGTCTGTCTGTCTGTCTGTCTGTCTGTCTGTCTGTCTGTCTGTCTGTCTGTCTGTCTGTCTGTCTGTCTGTCTGTCTGTCTGTCTGTCTGTCTGTCTGTCTGTCTGTCTGTCTGTCTGTCTGTCTGTCTGTCTGTCTGTCTGTCTGTCTGTCTGTCTGTCTGTCTGTCTGTCTGTCTGTCTGTCTGTCTGTCTGTCTGTCTGTCTGTCTGTCTGTCTGTCTGTCTGTCTGTCTGTCTGTCTGTCTGTCTGTCTGTCTGTCTGTCTGTCTGTCTGTCTGTCTGTCTGTCTGTCTGTCTGTCTGTCTGTCTGTCTGTCTGTCTGTCTGTCTGTCTGTCTGTCTGTCTGTCTGTCTGTCTGTCTGTCTGTCTGTCTGTCTGTCTGTCTGTCTGTCTGTCTGTCTGTCTGTCTGTCTGTCTGTCTGTCTGTCTGTCTGTCTGTCTGTCTGTCTGTCTGTCTGTCTGTCTGTCTGTCTGTCTGTCTGTCTGTCTGTCTGTCTGTCTGTCTGTCTGTCTGTCTGTCTGTCTGTCTGTCTGTCT